>CAKOAT010875154.1:103648-124827 GCA_932364175.1 Eruca vesicaria subsp. sativa
ATATGAAATCAGATCCATTAAATTCTAAGATTTGATTTACATTTCTAATTAAAATTGTTTTTGATCATACGTATAGATAATTATATAAAAATTCCAAAATTCTAAAATTTCAAATACATACAAAAACAATCATATGTAAATTTTAAATTTGTGAATATTAAAATTTTATATTTTAATTACATATATTCACCCTGCGCAATGCGCAGGTCTTATCCTAGTAATTTTATTATGACAAAAAATGACAAGTTTCAAAGTACAACAAAAAAATGACAAGTTCTTATGGGTTGTTCCGAGGGCATACACAAATAGTATGTTTGTTCTTGCGCTGGCTAGCATGTGCCCTAGTGTCCATGTGTCGGTTGCCTTGTTCAAGCCTCTTCCTTGCTAATCTATTTGATATTCTCTTTTCTTTTTAGTCATGTGTGCTATTCAAAATATTGGTAGGTAACTTGTTCATAGAGAATCGGAGTTGTTGAACCGAATATTAGAGTCGAGATTTTTTTTTAAAAAAGAGAAAAAGTACAAATGCCTAGCCAAATAATAACTAAGTCAAATGGTTATACTTAATCAGGAACATCCTCATCTTATAAGAAATAGTTATTAATGGTTATCAATAATATGCAAACAAGCTCAGCAACATTTATCTTGTTCGCATTAGGCATGGCAAAATGCACAAAATTGCACCTCCATGCGTGAACTGTAAATCAGAAGATTGAGTTCCAGATGTATAAAAAATCTAAAACAAGTTTATCCTAGCTCTATAAAAACTTAATAAAGAGATAAATCTGAATAGTCCACAAACAACTTTATTGTGTAAGAAAGGCAAAAGAGACAAAAAATGATCACAAGAATCAAATGTTTTCTTACACTGAACCGACATCAAAGGAAAGACAAGAGTTACACAGCTTTAGGTTATGTTAGAGTGATGTCATAACACACACAGATATATTTGCTAAAAACCAACATACATGGGCTAATTTCACCGACTTTTTTTTTTGTCTCATGTTGAGAAAAATAATGAAGAAGTGGGTGCGCTGAAGGTAGAGACGATGAAGAAAGAAGATGAAGGTGAAGACTATTGGCCCCTTCTCTCAATCTATGTGCAACCAAATAGTTGTTTCTTTTCCCTTGTGATTCTTGTGGATAGTCTATACAATTTTTCGTTGAACTTTCTTTGCTGTCCTGTTTTTATCTTTATTGGTTCAATTCATTGGTAGAGCGACCATTGTGAATTCAAGTGAAAACCTGCTTAATCATCTTATTGGGCTTATTGCATATCCATCTATTTCTTCATCTAAAAAATATTATCGGTCGGAAATTCATCAACTGGCTATGTAGTGTCAATGTTTTTGTCTTTATGTCATACCATTGTAGTGCTCCTTTATGAAATAATATCTTCTGAATAAGCCAAAATAAGAATTTTGTCTTTTTCATGACTTTTATAAATGACAAAATGATCTTTACTCAAACTATCAATTCTCTAGTTCTTACAATTTATTCCCTCTTGTATTTTTCTTCCCCCTCCACCCCTCTAATTGTAACACCAGTCACAAGCTGCTTGCTGAAAGAGCTTTTTATACATTGGCATCAACAGAATCTTAAACTCTGCTGGTCCACTAACTACTATGGCGTGAAAAATGCCAAAAAAACAAAAAATCGCATTTAATGAAAAATACAACTGCAAAAAGTCTATTCAAAATTTAGAATTCTACTGGACCCAAAAAAAATACTAACAAATTTCATCTTTGACAACTCTTTTTTTTTTTAACAAAGACTATACTGATTCTAATCATGATTCAGGATTCAGAAACTAAACCGAATCAACATACTACACAATAGGAGAAGACTGAGATTCAACTTTGATAACTAAATAATTAGAAAGGAACATTCTTATCTAAATCTTAAAATTCATTACATTTACTAACGAGAGTAACTCAAGTGAGTTCGTAATAAATACCTACGGATTTGCTTTAAATCCAAAAATGGAAGTCCAAAACAAATAAACTGAGATAAAAAAAAATCATGAAATAAAGATTCAGATCTCAAATCGATATACCCAAAAAAAAAAACAAATCTAATGGTTTGGTGCGGTTTAGTTAAGCTGGGCAGGCACTGTTGTGTTTGTTGATAATAAGATATAAAAAGCACGTATTAGCTTTTACTTCTTCGTTTCCTCTCCACGAAGCTCTTTCTCTACCGAATCTCTTCGTCTAGTTGCGTTTCTCTATCCACCGAGAAAAAAAGAGAGGAGATGGCGGAAGAGAAGAAAGTAGCTCCGATTGGTGTATGGAACACTGTGAAGCCCTTCGTCAATGGCGGTACCTCCGGTATGCTCGCCACTTGCGTTATCCAGCCGATCGACATGATCAAGGTCCGTAAAAATGTTTCTCGATACACGTTTCACGTAGAAGCTCGTCATAAGTAGACTTCTCGCTTGATTTCATTTACTGATATTCATCGATCAGATCCGTGTTTATTCCCTCAGATCTGGTTTTCGTTCACGGATCGAATTTTAATTTCTCCGAACGTGTTTAGACTCGTTTCTGTGTGTATAGAAATGGATTTACATTTCAGATCTGGATTTTTGGATTTGAATTATGTTCCTAGGTGCATCACATTGTACAATCCTACGTCTGTGTTCTCATGATTTGAATGATGTGAAGTCTAATGAGAAGATACTTGTGTGTTTTTTTTGGTGATGAAGGTGAGGATTCAACTAGGTCAGGGATCTGCAGCTAGTGTGACCACCACCATGTTGAAGAATGAAGGTATCGGTGCTTTCTACAAGGTAAATATTATTTTTGTGGGTGTTTTGTTTTGATCTATTTTGCTGCATTTACTTATATTCAAGAGGAATGTTTTCTATTGGTGATTTTGGTGTTGATGCAAATAAAAAAAAATGGTGTTGATGTTCATTAACAGATATTCTTATATGTTAATCTTGTTGTAGGCTTGCTCTTGATGTAAACAAATGGTTTTCTGATTGAATAAATTTAACATTCAATTCAAAAAAAAAAAAAATCTGGTTGATCTTTGATGTTGTATGTATGCTCAGTTGATTTCGTTGCTTTGTGAATGACAGATTGTTAATTTTTTTTTTTTGGATTTTGATTCATTCTATCTTGATGAATTTACTTTATATTAAAGAGGTATTTTTGTATGTAGGATATTTCTTTTGGTAGTTCATGAACAGTTTCTTTTATGTTCATCTGGTTGATCTGTGGTGTATGTATGTGATGATCTGATACTCAGTTTATTTCATAGCCAACAGTCTTTTCCTTGTCTTGCTCTCTAACCATAACATTTTTTTTACCCCATTTCTGCTATGAAGTTGACTCCTCAGCTTGTTTGACTTCATTTTCTTTTTCCAATAGGGATTATCTGCTGGTTTGCTTAGGCAAGCAACTTACACCACTGCCCGTCTTGGGTCATTTAAGTAAGTTAAATCATTTATGGGTTACCTTAAGCCCACTCAGATGAATACTTCCTTATCACCATACTAATTAAGGAGTGTCTTTATGAACTATCAGGATGCTGACTGCAAAAGCGAGTGAGGCTAACGATGGGAAGCCACTACCTCTGTATCAAAAGGCTCTATGTGGTCTAACAGCTGGTGCAATTGGTGCTACAGTTGGTAGTCCAGCCGATTTAGCCCTTATCAGAATGCAAGCTGATAATACCTTGCCGTTAGCTCAGCGCAGGAACTATACCAATGCATTCCATGCGCTTTACCGTATCAGCGCTGATGAAGGAGTTTTAGCACTTTGGAAAGGTTGTGGTCCCACTGTGGTCAGAGCCATGGCTTTGAACATGGGAATGCTTGCTTCTTATGATCAAAGTGCTGAATACATGAGAGATAATCTTGGTCTTGGGGAGACTGCCACTGTCGTAGGTAAGCTGCTCTTCCCAGTCTCTCATACAGTACGAAAAATATTTTTTTTCTACTACGCCTTTATATATATGTAGATAGCAGTTAAGCCAAGGATCCACCGAATCGTTTTGTAAATTTACATGCATAGCACGTAGTCTACTGATTACACAAGTGTTGTGTTGTCAACTTGTCATACATAACACAGTTATGTGTCTGACTTGATCAAATCTGCCAACGAAGTAGACTAACCAAATCCAGACCTTGCATTCTCCTTGCTCCCTTTTAACCCTTTAGCTCTCAACCAAACGTAATGTATATTGCTGAGCTGGAAAAACTACATTTATCTGCTCAACTCTTTAAACTAGACCTAAAACAAGAAGCCTTGACAGTATAGTTTTGTAGTAATGTAGTTCCATGTAAATAATTCTGTGAGTTTGATGGTTGTGGTGTGATTGTTGTGTCCCATTGGCAGGAGCAAGTGCTGTTTCAGGATTCGCCGCGGCGGCTTGCAGTCTTCCATTTGACTTTGTCAAAACTCAGATCCAGAAAATGCAACCCGATGCTCAAGGAAAATATCCATACACGGGTTCGCTCGACTGTGCCATGCAGACCTTGAAATCAGGAGGACCTTTGAAATTCTACACAGGTTTCCCTGTTTACTGCGTCAGGATCGCCCCTCACGTCATGGTATATTTTTTCTCCCTTTCTTTAAATTGCTATTTCAATACTCACTTCAGGCTTTGTCTGAGTTATCATGTTGTTTTTCTTTTTTGGCAGATGACGTGGATCTTCCTGAACCAGATTACAAAGTTCCAAAAGACCATTGGTATGTGATATCTTCAAGCAAAAGCTTGAAGTGCGGAGTCAGTAATAAGATGAGAAGAACGAAAACACAATTGGAATTGTGTTCATTTACTTTTTTTAACAATATACATGCCTTGAAGCATTATTAGAGCTGTTTGAGACTTGGCTATTTTTTTGTGGTCGTTGATTGGTCCGTGAATTTTTAAAATTTTCATTTGGTTTAAGATTTTTGGCCATAACTATACTAATGCATCGAAATAATATTTTTATTTACGCCAAACGTTTAAACACAAGCTTATTGTGTGATACAAGGAAGCAACAAGATCATTCTTGATATCATGTCAATTCACCTTTTAAAACAAGTGATGCATGTCTTATAGCTCTAGAAACTCTCCAGATCTCATGCTGAACAAGTCCCCAAGAAGCTTTGGTCTTTACCCTCTTTGCATTATCTATTGCATCATCAATTCCAGGAAATGATTTTGACCCATACTCATTATACTTAGCTGGTCCATACACCAAATGCTTGTACCATGTTCTTCCCGAAAGTCCATCTCTGTCTGTTAAAGCTCGCTCCCCCATCATTAACCTGTCGTTGAGCTCTCTCACTTTCAAAGCTCCCTTAATCCCCTGCACAGTCCATTCAAGCTACTCTCAGTAAACTAATTTCACTTGTCAAATTTATCAAATGTAGACATACCTCTTTCTCTATATGTATCTCTTGAGCAGCTGTAGATAGATCTTGGATTGATTTGAATAACATAGAAACATCTATGCTATTGTTTAAGTTATCCTTCTCCAAATCTTGTGCACTTTTCTGTTTATGCAAATAGACATACCATTACAGCAATCTATTTGCTCACTGATTGCTTTGACTATGTGTTTCAAAAGAAGTTACCATGAGTTCTGATGCATAGGAGACATAGTTGAATGGTAAGACTTCTTCATCTGCTAACCGAAGAGCGACCAAACCTAGAACACTGGCCATGGCGACATGTCGCTGAAACATAGGGTCTCCAAATTTCTCCATCCAAGTGAAGTCATCATACATTGAGTGATAGACTGGATAGCCTGTTATAAAATGATTAGTTTTTAGAAGTGTTTATACAAACATGTTTGGCTCATCATCTAGTGTTATGTTTGAGGGGCTGAGTTCAGAGATTTACCTCCTCCGAAACGCATGTCAGCTGCTGGAACGCCAACATGCTGCACAAATGATGCGTAATCTGATGTTAAGTCCCCTAATCTTCCGATCTTCACATACCAAGTAATATAAATCAGTTTACATTAAGACAAGAATGGTTTCATAGTCTAGCTTAGTGTCTTCACTTACCACACCAGAGTTGCTTGATCCTATCCACGAATCATAGACGGTTTGTGTTGTGTTATCTGGATCCCTGACCTGCAGATAGTAATAGAAACAGATAACACTTACCATTCAAGATTAGCTCAAAAGATCCACATATATGCTGTTTAAATTGCCTTTAAAGTACCTCTTGAGCCGCTTGTTTGATCAACTCATCTAGTTGTGGAGTCGCAGAGGCACGGAATCCTGGACCAGATACAGCACAATCTACATTCAAGTAGGCCACTGCTCTTGAAGCTAACATCTCTCTGTTTTCCTCTACCCATTCTGTTGAACCAATCTACAGAAAAACACACACTAAATATCCTAACTTTTCTTCTGCTAATTAGACTAATAAAAAGTGAGGTAGAGAGTAAAGACCAGAGCATACTCCTCAGCATCCCAATTACACAGAATAATCGTCCGTCTAGGCTTCCATCCTCTTCTCTTCAGCTTATCTAGCCTTTGTGCAATCTACACTAGTTTCAACATCTCTCTCTCATTGCAATGTAACCATTTAAAAAAAAAAAAAATTAGCATTACAGAACATAACGCACCTCCAAGAGTACCACAGTCCCACTGTTGGGATCAACAGCTCCAAAACTCCAAGCGTCTCGATGGTTTCCAAGAATCACATATCTAACCAAAACACAAGTCAGTATCTATCTACGAATACAACCACAAAGCTTCACTCATATTGTGAAATGGTACACTATACCTATCAGGCTCTTCTTCACCTTCAATCACTCCAATAACATTCTCAATCTTGGCTATAACAGTTTCCCCCTGAAACCAAACCCCAAAAGTTCAATTATTTTAAAATAAAAGAAACACAAATTCCTTTTACATGTACCTGCAAATTCAAACTGCGACTAAAAGTTTAGCTATTTATAAATTACGATCTGCTGATTAGTCGTGCGACACTAAAACGAACAATAACCTGATTAGTCGTGCTACACTTAAATCTCTTATTTAAGAGATGTTTCTGAATTTTTCTTAGTACACTAAGAGACATATCTTATAGTACACTAAGAATATGATTAATCTTAACTCATGTTCTGATTTTTTTTTTACATTTTTTGCTTCTTAGTTTTTCTGAGTTAAAAAAACTTATCTTAACCGAAACTAAAGGTCCTAATTAAGAGATCAGGGTTAATCATAACCTATGTCACCTTAAAAAATCCGCATTAATCATGCTCTAATCACAAGTTGCAGGTCACATGTCCCAACAAGGAGCAAACTAAAAAGACACAAACACATAAACTCACAATGTAACTCAGGTTCAAGACCCCAGGTCCAGGCCCCACAGGATAAACATCTCCATCAACAACATCTCCAACAACACTCTTCAAAATCACTTCCGCATCAGCCGCCGAGATAGGCAACGAAGGTATACGAGGCATGTCCCCGCTCATTTCAACTTCCTCCTCCGACAATCTCTCACACCCATCAACACTTTCCCACCCAGGAGTCGTCGGATCACCTAACCCGTTATAAACAGTACCAACCTGAACACCACTCGGAGGCATCCACTTACTCACAGGAAAACACTCATCTCCTCCTCCACCATAATCTCTCTCGTCCGTATATATCACAACGCCAACAGCTCCCGCATGGTACGCGTTCCTCACTATGTCTCCTCTGTAAATCTTCCCGTACCTCGCGACCACAACGGCTCCAGAGACGTTCAAGCCAACGAAGTCTTGGACACGTCCGTAGTTAGCGTACACCACGGGTCCTGAAACGTTGCCTGACTTGGCGTATCCGTGGAACGTAGGCGTCACTTCATTTGCGTAAGGGTTGTTGTCTACGAGGTTTTCTTGTTTTAAGGTGAATGTTATCGGTTTTGCTGATTGTGTAGGTGTTAGTACGAGGGAGCGGTGAAGTGGGTACGTTAGGGAGACATGGTAAGAGACGAGGTGTGTTTTGAGCGAGGAGGAGGTGAAGATGGAGAGGACAAAGGCGGCTGCTTCGGCGTTGGCGTCTGAACCGGCTATGTGAGGGCGGCGCGTGAGTGTGCGGAGGTTTAAGGCGATGGAAGCGTTGTTGGAGAAGGGAGGGGAGAGGAAGAGAGTGTGGTAGTGTTGCTTTGGTGGAGAAGAGAAGAGGAAGTACGATAGAGCAGCGAGAAGGAAGGCTAGAGATGTTGTTGTTATCGACATCGATTGTGTCTGCTTTGAGATAGGAGTTGACTTTCGTAATTATTTGATCATCTTCTTCTTTGTGGTTGCTTTAACATTAAGCCTTGTTCATGGTGGTGACAACTAGGCTAGCGAATACATTAAATTAACAAAGAATAGTGACATACTTTAATCTCCACTGATTACATATATATATTACTTTATTTTAATCATGTTTTTGGTTTCTTTGTCAAAGCTACAATGGGTGTAATAACGGTTCAGTTTGCTTATGTGTCATACCTAACCTGACAACTTATCCAACAAGTAGACTCAGCAAAGTCTTGTAGTGACGCTCAACTCGGTTGCAAGACACAACATTGAAGATCTGTTTAACCAAGTAAGCTTTCAACATGTCCTTGTCTTCACAACATTATCAAGTTATTATTCTTTATTGTTAATGCATATTTAACCAATATTTCACCAAATCAAGAAGATGAACAAAAGATGTGAGGTGTGCGTGCATAAAAGAGAAAATGTACATTATACTATATTAGCTAAGAAGAAAAAGAGAGTGTATATGGTTAGAGTTTGATCCATTCAGAGCCGTCGATAAAGGTAAGAGAAATAAAAGGCTTAGCTTCTTCATCAGTGAGCTCTTTTGCCCAAGCCACCCTCCCTGCATAGTTTGCTCCTTCTCCAGTGCACTTGTACTGACCATAGAACACCGTCCTGCATTTACATTAAATTTCATCTATCGTTACATTTTTTTACTATTATTATCTACACCTTTCCGTTTCTAAATATATGTTTATTATCTACGCCATTTTTATTTAATGTTTAATATATGCAGTTGACAAAAAAAAAAAACATGTTTATCACGATTGTCTTTGTTGCCGTGTGTAAGCATTTTGGAACACTAGAAATTCAAGACTAGACTACATAGTCTGGTTATTTTTGATTTAAAGAAAAAAATAGTAGTGAGGTCAATGAGAAGTAAAGTATACGTACATCTCGCGTGAAGGGTCTCCCCAATTATACCAGCCTCTTGGGAGGATGATGTTATCCATATACGTGTAAGCAAAGACAACTCTTGAGAAGGGACCCCATGCCCTCCCTAGGTATAAAACTCCTGTCCCTGTCACCTTACAGTTCACGAACGAGAATCCTGTGTCCTCTAGCCCACTGCTCCTCCCTTGCGCCGTCACTGCTCCTAGCTTATCCGCTATCGCGTGCACGTGGCACCCCTAATTAAACACCACATTCTTAGAGCAATGACCAATCTACTAATGTTATTTATAAAAGTGTAGAGAATGTTATAAGATAGAGTCTAATCAAGCAACATAGAACATATACTCTAGCTGATAATGTTTACCTCATAGAGAGAAAGGGCATTGCCAAAGATGAAATCAACAGATCCCTCAATGTAACAGTCTTTGTAATAATGTCTTCCTGATTGATCATAGAGAGTGTCTTGAGCACCAAGCATTTTACACCCGAAAAATGCAGCATTGTCCGCCGATACCCTCAATGCCACAGCTTGTTTCCCAACCGCACCCGGTAAAGGGACTGGAGTCGTGTTCTACATATACAAAAGTCCCCTAAGAATGATTCAAAATTTATCCATACAAATGGAATTAAACACTACTACTATGCAAGTTACCTTGAAAGTGATGTTCTTGGCGACAAAGAAAGGTGAGTTAACGGCGAAAGAGGCAGAGTTGAAGGTGCCCATGGGATTGCCTCTTGGGTCAGGTGTTTGTGCTGTGTCTCCCCATTCCACTATTGTTGTGTCTGCTCCTTCTCCTTCTATTGTTATGAATGACTTCATTGGGGGTATATTCACCTTCTCCCTACACCCATTTTTCCTTTCAATATTACTATGTTTGTTTTATTTAATTAGAAATCTAAGAAAAATAACTATAGTAATTTTTTTTTAACGATATAGTGGACCCTGGCGGTGTAAAACTCGATATAGCTAGTACCCAACATGTCACTATAATATTCAATTTGGTAGAGATTATACACATAAGACATTTACTCCACCTTCGACGCGTATCACAAAGTTATTGGTTTCACGTGATCACGTAGTGTTCATTTTGAGAGAGATTGCTACATCTCTTAATTGGCAATACGTGTTTAGACTCTTTCAGATTTATTAGTTTTGGCTCATGCAAATGCAAATAAATGGCGAAAAGAAAAGAAAAGATATGGTATCATTTCATAAATAGAGCCAAAACAAATTGCAAAACTGCAACATGTATATACACAAAACTCCAGAATCAGGCTGTTGGAATATAGTTACATCCACACATTTAAATTAAAAAATGAATATAAAGCTAAGATGATGTGGTACACAATTGGTTTTGAAAATGTACCACACAATTGATTTCCTTATATATATAATAGTCCTTCAAGATCGACCTAATAAAAAGGGTCGACTTATTCATTAAAAAAATTTAGATGAAATATCGACCAATATATGTTTTGAACTTTAGATTCACTTGATAAATACAGCTTTTGTTTTAAAATGATGAAAGACTGGGACTTACTTGTAAACTCCAGCATGAACTTTGATGACGACACGAACGAGGTTGATGAGAGGAAGAGAATCAATGGCGTCTTGGATATTAATGAAGTCACCTTTATTCTGATTCTTATGGACAGTAAGTGTATATGAAGGGAAGAGTTTGTTCTTGGCTGCCTTGAACACTGAGTGTTTAAGGCTCCCAACGAATCTGACCCATTTCATGAAATCCTCTTCAGGGTTTTGTTTCTGACGGCTCGTCGTGTTCACATTCTTCTGGTTTCTTGGTCGTACTCGTAGACCTTTGGTGTGGCATTGTGTTTGCGTTGAACAAAGTAGGATAACGAGAAGAAGGACAAACAATATGGGAGCTTGTGATAAATTGAATTTCGGCATCTATATGACAAGAATCAATCACTATATATTAGGTTTTCTTTGTTTTATAGGTTTCGCCAAAGACACAAAGTACGGTCGATGTGGCTTATGTGATTTCTCAATATGTATGTGTATATATACATGTCTATATAGAGGTGGTCGAGTGTTTGGTTATTCGGTAATGGAATTAGGTGGAAAGTGACAGAAGGGAAGAGGTCACGGGGCGGTTCACTCACATCCACGTAAAATGAGAATCCCAGCAAAATGCCATATTTAAAAAAAAAAAAAACTAAAGAAATTCTGTTATTAAGCTATAGAAATTTGGGAATGGACTTCTTCTCAAGGAAATCAGGGATTACAAAACTCATCAAAAAATAGATCAATGGATTTGAAATCTGTGATTACAACACTCTTCAAAAAAGTAAGTGCTTTTGATTAGTTGAAAAATGAAATGTGTACTATCAAATATGGTTTTGAATAAATAATAAATAACACGTACTGAAATATAAAATAGGATATATGTTTGATTATTTACATTAGTTTATAATGGTTTGAAGTATACACGAATGTGTATTGAATAAAGAAACTCTACGATTTGATGCATTTTTATTTTAGGAGATACATAGTTTTCTTGCGATTCAACAATAGTTGAGGGTTTTTAAATTTTTATCACTTTAATCAAAAAAAAAAAATATCACTAAAAATTATTCAATGTTTTAATTTTTTTATCATCATTTATGCAGTGCTTAAAATTGATTTATAAGCCTTAAAACCCCTTATAACTATTGCAAAATATTTTATTTTTAATGTATTTATCCTGTATGCTTCTATTTATTATAGGGACTACCAATAGAAATTTTGTTTAACATTGGAAAAGAAGTGTTTATACAAAACTCTCATAAAAATCACAAAAATAAAAAAAATGATAAAATTAATTAAAAATTAGAAAAAATAAATACAGTTTTTAAAAACCCGTATTCAGAATTTTTTTCACATGTTTCAATCTTTGTAAAATCTAAAATATTAAAAGATTATTTATAAATTTTCTATTTATAAAAGGTTTAATTAAAAGAGTTCAAGTAAAAGTGTTAAAGTTATAATACTCTGAAAGAAAAATTCAAACCTTAAGATGTTTTAATTCGTTTTGGAAATTCAATTAATAACAAAATTTTAACATATAATAAATTATTATTTGAATTATTTAAAAATTTTAAAATTTATGAAGATTTGAATTTTTTTTTCTTTTTGGGTATCTTAAATTTAACAGTTTCACTTGAATATTCTTTTAAAAAATGATTTGTTAATTTTGGACAATTTATTAAATCATTTGAATATTTTAGAGTTTAGAAAGATTAATTTTTTGAACATGTAAAACTTTTTTTAATTGCAATTTTTTAAAATGATTTATTTTCTAATTTTTTTTTAATTAATTTTATGATTTTTATTTTAGCTATTAATTTTTTAGAAAAATTGATATATCATCACTTTTACAAGTAAATGAACAGTTTCAGCTCATTTTTTATTTGATGATTCAAGTTGAATGTTTTTTTTTTGTAATAATGATGTCAAACTAGAAATTTAAAGTGCTAATAAAAAATCTTGGATGTTTAAAGTGTTTGTGACTGCTACTTTGAAGGTATTTATGCGATTTTCCGATAAGAATGATGCTTTTGATTTTAACAAAACTAACTTTGCTTTGGTTCATGTGATATGGTTGCTACTTTGAAGGTATTTATGCGATTTTCCGATAAGAATTATGATGCTTTTGATTTTAACAAAACTAACTTTGCTTTGGTTCATGTGATATGGTTTAAATGATACCAGCAGTAAACATAAGGGTCTATATATATAGCACTATGTATTTCTTAAAAAAAACGGTTTAAATGATACCAGCAGTAAACATAAGGGTCTATATATTTAGCACTATGTATTTCATTTAAAAAAACACATATATCGTTGTGGATGCTTTAACACGTCAACGTAGATAACATTCTCTTTTGTTATTTTTCCTAGCTGCGTACCAAACCCGCATGCTACCACCATCTTGAAACAATAATGGACTATAAAGATAAACTATATTGCAAGGCAGAAATTGGTGATTAGTCCACTGAGAGATTCTGATGTATAGACACGAAAGGTTCTGTGCACACAATTAAACTGAGGTGGCACTTTATTCCATCAATTGATATTGTCTTTCAGTGCCCGTGACTCTCTCTTATTTCCTTTCTTGTTGGCTTCTGGTAGGGACAACACTCTTCTCGCGGACCGTTGTTTCCATCAATGCTTGTTTGTTTATTTATTTATATTTGATTTACGAACTATACAAATAAAATTGAAATTGCACTCATTAACCAAAAAACAACCATAATTCATTAATTAACCAAAGTTTTTTTTAATAAACCAAAGTTACGCTTTCTCTCCTTTTTTATTTTTTCCTATCTCTCTCTACCTTCTCTTTACCAAACTAAGTTTTTTTTGTTATTTCACAAATAAATTCCAAATAAAACTGTTGTTAAAAAAAAAGAACTATTCAAATAAAACTATGATAAATCTTGTTCTGTAGGCATAGAACTTGTGTTCAGAAAAAGGCATGGAACTCGAATATTTAATAGAATAACCAAATGACGTTAAAGCTTAGGTGAATGATAATTTGATTCATGTAAAAATGACTCCTATTGTCCTTCTAACAATTAGTGTATCTGTTGCCAAAACTCAGTATCACCAAAATCTATATAATTTTTGTTTATCTTCTTGATTGTATTTCCTTGAACACTCACGTCGAACCCTTTGCCTAAAGTCTCACTTCTCATGGTTCTTAATTTCCTCTCGACGTTAGGTCTCATCAAGTCTGGAACTACAATTCACCAACAACCATATACACAATTACCTTTTTTTGTCAACTGGATATCCACAATTACTTTTATTAAATTTCTAAATTTTATTTTCTTTAAAAAGATAGGATAAATTTGATAAAATAACGAAGTTACCCAAATCAAGGTTCTTTACATAAATAAAATTTCATTACAGTGTACAACTCAGAATCATTAAAGAATATAAAAGCACACAACAACACATGTTTTTTTTTATATGGTGCACAGTGCACATACAACAACACCATTTATTCTGATCTCTACTCCCAAAAGATCAATTTAAAACTGCACCACCATATCCTTTAAGATACCCGGGTCATAAATCTCAGAGCTAGATAATGAATGACATTTATTCAGAGCTTCGCTTTTACAGACTTATGAAAAATCTTTGTGTTGGTATCACGTTCATTTAACCAACGGACCCTCGACTTCTGCTTAAAAAGGATTATTTTACTGCTGAAAGGAATAACCATGTTGATCTTGTTCCCTCTTCTTCCGCAAATAACTCAAAAGTAAGCGTAGTAAAGACTGGTTGTTGCACTTTTTAAAGATGAGAGAATGCTTCTTCTTTTTTCTAGCAGAAATTTAAACCTTTGGAACAAAACTAAGCCTTCCTCAACTGCTGGTAAAGATCAAATATCGGGGCAGAAGGAGCAATCTCCGATAACCAAGCATCTCGAAGAAGAGAGAGATAATTCCGAATGAGATGAAAAAACTGAGAAGAAGATAAACCTTGTCTTACGAGGTGACGATTCGTTTGACAGATAAAGTAGACATTGAGAATGGTCAGACGTTCCCGGAGCGTCAAAATAAGCATATGAATATGGATATTAATTAGACTAGCTCTCGTTTACCAAGTCCATGTCCAATTTCCTAGCTTTCGGGTTTGAGACGCTCTTATTGGACCAGGTGAATTGGCATCCCCTATAGGACAAATCAAAAACTTCACTATTTGAAATACCATTGTTAAAATCCCCCATCCCCGAGGGCTGAAAATTGGTGACGTGAGAGAGAAGATTTCAGAGAGTTCTGTGACTTGGTTGAAATTAATCTCCTATAATGTTCCACAGAGAGTTTCTGATTAAGGGAGAAACAGAGAGTTCAGTAATAATGTTCCAGAGGTTGACTCTCTCCTCTTTGCGGTTCCTTGCATAAACAAAAGCTACCGTAAAAGACTGCCCAGATCTCGGGTTAAAAACTCCACATAACATAAGTTGGGGAGACTTGAAATAGATGAAGACTGAAAGTATGGGATCCCACACTACCACGAGGCTCCCATTCTCAGCCTCTTCATCAAAACTCCAACCTGGGGCCACACTGTTCAGAATACTAAGGAGACTTGACTGCTGCGTATGAGCTTCCAAAAGAGCACCCATTATAGGTTTAGAGCATCTCCAACGGTGTTACCCGTTGGAATCCTTAAAAAAACTGTTTTTAAAAAAAAAATTTCATTATTATTTTTGTTTTTTTTCAGATTTAAAAAATAAATAAATACTAACCAATTGCGGATCGCCACGTGTCATAGGACCCGAAAATAGTGGAAGAATTCGCTACAAAACTATCTTTATTTAGAGATTTTAAAGATCGAATCCTTAAATTTTTATAGGATTCATTGATTATTTAATTTTTTTTTTCTAAGGACTCCCCATAAGGACTCGGAAATGCTCTTTTTATCTTTAACCAAACAATAATAGAAGTCTGTTTACTAATTCCATTTATACTTTCAACAAAACTCTTCACGAGAAGACAAAAGAGAGGTGGGGTGCTAAGCAATAAGCCTCATTAGGACAGACAGAGCAGAGAGACTTATGTCTGACTGAAGTTGAACCAACATTAGAACTTAATGCCACACCAGCGCCAAAAAAAGAATCATCTTGCATCGACATGTTATCTGT
The DNA here is from genome assembly GCA_932364175.1 of Eruca vesicaria subsp. sativa. Lineage (NCBI taxonomy): Eukaryota > Viridiplantae > Streptophyta > Magnoliopsida > Brassicales > Brassicaceae > Eruca > Eruca vesicaria. The sequence goes on from CAKOAT010875154.1 coordinate 119,453, forward strand.
GAGCTAAAGCAGTTTCTACAGTTGTTTTTTCCTTGCATTTTTTCTTGAAAAAACCGTGGGAAAAGCTTGAGGATTCTTGTCTATATTAGCCAGACGACTTTTGATAATGGCTTGAGCTGATTTAATTAATTCTTCTTCCTCCGGAAATTAGGAATTTGAGATAGCAACTGGAGACCCGCATCAGAGTTAAAATAAGCCTTTGGATGCGAAGATCTATTAGCAACTTTGATCTAGAATAAAGAAGAAGACTTTGAGTTGTGAGGATTTTTCGAAGGAGAAGAAGAAGAAGAAGGCAGACTCCTTGATCTCTAAAGAGTTTGGTTCTCTGGAATGGATTCTGAAGCCAAGCACACACCAGAATTTGTCGGACTGATTTCGCCCTCTTCAAGAATCTCATCAGCTGCATCAACATGTACAATAATTTATAACTTACACGTTAACGAAAATAATATTTTGAATCGTTTTATCACAATGTACTTCAGTAAAGAAATAATTATAGTATTCTGAGCTAAAAAAAAAATTTAGTATTTCCCAAACATTAATTCTTTCCAGATTATGTACTTATTTTTTTAAGATTTGGTATCAGGCTTTCTTGAAATCGCAGATTTATATAACCATTACACCTAGATTTAGCAGAAAATACCATCATTTTTATTTTCTTTTGTATATTTAAACCGAGTTGAATATAACATATAGTTTACAAATATTTATTCAAAATTTAACCAGAAATTTCTTATATATAATTATAAGTTCAAAGTTTTCTTCAATCTTTGTTTTCTATTTAACTTATTCTTAGAAAGCTATCAAAATTCACTACATGTATTAAATCAAATATGATTTACATCAGTAATCAAATATCATCAAAACAAAGAAGATATAGGTTTAATAAGGATATTAAAATCAGTAATTCAATAATGTATAATTTTATTTAGATTTCCGAATCCATTAAAATCTATAAATTAATAATCTACACTAAAAATACAATCTGATAATAAGCACTCTGCAATAATATTATGTGATTTTCTTCAAATACATACACTTTTTCTTTCTTTTCTTGCAAATGTTGATCAACAAGAGGTTCCTTCAAGATTTTTCATTAATTTGCAATTTTATGCTTTCATTTTATTGCTGTATAAATATAAAGATTTATATATGTATATGCAGGTATATGCATATTTCTCTCTTTCATACTATACTGTTCTTCTGTATTTCGGCAAAAAAAAATTGTATTCCCAAACATATAATTTTCTATTCAATGGATATAAAAGCCCTTCATCTAAAAGTTCAAGAGATGAGACAATCTTTCTTTGACGAGGTTAGTGTATATTTCAAACTAATGAGCATATAAACATATATTGAATGCATAACAATCCGGTTTATCTAGTCCAAAATCAATCCATTTGATTTACAATTAGTATCTACGGATAGCGTCATCCTAAGCTCTTTGGTGTTGGTTTGCAAAGCCTTCATTGAATCTATATAAGTTGATGGCAACAAAAAATAAGCTCGTTGTTAAAAAACATTGTTGAAAAGTTGAAGTTGAAAATATCGAAAATCATTTATTAGAAATCTTTCAAAATAATTCCTAATTATATTAATGCAGGGGTACCTTGATTGTCAGTATACTCAGATAGAAGCATTGGAGAAAGACTCAACCCCTTATTTTATTGTAGAAATTATAACTCTCTACTTCAGAGATTCCCCTAATGTTATTGCGGCTTTGGAACATGAACTGTGAGTCTCCTAACTCTTTGCATATCAAAATCCGCTTTGATATATCCATGGAATGGAGAGTTAGATCTGGCCGGGTATATTTGTGTGTATGTGTATTCGGTAATACCTAAAAAAGAAGTAATACCTATATCTAGTTAAAGAGTAGATGCACAACTGCAAGATCTAGGGCACAACTCTACGTAAAGTAAAACAGATGTGAAGCAAGTATAATAAGAACAAAATTCTATACATAGTAAAACAAATCTTGTTTATAAGTTTCTATAACATATGTTGATTATTGTAAAACAGGGAGCGAGAGCCAGTAGAGCTAACCAAGATTACCAAATGCATTAATCGGTTAAGAAGCAGCAGCTCCAGGCTAGTGATTTTTATTTTGAAATGTAATTTCCAAATTAACAAAAAAAAATTAACACTGAAATATAAATGCTGGATTTTTTTCTCATCAGCATCGGCGCCATCAAAGTTAACAGTGAACTTGAGAAGGCAAACGCACTTCTCAAATCTGGCAACATAAAAGAGTAAGAACGTTCTTTTCCTTTTGTTTATTCAGTTCAGTTTACATATAAGTCTTCATCAGCTATGAGATATAATGCACGAAACTGTTTGTTTTATTTTGCATTATTTTGAAATTTATGTTTTCACTTTGAAGAATGAGAGCAGTGGTGCGTGATATTAAGAGGGAGCACAGTGAACTCCGCGCAAAGTTTGAGACATATTTTCAGGTATGTAAATTTGTTAGTTAAAATGATTCTTAATAACAGATGATTTCTTTGTTTGATTTACATATAGTACATTTAACCACAATAAACTTTTCATATGATCTGGAATTGGATCTAGTTCTTAGCATATATTTTTTGTTGCTAGTTGATGAGACAAGCTGGTCCTACAGAACAAGCTGTGAACTCAAGCTAAAGAAATGTAAGCCATGTAGTTTGGCTTGCACGACAAATACTCCACTGTCCAAATCCGACCGTTGATCGATATCAGTAATTATAATGATTGTAGTAAGAATGTTATATTTGTTTTCTTTGTCTCAGTTTTGTTTGTTACTTATGTTATGATATATAATAAATAAATGACTTGTTTGGATTAAGTAACACTTTTAAAAACTGAATTTATTGATATTTGGCACTGGGCTGACATGATTGGTTGCAAAGCTATGATATGATTTTAAGAAAAAAAATCAAGAAAAATTCAAAATAAGTTGAAAATATATTTTTATATTGTAAATGATTATATAGTGTGATGTATAAGAGCTGTACAACGAGTTGAATTTTGGAACAATCTTAATATATCAATTCATCAACCGGTTACACATGATTTTTTTTTACAAAATGAGATACAATACGTACACTACAAATGTTTAAAACAAAGTTACTAGGGATGAAAAACAATTAATATAATATTTTGTTTTCTTTCTCATCAAAAATTACAAATTCTCAAATTAACATCCCCAAAAGGAACGATCATTCCAAGTCAAAAAATAATTAAAAAAAAAACAACGCATTAGATTAGTGGTCGTCAGCAGCGACGGTGACAACGTAAACTAATGGTTCCGTTAAATCACCGTTACTTTGCGCCATAATAACCACATCAACGCTTTCACTGCACGTAAGCTTTCTAGCTCTCATCGCTTCTCCCTCCCAATCTGTAGTAGCCACGACATAAAGCATCATAGCAGCACAACTTATCTGAGCCGCGAAAAGACCTATCCAGAGCCCGCAAAACCCATACCCGGCCCAAAACGTTAGCCCAACAGCCACAGGCGTTCCGACAAGGTAAAACGCACCTAGGTTTATGTTGGCAGCTTTAGACGGCCTTGCGGTGCCTCTAACGACCCCACAACCTACTGTTTGAGGGCAGTTACCTAGCTCGCAGAGCCCGAGAATAGGCAGCGCAGCCGCCGTTAGTTTGATGATATCAAAATCGTTAGTGAAAATCTTTCCCCATACGTCGCTTACACCCCAAGCAAACGCAGAAGCAGTCATACCCATTACTCCAGCAAAGGTAACGGCCACAATGGCTGATAACCTAGCCGTGTTTGGTCGGTTTGATCCAAGCTCGTTACCTACGCGGGTAGAGACTGCAAACCCTAGAGACGATGGGAAAATGTAAAGCAACGACGTCGTTTGGATAAGAATGCCCATTGCTGCCACTGGTGTTTGAGGGTTTATGAGTAAACCACAAAGAACCGTCATGATCTCGTACCACCACCACTCTAGGCATACACCAACGCAGCTAGGTATTGCGAGACTAACTAGTGGGCCCCAATCTTTGAAACATTCTGAGCTAGGGCGTGTCCACGTTGGCTCGTGTAGACCTTTGGCCCAAACGTAGGCCACAAGGAAGACGATAACACAGATATTTGAAGCGGCTGCGGCCATTGAAACACCGATGAACCCCATTCCAAGGTAAGAAACTAGGAGAAAGTTCATTGGTATGTGGAAGATGGTGCCGGCCAGTGTGGCGATAGTTAGTGGACTTGTGATACCTTGTGCTCGAAGGTATATACGAAGAGGGTTAAGAATAGAGTTGGTGAGCAAGTCAGGAATAGAGAAGAGGATATACGTTTGAGCCAAAGATGCGATACTTGGATCTTGGTGGAGAGAGATCATGATCTTCCCTAGGTTAAGCCATAGAGCAACGATTACAAGCGAGCTGGTGAGCAAGAAGAGCACGGTTCTTTGAAGAGTTAGTGAGAGGAGTGTTGGCTTTCCAGCTCCAAAGGCTTGAGAACACAATGGGTCCATGCCTAGGGCAAGGCCTGCAAGAACTGAGTATCCAGTGATATTGGCAAAGGCAATGGCCAAGGAGCCACCAGCGAGTTCGAGTTCGCCTATATGGCCAAGGAAGAGCATTGAGATGGCTGAGCGAGCATAGAGGATGAGGGCGGCGAGGATGGTGGGGAAGGCTAAGGAGAAAAGAGACCTTGCTTCTGTCTTAAGCTCAGAGATTATTGGGACAATGTGGTTAGGGTTTTGCTTTTCTAGGTCTATCTTCGATAGAAGATTTGTGTGACTGGTGATGTTTGAGGTTTCCATTACTCTGTCAAATGAAACACAAGACGAGTTTTGAATTAGTAGATAAGATTATTTGCCGATGTCTGAAGCATAACTTTTCTTGTCCTATATATAGTTCACAAGTAGACCCTAGATGTCTCCACGACCAACAAGAATGTTTCACATATATGCCAGACAAATGGATTTCTTCAATTAAAATAAAAAGTCAAATATTTATTTAACTGATAGCTGCTATTTGAAATATATTTTAGATTTGAAAGTACGTTATGATCTGTGTTTAGTATTATTTTATTGATTCATCTCAGAATATATTAACCACATAAAACTGGCATTGTTAATGTAGATTACAGCCGCAAAGATCATTCTGTTTGTGCTGATTAGTTGTCCGATAAAACTCTTGCCGGTATAACAAAATACATAACGTGTCCAAGAGACATCACATGATTCACATCATCATTCCGAGGCTTGCATTCGTTTCTCATGTGCTTGATATTTCTCCTGTAGTAAATAACTCACGTTAGAGATAGAAGAAAGACACTACCAGTTTTGTTGTTAACAATAACAATAAAGAGTCGTTTTAAACTTTATTTTGTTTCTTTGAGGTTTCGTCATTGTTACTTG
>CAKOAT010875154.1:124927-147134 GCA_932364175.1 Eruca vesicaria subsp. sativa
CATATATTTATATATTTACGGATCGGATCGGATATCCGCTTTCTAAAATTTTAATATTTGTGATTTGCTTCGATTTTAACGGATATTGAATTTTAATATTTGCTTTGATTCGAAAGTTTACGGATATCCGGAATTTTCGGATCGAATCGAAACGAATAACGGATCGAATCAAATATAACGGATAAAATGCCCAGCCCTAGTTACTTGTTACATGTCATGGTTTTGAATTTGTCTCTATAAGCCTGTCATTTTTTTTGTAACCTGATCATTCTTAAAAGTGTCAGGCTGTCTTTCAGTTGATCTCTTGCATGTCAGTTGTCCTCAAACACCTGAACATGTCGTTGGATACATTTATACATCATTGATGACGCTGTTACCCAAGATCGATTACGGTTGACCTTTTAAGCTCCGATATACAAAGGTTTGACTTTTAATGGTTACATTGTTTTGACATTATTTAATATAGTATATTGTTAATCTTCTATTTCTTCATTTTATCAAAAAATGGTGTGTAGCCACATTTCATGTAGATTAGTAAGATACTTTGAAGTTAATATTAATATATGACTCTGTTTAATACATCCATAATTAATTTAAAATGACAAAAACACAAAAAGATTAAGGTGAAAATTAGCTTTAAAAGCCGCATTTAAATATAATCCCTTTGGAAAAAAAATATACTATAAAGCAACACTTTTGTGCAGCGAAGAAAATATATATTTACCCAAAATAGCTTTCAAAGCAAATTTTTGTGTGTGTGTGTGTGTGCTGCATTGTTGTCAAGTAGTACCGAAGATGTATAGCTTTTTTTTAACAACCGAAGAGGTATAGTTATTATTACTTAGTAACTGATAGTAATGCTAAATATTTCCTTTTTAAAGATTAGCCTTTACTTGGTGAAAGACGAAAGATAAAGGATTTCATGGACTGCTAGTAGAATTTTAAGGCTTTTAAGCATTTAATTTATTTTAACTTGCATAAACTTATTTTACAGTTGATGACTTTTTTTCTCAAAGAGACGTGCTTTTCGATTGGAGCCATGTCCGCAAAAAAACGCTGAAGCATGCTTGTTTATTTTACACACGTCCACGTATAGTTTCTCATAGTTGTTAGCTCTCGCCATCTTTTATTACATTTCAAGATATGTTCAGTAGTAAATCATTTTTGTTGTAAATTATTCAAGCATTATCATACCAATCATAATACAGTATCAAAATATATAGTATTCATTATTTCATCTTATACATGCATTGTTTTTGTAAACCGAAAGCCGTTTTAAAAAATAGATTTTGTAAACTCTTTTTTTATAAAAGACAGTAAACTATTGAAGTGGTTGCGTACAATTATTTGGGTGATAGGCGAAATGGCTTCCGTAAATGGATATAAATATTATTTGACAAATTTTGCGTCAAATCATATAAAATGATGACTAATTTTGACATTTATTTTTTTTCCTAATAAAAAAAGACAGTACAACCATATCGTGTGTCATTCGTGAGTAAACCATATTTATATATCTGCAAGAAAATAATTTATTACATGTATACTAATATAACAATTTATACAACCGATCTATATCTACACTCAATAGGACAAATTCAATAAGACCATCTCCAATGTATTTCCTAATTTTTCCCCCTAAAGTAAGAAAACTCTATAATCTAAATGGATTTATTTCCAATGTATTCATCTTTATTTTTTCCTCTAAAAAATTATTTTTAATATATTCTTTTAATTTTATAAATAATACATTTCATTTATGAAAGTTGAAGATCAACCTAATTTAATTTAACATTTTATAAAATTATGATATTATTTACAGTAAAGTTGTTTTTACAAACTATTATGTAAATAAAAAGTATGATTATATTTATATAAACAGTACTTTTCACTAAAAAATATTTATTTTTATTATAATTGTTAAAGTAAAAAATTAAAGGATCATTTTGTAAATGAAATAAAATATGTCTCTATTATAGAGTAATGCTATTTCTTCCTCTAAATATAGAGGTGAAAATAGCAATCTCTATTTTAGAAGAAAATATAAAATAGAGATAGAGTGATTTTTACTCTAAACTAGATTCTGACCCGCGCAATTGCGCGGAATCATTTATACTTTTAATTTATTTTTTTTAGTTAAAAATTTATGATTTGATCATATTTGTAAATTTTGGTTCACATCCAAACTTGATGTTTTGTTTTTTTTATTTGGTTCAGGTTCTTTGTAAGTTTTGAGTTTGGTTCAAAAATATATTAATAGCTATGTTATTTATGAAGTTGTATTTGGTTTGGGTTTTGTTGCTTTGGTTTTGGTTCAAATAATAAAGTTAGAAACTCAATAAAATTTTGAGTTCAATTTGAGTGTGTGGATCTGAATATGGATATGGAATTTTTGATTTTGATTCTGAATTAGGTATTTATATTTTTGCTTACATTTTATTTTTTTGTTATTATTATAAAATAAAGATATTCAATAACACAAAATCAAAACCAGAAAATGTCTTTCACATAATAAAACCCAGAAAGCTGGTAAGAATCTTAACATGAAAAGCGTAATAGATAGATTAAAGTTCAGGTCACAGATTAAAGTACAATCTTGGCTACTTGTCTTAATGAAGGTGAAACGAACAAAGTGTATCAAGCATTGTATGTAGTACATGATTATAAAAATCAAGAAACAAAATCAAGAAGTTCCCTTCTTTGAATTCGCTATCAAATGACTTTCCGGCTGCAAAATATATAACAAAAAGTGGTCTAAGAAAAGAAAAAAAGATCAATAATAGGTGGATAAGTTAACTCTTTTTTCACAGGCTCTTCCCTCTCCGGCAAAATCAACTCAAACTGGCATAGGTTGGACATATAAGCTTCAAAATAAAGATAAAGAGACAGAACACTTTGACTGAAACAAAAGTTAAAAGAGAGTAGCATAAAGAAGACCATATCATCGATTCTTCCACGGTACGGTAAGTCCACCGCCTCTGTTATGCTGCTTGGTTCACTTGAATGTGCGTGTGATATGAAAAGGGCATCAACATCCAAAAATTTGACTTGAAAATCAAATGGTAATTGGCAACAGAATATAAGTGCCAAATCAATGAAACATAACACATAGTAATGGAGTAAAAAATCCAAAGTCACCTCATCATTGCTCTCAGCATTCTTGAGAAGTCAAGTATGAACTGAGCAGATTTAACAGGCCAACAACCTTGATCGTTCGAATGCCTGATCAATACTTACAACACCACGACAGAAACATGTGAAGAGATAGCTTGCTTGGGAGCTTTCACATCTTCCAAATACCTTTTCGCCTATGTCAGAATTCACTATTGTCTCTGTTTCGCTCAGATAGTGACTGAACTGAGCTCTGATTTTTTTTAAAAAAGGTCTGTTACTTTGATTCAAGAGAAAATTCACAAAAGAGTTCATGAGATGATTAACAATCAAAGGTCGGAATCACATATACTTTTTTGAGCTCTCATCTATGTTTCCTCTTAATCAAGAAACATCCTTTACTGAATAGCTGAGGAGGTAAGCACATAAACTCTATAAAGTTGTTATCTTTAAACACGAAAAAACTCATAGTTGAAGCTATTGCTCAATCATTGCTAAAGGATCAAGCTTTATCCAGCAAAATAAGAAATAACGATCGAGTCTACATCAGCCCACCAATTCACAAACACCTTATTGCCATGATTTTGTATACCCAAAAACAAAACTGCAGAGATTTTTTGTTTTCCATGATTCAATCCACTCAGTGAAACCTATAAAGCAAATTGAAATATTGAAAAGTAGACTCAGTCAAAAAAAATATATTGAAAATTAGAGCATGAAATCGAATAGAAAAGATCTAATACACTTACATGGCCTTCTGTATCGATTAACCGGACCTGATATTTGAAGATTCTTTTCTCTAAATGAATGAAAGAAGCAAAAAATCTTGCTTGAATCAAAGAGAATGGCTCATCCACTAACCTAATTTCACTTTGTTCTTTGTTTCTTAAGAACGTACCCGTGTATGGTTGTCTGGTCGGAGATCATGGTGGTGGAACAGAGGAAGAAGACGGAGAAGAAGACGACGGGAAAATATGACCTAGATTAAAGACCATGAATTTCAATATTAATCACACATGATTAATGTTAGTTTAATTTATGTATATCAGTCATATAAAATTGTATAAGAAGCGTATATTTATATGTAGGCACAACATGTTCAATGGGTGCAAATTAAAACATGCCATGGTAAATTCAAATAGGACTCTATTTTAATAGAGTAGATGCTATCATAAAGGTAAATATATGAGAGGGTTAGAGATACTCTAAATATTTAGAGTAAAACCAAGTTGTGGTAAAAAAAATCTAGAAAGTAACATATACAGACCATATATAAATATATTCTACTAATAGCATTTTTCTATCAGGAATTTCTAACCAGTTTCAGCTTCGTTGCTCTACCACTAATCATGTTCTCTGAGGTTTCAGTTTGTATATTCGAACCATCCAATGGTGACACGTGAAAACCTGATGAAATAAACCAGTCACATTTACCAAAATCTACGTGAGATCAATGCGCCAACCCCCCGTCTGTGGTAAAGAAATTAAAACTCACCTCTTTGAAATGTGTGAGCTTGAATTTTTCTTCTCAATCTCAGTCCGTCTGCCCCGATCATAATCTTTACCATCTGTCTGTACAAACCTGGAGCGTAAAAAAACATAAAAAGACTGAGACTCGTAAACAGAGTTCAAGGTTACACTTACACGAAAGCTTTGTACCTGTAGTAAGGCAGCTTGTACATAAGGCAGTTCAACATTGTTGGTGTGGCCTCAGAATCAATCCGGTATTAATTGGCGACTCCCTTTGAAAATAAATTAATAGGAAACCACGTTCAAACTCAAAGTCTTCAAAACTATGGAGCCATCACAGCTTGTAGCTAGAAAAATGACTGAAAAGTCAAATTACATGAAACTGTAAAAATACTAAAAGAACACCAAAAGAATTCAAACACATATACTTTGACTCAATAAAAGATTTGGTTATAAAATAGTAAAAACACCAATATATCAGTTTTTTTTTAAAAGGCCTTGAGATGTACATGAAACTGTTTGTTTGTTTTATTCTGCGTAATTTAAAGGTAACCTTTTCATTATGAAGAATGAAAGCTGCAGTGCGTGATATTAAGGAGCACAGTGAACTCCGCGTGAGACATATTTTCAGCTATGTAAGAGCACCCCCATTAAAGGTTCAATGGGGAGGGGAGGTTTACACAAAATCAAAGAAAAAAAAATATAAACTTATGAATCTTGGCTCGCGGGTATCACCGGGGTGAACCTGTATCAACACTGTTTCGTGGGCCCTACACCACGTGGCGACTCGCAATTGGTCCATTATTATTATTTAAAAAAAAACAAACGAAAAAAATTAATTTTTTTTCTTATGAACCTCCCCCATCAGTTCACTTATGGAGGTGCTCTAAATGACTCTTCTAACAGATGGTTTCTATGCTTGAATTATCGTATACACAAATAGAACTAAATTAAGCGTTTATACGATCTGGAAATGTGGATCTAGTTCTTATCATACTCATGATTGTAATAAAAATGTATTTTTTTGTCTCAGTTTTATTTGTTATATTAGACCATGTGCATTAGTGAACTTGTTTTTGAGGTTCAAATTTTTAATTTTTTATTATTACTATTTTTATGTTTGATTTCAAAAAAAATAATCAAATCAATCGCGGGCTGCCACGTGTCGTGTGACCCGTGAAACAGTGATGAACTCGCCAACAGAAAGTTCACTGGAGAGAGTTGGAAAGAGACACGTTCATGCAAAAAAATTATTTTAATATTTTTTGTTCTTGAAAAACGTATGTACTTCTATATTGAACGCTCAATGTACATGCTCTTATGTTATGATATATAATTAATTAAATATTTACTTAGATTAAGTAACAGTTTAAAAACTGAACTTAAGATGATTGTCACTTCACTACACATATAATAGGTTTCAATGCCATGGCATGAAGGAACTCTTAGAATTTCAATCATATTTTTGTAAACTCACAATTTAAAGTAAATATATATATTGATCTTATAAATAATTTGGATCAGTCGCAATATACCAATTCATTAACCGGTTACACTTTTTTTTTTCTGAAAACCAGTTACACATTATTTTTACAAAATGGCATACAGTTCATAACTACAAATATTAGAACAAAGTTACTTTTGGATGAAAAGTAATCAATGTAAAATTACAGTTCATAACTACAAATATTTAGAACAAAGTTACTTTTGGATTAAAAGTAATCAATGTAAAATCTATGTTTTCTTTCTCATCAAAAAGTACACAATTCTCAAATTTCCCTCCCCAAAAGGAACGATCATTCCAAGTCAAAAAAAGAATAAAAAAACGCAACGCATTCGATTAGTGGTCGTCAGCAGCAACGGTGACAACGTAAACTAATGGTTCCGCTAAATCCCCGTAACTTTGCGCCATAATAACCACATCAACGCTTTCACTGCAAGTAAGCTTTCTAGCTCTCATCGCTTCTCCCTCCCAATCTGTAGTAGCCACGACATAAAGCATCATAGCAGCACAACATATCTGAGCCGCGAAAAGACCTATCCAGAGCCCGCAAAATCCATACCCGGCCCAAAACGTTAGCCCAACAGCCACAGGCGTTCCGACAAGGTAAAACGCACCTAGGTTAATGTTGGCAGCTTTGGACGGCCTTGCGGTGCCTCTAACGACCCCGCAACCTACTGTTTGCGGGCAGTTCCCGAGCTCGCAGAGCCCGAGAATAGGCAGCGCAGCCGCGGTTAGTTTGATGATATCAAAATCGTTAGTGAAAATCTTTCCCCATACGTCGCTTACTCCCCAAGCAAACGCAGAGGCAGTCATACCCATTACTCCAGCAAAGGTAACGGCCACAATGGCTGATAACCTAGCCGTGTTTGGTCGGTTTGATCCAAGCTCGTTACCTACGCGGGTAGAGACTGCAAACCCTAGAGACGATGGGAAAATGTAAAGCAACGACGTCGTTTGGATAAGAATGCCCATTGCTGCCACTGGTGTTTGAGGGTTTATGAGTAAACCACAAAGAACGGTCATAATCTCGTACCACCACCACTCTAGACATACACCCACGCAGCTAGGTATTGCGAGACTAACTAGTGGGCCCCAGTCTTTGAAACATTCTAAGCTAGGTCGTGTCCACGTTGGCTCGTGTAGACCTTTGACCCAAACGTAGGCCACAAGGAAGACGACCACAAAGATATTTGAAGCGGCTGCAGCCATTGAAACACCAATGAAACCTAATCCAAGGTAAGAAACTAAGAGAAAGTTCATTGGTATGTGGAAGATGGTGCCGGCTAGTGTTGCAATAGTTAGTGGACTTGTGATGCCTTGTGCTCGAAGGTATATACGAAGAGGGTTAAGAATAGAGTTTGTGAGCAAGTCAGGAATAGAGAAGAGGATATATGTTTGAGCCAACGATGCAATACTTTGATCTTGATGGAGAGAGATCATGATCTTCCCTAGGTTAAGCCATAGAGCAACGATTACAAGCGAGCTGGTGAGCAAGAAGAGCACGGTTCGTTGAAGAGTTAGTGAGAGGAGTGTTGGTTTTCCAGCTCCAAAGGCTTGAGAACATAGTGGGTCCATGCCTAGGGCAAGGCCTGCAAGAACTGAGTATCCAGTGATGTTGGCGAATGCAATGGCTAATGAGCCACCAGCAAGCTCTAGTTCGCCGATATGACCTAGGAAGAGCATTGAGATGGCTGAGCGAGCATAGAGGATGAGGGCGGCGAGGATGGTGGGGAAGGCTAAGGAGAAGAGAGACCTTGCTTCTGTCTTAAACTCAGAGATTGTTGGAACAATGTGGTTAGGGTTTTGCTTTTCTAGGTCTATCTTCGATAGAAGATTTGTGTGACTGGTGATGTTTGAGGTTTCCATTACTCTGTCAAATGAAACACAAGACGAGTTTTAAATTAGTAGATAAGATTATTTGCCGATGTCTGAAGCATAACTTTTCTTGTTCTATATATAGTTCACAAGTAGACCCTAGATGTCTCCACGACCAACAAGAATGTTTCACATATATGCCAGATAAGTGGATTTCTTCAATTAAAATAAAAAGTCAAATATTTATTTAATTGATAGCTGCTATTTGAAATATATTTTAGATTTGAAAGTACGTTATGATCTGTGTTTAGTATTATTTTATTGATTCATCTCAGAATATATTAACCACATAAAACTGGCATTGTTAATGTAGATTACAGCCGCAAAGATCATTCTGTTTGTGCTGATTAGTTGTCCGATAAAATTCTTGCCGGTATAACAAAAAAAAAAAATCCCTCAAACGTTATGAATGCATGTTGTGGTCACTACATGGCAAGGGGAGCACTTCATCCCTGCATATGAGTATTGGCCCCAGACTCACCGTAGCCAACTGCAACATTCCTTAGTAAGGTAACTTACCCTCATCGTTATAGGGAACCCACTAGTACTCCTTTCTTATTTTAACGAAACCTCTCCTACCTCTTGATTTTTTTAACCTCAAAATAGCGTACACATGGCTAAATACATGTTGAAACTTTTCTCTTTGGCTTTCCGGCCATATCTCGTATCCAAAATACATAACGTTTCCGAGAGACATCACATCATCATTCCGAGGCTTGTGTTCGTTTCTCATGTGCTTGATATTTCTCCTATAGTAAATATAACTCACGTTAGAGGTAGAATAAAGACACTACCAGTTTTGTTGTTAACAATAACAATAAAGAGTCGTTTTAAACTTTATTTTGTATCTTTGAGGTTTCGTGTCATTGTTACTTGTTACATATCATGGTTTTGAATATGTCTCTATAAGCCTGTCATTTTTTTTGTAACCTGATCATTCTTAAAAGTGTCAGGCTGTCTTTCAGTTGATCTCTTGCATGTCAGTTGTCCTCAAACACCTGAACATGTCGTTGGATACATTTATACATCATTGATGACGCTGTTACCCAAGATCGATTACGGTTGACCTTTTTAGCTGCGATATACAAAGGTTTGACTTTTAATGGTTACATTGTTTGACATTATTTAATATAGTATATTTGTTAATCTTCTATTTCCGTCATTTTATTAAAAAATGGCGTGTAGCCACATTTTATGTAGATTATAGTAAGATACTTTGAAGTTTTATTAATATATGCCTCTGTTTAATACATCCATAATTAATTTAAAATGAAGAAAACACAAAAAGGTTTAGGTGAAAATTATCTTTAAAAGTCGCATTTAAATATAATCCCTTTGAAAAAAATATATATAAAGCAACACTTTTGTGCAGCGAAGAAAATATATATTTACCGTTAGAAAATATATATATACCCAAAATAGTTTTCAAAGCAAATTTGTGTGTGTGTGTGTGTGTGCATTGTTGTCAAGTAGTACCGAAGATGTATAGTTTTTTTTTAACAACCCAACAGGTATAATTATTACAGTACTCAGTAACTGATAGTAATGCTAAATATTTCCTTGTCTTCTTCTTGTCTTCATCTCTCTATCCAAATAGCTCATCGATTATCAAATTATCTTGATTATATCGGATTCAATTCGCCTATAACGTTTCAAATTTGGTACCTTTCTGAGTCGAAATTCGTTGGAATCTCATTTCTGCATGCTGAACTTGAAATAAAGATAAAAAGCTTGAAAAAAAAAAAAAAAAGATAAAAAGCTTTCTGATGTAATTGTGAATTTCTCATCTCTTTAGTTTGTTAGTTTTCTGGGGTTAGTTACAATGCCGTCGATGATTGTTCTCGTCGGGACAATGTCGTCGTTAGCTTCTCTGGTGAGTCCAGGAGCAAGTGTTTCGTCGGATACATCGTATGCATTAGTAAAAAAGGTTTCTTTTTATCAAGAAAAAGCGTTAAAGGAACCAAAAAATGGTTGTGTAGATATTCTGTTAGATGAATCTTAAGCATAACTGCATAGTAACCTATAAAGTTTCAACACGCACCTTTTGTACATAGTATCTCTACAACTTGTAAATGAATTTGAAAAACTACTCCGTTTTATCAACAACTTGAAATTACTCCAACACTATTTATTTGATGGCTAGTAACATTGTTCCTAGAGCAAGAGATATAAAAATTTGAAAATGATCAAAACTGAAAAATAAAATTTGTAACCATTAGAGTTTTCTGTTTTAATCACATACATGAAAAAAAAATTCAAAAAAAGTTAAATTTAGGGGTTCAAAATCACATTTTAGTGTTCCCCACTCTCACTTGAGCGCGAGTGAACAACACAGCATACCCTTATCGGTGATACCTCCTTTGAAATTCTTTTGATTTTGACATGTTTCGACTTTTTCCGAAAAAACCGGCGAGTGAAAACACAAAAGCAACAGAAGATCTTAACCGTTATCTATACCACTGGTTTAGTAAATAATTTCGGTTTTGATAATCCGGTTTAGTTATTGAATCAAAACCCAAAACCAGAACCGTTCTTCTTCTTCTTCTTCTAAGTCATCATCATCACACAGTTACTTACGAACAGTGCAAGCAACATGAAACCCCTTGGCTACCAATCGCGATCTTCTCAAAAGCCCCACCACGCTCATCAAGATCTTCGCCTTCTTCTACTTAGGGAAGCGGTTTTCCGAAGACGGCTACAAGCAGCAGCTCGTCTTCTTCTCCTCCTCGAAGCTATTGTAGCTAAGATCAAGAACTGTGAGCTGGTCATGGGAAGAGAGAAGATCCGGCGGGAGAGAGGACCAGAGAGATGGTTAGGAGAAATATTGAGTTGAGACTTGAGAGAGATGGTGAAGATTCAGAACAGAGAAAGGAAGTTCGCCGCGTAGTGTAGTCCTCTAAAGGGCAAAGAGATTGCAGTGATGTGACTATTCGAGGAAATCATTACTGACCCATATCCCCTATATATCCCCTATATATTAATCATCAAGCATTCATAAATGCACAACCTTAGAGAGCATGCTTACGTGTCAAGCTCACAGAGCATCTCAGCCTTAATTTTTTAATGAACCAACTTTGCTAAGAATGAAATAATGTAACATTTAATTTCTTGTATTTAGGACTATAATATATAGACATTTTTAAGGGACCAACTCTGCTAAGTATAAGACAATATATTTTCTTTCCTTAAATAAAAGCTACGGAATTACCAAATATGATTAACATATATATGTAATTAATGATTATGAATAATACATATTTTTGTGTTCTCTCTTTTTTTGTTTAATTTTAAATTATTAAAATAAATTAAACAATCACATTATATATATAGTAAAAAATTAATTTTTTTTCTTACAGATTATATTTTTAATTTTTTAAAACGACCATAAATAACTAAAAATAGTAAAATCCCACTTTGAAAATTTTATGATCAATGGTTTAACTTTGTTTTTTTTTTCCAAATAAGATACAAATTATCATAAATCGTACGAATATGAAGTATCATTAGTAGATATTCATATTATAAATATGTTAATTTAAAAATTTCAGTGAAAAGGTTTAAGGTTAGTAGATACAAATTATAGTATTTAAAAAATATTTTTGGGATGATTTCAGATATTGGTTACAATCCAATCAAAACTGAATTGAGAAGATCAAATCGAATCCAATCCGATAATTAGTAAAATTTAAATAGGATATATGAGAATAATACCAAAATCTGAAAATACGTCACAATCATATCAAAACCGACGAAGTCTCAAACGTCCAGACCTATGATGATTTAAGATACCAATATTTGTATTCATTGTTTTATAATCGATAAATACTGCAGTATTACAGAATGTTAAAAACCATTTAATGAGTAAATATTAGTATAAAAATTTCACCCCGCGCATGCGTGCGGGTTATCATCTAGTGGTTTACTATTCGAGGAAATCATTATCTCTTAGTTGTTAATTAGCTCTCGCCATCTTTTACTACATTTCAAGATATTTTCAGTAGTAAATCATTTTTCTTGTAAATTATTCAAGCATTATCATACAAATCATAATACAGTATCAACGGGTAATATATACTCCGTATTCATTATTTCATCTTATACATGCATTGTTTTTGTAACCGAAAGCCGTTTAAAACTAGATTCTGTAAACTCTTTTTTATAAAACACAGTAAACTATTGAAGTGGTTGCGTACAATTATTTGGATGATAGGCGTAATGGCGTCCGTAAATGGATATAAATATTATTTGACAAATTTTGCGTCAAATCATATAAAATGATGACTAGTTTTGACATCTTATATATTAAAACAGAAGTCATAACTTGAGTTCATGTGTGATTTTCTTAAAAATAGACTATTATTAGAAAGTCATGTTAAATTAACTTTCTAATAATCTTATCATTATTATATCTTATGAAAAATCATATATATAATAATAAAGATACGCTTAATAATTTGGTTTAGGTAAATTAACCCACACCTTCCAACTTAGTCACGCAAAATATGTCAATAAAATAAATTTAGGAATCTTCTATTATTTATAAGGAAATATGTCAATAACAATTAAATGCATCCACAATATATTAACAAAAATCACAGATTCGTAATATGGACTATTTATATACCCTAACAAAATTTACACACTATATATACTAGATAAATTTATTTCAATGTAAATTTTTAAAATTATATTTTTTTACAAAAAATTGTTAAAAAAAATTCCTTAATAAAATTATTTATAATATTAATATATGAAGTTATAAGTTTAGTTTTTAGCAAAAAATTCTTCGAAGTTTATATTATCTTTGCAAATTAAAGTATTCCAATATTTAATCAAGCTCTATTTATATTACTTTATCTAAAAATGAAATACTAATTTAACAAACAATAAAATATAGAAGAAGAAACAAACATATGTTTGAAAAACATGTATAATATAGAAAATTTAAAACAATCTATTTGATTAAAACATGTATTATATAATATTATTATGTTTGAAAAACATTTACTATACATATCATAAATATGTGATTACTATAATATATATCAATTTACAAGTGAAAAAAATGTTTATATAACTAACTATAAACGAAAACAAACACCCGCGCGGTTGCGCGGGTCAAAATCTAGTTTATTTTTCTAATAAAAAAAAGACAGTACAACCATATCGTGTGTCATTCATGAGTAAACCATATTTATATATCTGCAAGAAAATAATTATTACGTGTATACTAATATAATTTATACAACCGATCTCTATAATATTATTTGAGAAGTCAGTTTTCTACATGTCGCGTTCACGTTAACTCTCGCGATGGTTGATTACATACATACCCTTAATGAATTATTAGGTTTTAAGATTATTATTAATTTTTTTGTTTAGTTTCCTTTTTACTTTTTTTCCAAATAACATATATAATAAAAAAGAAATATTTCTAAAATTTTAAAACGAAAATATATGTATATAATATGACTTTATAAAAAAGGAAAGTTGACAAAATAGTAATACCCCCATTAATATATATATTTAAATAACATAAAATATATTTTCAAAATAATAAAAATATATATGGTCATGACCATTCAAAAATTTATCAGTTACACTATTTTCTAATATTTTTAAGAAATCAACATATAATTTGATAAATATTATAAAAATACATGTATATTTAAGCGATAAATAAAAATAATTTGATTTAAACTAACTAAAATAAAGAGTAAATAAATATTATGAAAATACATGTATATTTAAGCGATAAATAAAATAATTTGATTTGACTTAACTCAAATAAAAAGTAATTATACTTCAATTTTAATTTAAAAATATATTTAACTCAATATGCTCACAAAATGAATGACTCGACTAATCTAATTTATATCCAAAATTAAACATCTAACTACAATAAGAACATATAATTTTAAATAATAATAATAATAATAATAATAATAATCTATTTAATTTTATACATATAAATTAGAGGTTGACTCAAAGCATATTAAAAAGGAAAATAAAATATTAACCAATTACAATTTAATTATTTTGTAGAATTTATATATATGTATGAGACTTCAAAATATTATCATTATATTCCTTTATGTAATTTTGAATCAAACACTTCAGTTTATTATTTATTTCATTTTAAGCACAATATATATTAAGTTATACATAATTTAACTATAATATATTTACATATCTAAGACAATAACCAACCGAAATGAAAATATGAAAATTAATCAAAATTTTATTATATTTAGAATAAAAAATAGTATAGCTGAATTCGAAAAATAGATATTATCCCATATACCAAATTGATAACCAAACCGACTATTGATCCAAAAAAATAATTAAACCAACATGATATATCTAAAGTCATATGTATAATTAGAATAATATAATATTTATTAATATAAATTTATTCAAAATTAAAACTAAAACTAAATAGCAATTAATTTTTCTAAAACTTTAGTTTTATGAATATTCATACCCGTGCATGAGCACGGGAAAATCACCTAGTATATATATATATATATATATACACTCAATAGGACAAATCTAATAAGAGCATGTTTATCCCTAGGATCTCACATAGTTTCTTAAGCTCACTTTAAAGACTATTAAATTAATAAATTGTAGCTAAAGACTTTAGTTAAGAATCATCCAATTTGCGAGTTACAATGGTGGTTTCTTAAATTAGGTTTCTTAAAAAAAAAAATCAGGATTTGCACAATTACCTCACCAACAGTCTGAAGTTGTTGTTGCCTTTGCCACATGCGCAGCTTTCCTCGAGAGCTCAAAAGTCCCTGTCAAAAATTAACAACACAATGAACTTCTATTTTAGCTAAAATACAGAGCTAAAGTTTAAATCTTTACCAGTTTGCTTTACAATGAACTTCTTGAATGACCCTGCAAACAACAAACAAAATACCAAAATCCTCAGGATTATGAGCAGAGAACCCAAATCATCGAAAGCAATCATAAACATGTGAAGAAGCATAGACACCAACATACCAACCATTCTTCCCTCTCGTGCCGCCTTTAATGTAATAAGCCTCCTTGAATCCATTATCAACCAGCAATTCAGCCACTTTCATTGAGTTACCATCAAAACTATTTACAACAACGCAAGACAACTTAAATCAATGTTCAATTATGTTAACCACCGGCAACAACAACTTCTTCGAACCAACCTCACCGCCTCTAAGCTTCTCCACAACCTTAAACCCCTGAGCAACCACACTCTCGTGAAACCCCCAAGAATCAAGACAGTAAACCATTCGCAATCTCTGAAGCTGAAGAGTGGTGCCTCAAAGCTGGTGATGCCTCAGCCACTTTATCCTTTTTAAATT
This sequence comes from Eruca vesicaria subsp. sativa, assembly GCA_932364175.1. NCBI lineage: Eukaryota > Viridiplantae > Streptophyta > Magnoliopsida > Brassicales > Brassicaceae > Eruca > Eruca vesicaria. The sequence continues at coordinate 140,234 of CAKOAT010875154.1, forward strand.
ACAAACCTAGAAAATTACCTACAAAGATGTCATTCAATTCACAAGAAACAACATAGCAGTTTCATATTGGATCATCGAAACCACCAAACGCTTTAAAGTAATTCTGATCTCAAGAAGATGAAACATTCAATCTAGAAATACATAAAAAAATTTGCAACCTTTGAACCAAAAATCAAATTGAACCCAAAGATTAATGGAATCTACGATCAAGCAAACATTGACGATAAGAAGATTGAACTGGAAAACAAAAAAAAAAACTAGAGGGTTCGACTCCACTTACGTTTTGGTTTGGGAGAAGAGACGAGGACGAAGAGAGAACGATATCTTTACTTCGCAAAGGAGAGAACGAAGATGATGAAACCAGTAGCAGATGGAGAAGACAGATACAGAGTCGTCCTTCGTCGTCGGTTTGGATCCTTCGCCTCTGTCGTAGAAAACAAGAAGAAAACAGTGAGAAAAAGGAAGAAAGAAAGAAAAAAAACGAGGTGCTTACACGTGGTTTAAGAACCACGCTTAAAATCGGTAACAAAACTACCTATTAAGGATCGATTATTCCCTTTTTATTTGTTTTTGATTTAATTAATTCACCAAATTAAGTTAAGGATCTCATTAAGGATCAGCGTTAAACATGGTGTAAGATCATCTCCAATGTGTTTCCTTATTTTTCCTCTAAAATAAGAGAACTCTATAATATAGATGGATTGATCTCCAATGTATTCATCAATTTCTTCCTCTAAAAAGGAATATTTTAATATTTTTTAATTTTAAAATAATACCTTTATTTATGAAAGTTGAAGATCAACCTAATTTAACATTTCATAAAATTATGATATTATTTACACTAATTTTTTTACAAACTATTATGTAAATAAAAATATGATTATATTTATATAAACAATACATTTCATTAAAAATATTTATTTTTGGTTATAAACAAAGTTACTTTTGGATGAAAGTAATCAGTGTAAAATCTATGTTTTCTTTCTTATCCAAAATTACAAATTTCAAATTTCCCTCCCCGAAAGGAACGATCATTCCAAGTCAAAAAATAATAAAAAAACGCAATGCATTAGATTAGTGGTCGTCAGCAGCGACGGTGACAACGTAAACTAATGGTTCCGTTAAATCCCCGTAACTTTGCGCCATAATAACCACATCAACGCTTTCACTGCAAGTAAGCTTTCTAGCTCTCATCGCTTCTCCCTCCCAATCTGTCGTAGCCACGACATAAAGCATCATAGCAGCACAACTTATCTGAGCCGCGAAAAGACCTATCCAGAGCCCGCAAAATCCATACCCGGCCCAAAACGTTAGCCCAACAGCTACAGGCGTTCCGACAAGGTAAAACGCACCTAGGTTTATGTTGGCAGCTTTAGACGGCCGAGCAGTTCCTCTAACGACCCCGCAACCTACTGTTTGAGGGCAGTTCCCGAGCTCGCAGAGCCCGAGAATAGGCAGCGCAGCCGCCGTTAGTTTGATGATATCAAAATCGTTAGTGAAAATCTTTCCCCATACGTCGCTTACTCCCCAAGCAAACGCAGAGGCAGTCATACCCATTACTCCTGCAAAGGTAACGGCCACAATGGCTGATAACCTAGCCGTGTTTGGTCGGTTTGATCCAAGCTCGTTACCTACGCGGGTAGAGACTGCAAACCCTAGAGACGATGGGAAAATGTAAAGCAACGACGTCGTTTGGATAAGAATGCCCATTGCTGCCACTGGTGTTTGAGGGTTTATGAGTAAACCACAAAGAACGGTCATGATCTCGTACCACCACCACTCTAGACATACGCCCACGCAGCTAGGTATTGCGAGACTAACTAGTGGGCCCCAATCTTTGAAACATTCTGAGCTAGGGCGTGTCCACGTTGGCTCGTGTAGACCTTTGACCCAAACGTAGGCCACAAGGAAGATGACCACAAAGATATTTGAAGCGGCTGCAGCCATTGAAACACCAATGAAACCTAATCCAAGGTAAGAAACTAGGAGAAAGTTCATCGGTATGTGGAAGATGGTGCCGGCTAGTGTTGCAATAGTTAGTGGAGTTGTGATGCCTTGTGCTCGAAGGTATATACGAAGAGGGTTAAGAATAGAGTTGGTGAGCAAGTCAGGAATAGAGAAGAGGATATATGTTTGAGCCAACGATGCAATACTTTGATCTTGATGGAGAGAAATCATGATCTTCCCCAGGTTAAGCCATAGAGCAACGATTACAAGCGAGCTGGTGAGCAAGAAGAGCACGGTTCTTTGAAGAGTTAGTGAGAGGAGTGTTGGTTTTCCAGCTCCAAAGGCTTGAGAACATAGTGGGTCCATGCCTAGTGCAAGGCCTGCAAGAACTGAGTATCCAGTGATATTGGCAAAGGCAATGGCTAAGGAGCCTCCAGCGAGTTCTAGTTCACCAATATGGCCAAGGAAGAGCATTGAGATGGCTGAGCGAGCATAGAGGATGAGCGCGGCGAGGATGGTGGGAAAGGCTAAGGAGAAGAGAGACCTTGCTTCTGTCTTAAGCTCAGAGATTATTGGGACAATGTGGTTAGGGTTTTGCTTTTCTAGGTCTATCTTCGATAGAAGATTTGTGTGACTGGTGATGTTTGAGGTTTCCATTACTCTGTCAAATGAAACACAAGACGAGTTTTGAATTAGTAGATAAGATTATTTGCCGATGTCTGAAGCATAACTTTTCTTGTCCTATATATAGTTCACAAGTAGACCTAAATGTTTTTTTTTTTTGGCTGAAAGAGTAGACCTTAATGTTACCACGTCTGGGCAAGAACGGTTCAACTTTATATACAGTGGATTTTTTTCGATTAAAATAAAAAGTCAAATATTTATTTAATTGAGAAATATTATGAGTAACTACTATCTGAAACAATATTTTATATTTCAAAATACATATGATCTGTTTTTAATAATATTTATTGAAATAATCACTCATAATATAGAATAGGGACCACTTCAAACTGATATTGTTAATGTAAATTGCAGCCGCAAACAACAATATTCTATTTGTAATGATCAGTTTTCAGTAACTTAGTGGTAAAACACAAACCACATATTACTAAATTTACATATTGACATTATATTACGTTATATTACTGAAACATGCGAAAAGACACACATTAAACGCTTATCTGAATCCATATAACAACAACGATGAGGAAAGTTAGAATTGAATTTTCCATTTCCAACCATATTCCAGTCAAATTTTCACCAAAAACTAAATTTTACTAGCGTAGGCTAAATTAAATATTATATTTGGACTTGACTATATATTGGGAGATCACAAAATTAAATACTCAAAATTAGATGATACATGTAAATACATTTGTAAATACCTCTCATCTCTCTTATTTTAGTGATACCTCTCCAGCTCCCTACCTCTCGTTTATTTTACCGTAGAATACCTAAGCGTACACATGGCTAAATACATCGTGAATCTTTTCTCCTTTGGGTTTCCAACGATCATAAGATTGTACATCTCTCTCAATAAATTCAGAATTCAAGATTGTTCATGTGGCTTTTGTTCCCTTAAACATATATTGATCTTTCTTTTTAGTCCCCTCTTCAGGATATACCATTTGGAATTTATTAAAAATATGCTAGCACCAACAATAATAAGATCATGAACGAAGAAAACATAGCATTTGGAGTAATTATAGTCCACGTTTGAGGTAGATGAAAGACATTACAAGTTTGTTGTCAACAATTATAACTAGTTATATATATATATATTTTGTAACTTACGTTATATATATTTTGTTATCATCAACGAAGAGTCGTTGTAAGTTTTATATTGTTTCGTCGAGAGTTCGAGTCATTGTTACTTGTTACATGAATTTGAATTTGTCTCAATAAACGTGTCACTCTTTTCATGTAACCTATAAAACTGTCATTCGTAGGAGTGTAAAGCTGTCTTTCACTTGATCTTTTCTTGCCCTCAAACACCCGAACATGTCTTTGCTACGTATTATACATCATCGATGATGCTATCCCAAAATCAATTGCTTTTGACTTTTTTTGTTTCTATTTACAATTGCTTTTGACTTTGTAGTGGTTGCATAATTTTGACCTTTTAAATACATTTGTTAATCCTATACTCATCCATCTTACAAAAAAAAATGGACGTGTTGTGTTGCCACATTTCATACATAGAAACTTTGTAATGTATTAAAACATCGACAGTTAATAACAGCATTTGCGTCCTATTAGCATTTTCTAGGTAGGCTTTTAAGCATTTGACTTATTTTTAACCTACGATAGAATATTTAAGTTTATGTTACAGTTCATGATTATTTCATACGAGACGTGCTTTTCGCTTGGAGCCATGTCCTTATAACAACGCTGAAGCATGCTTGTATAACACAGGTCCACGTATCTACGCTTAAATAGTTGTTCGCTCTTTCCATTTCCTATAATTTAATTATCTTCTTCATCTTGTGAAATCCATACCTGTGTACTACAAATTTCAAGATATGTTCTAGAGTCTAGAGTACTAGACTACTAGTAAATAATAATTCTTGTGTATAATTATTCAAGCAATGTAATTGTTTTATCTGATCGTCATTTCATCTTGTACATGTATTGTTTTGTAGAAACTTTTTATAAGAAAACAGTAAACTATTGAAGTCGTTGCGTAAAATGATTGTTGATAGGCATAAGCATATCCGTTAAAGGATTTAAAAATTAGTTGACAAAATTTTTCAAATCATATAAAATTATGCCTTTGACATTTATTTGTCCAAATAAAAAAGACAATGCAACCCTGTCGTGTGTGTTCTTTTTTTTTTTTTTTTGAAACACACTTATATTAATTCAATCAAGCCAGGGTAGGTGCAGCCATTAAGGCTAGTTCAGCAGACAAAACCTGCTTTGCTAACAAATCTGCTTCTACATTTCTCACTCGTGAGATCCAAATAAAAGAAATACATTCAAAAGATGAAGCTAAGTGCTGGATATCCGCCAAGATCCCATAGAGACCAGCAAGGGATGAGTTCGATTTAATGGCGTTGATAAGTTTTGCAACCCTGTCGTGTGTGTTCTTCATGAGCAAAACATATATTATATTTATATACCCGCAGATTATATAATGTCTGTCATTTTTTTAGCTCAACAATCACAATATAAATATATATGTATACCCACTCATGCAATAGGACAACTCACAAAGTACGTAAAACCAAGTTGTGGTAAGAAAATCTAAAAATAACATATAGACAGACTATTTGTATATAATATATTCCACTTATAATATTTTTCACATTTCAAATTTAAAACTATGAAAACCGATTCAGGTTGGTTAACCGAGACAATCTCCCAGGCTGGATGCAATCCTGGCGTCGAAAATGTGAAGTATTAGGACAGATATTAGGAGACCGATTGTTATATATGGGTTGCAACGTGGAGTTGGACCAAGATGAACAAGATCCATGCAGCAGAGTTTTACTTATCGATATTTTTAAAACGTTAGATGATCAAGCAGAGCTTCATGTGAAAGAGTTTGAGCATTGTTTGGATGTAAATACTGTAGATGTTAATTTGATAGCTTAAGCTGATGCTATTCCGAATTCCTTTTTTTGTTGGGTTGACTTTGCAGACCGATAAAAATCTCGTCAACCATGTTAACTTGAGCTTTCTCGGTTAAGATCAAATCGCTTCAGTACCGTTAAAATGATTTCATAAGCTAGCTAGGAGTTACTACCTCCGTTCTACAATATAGGATATTTTACCAAAAACACAAGAATCAAGAAACTTACTTTCTACCAAATAATAATAGATATTTATGGTGGATAAACCAATCATAAATAATATAATAAAATATTATTGGTCAATCAATTTTTAATAAAGTTAAAGTACCTTAAAATTGTCAAAACATCTTATATTTTGGAACATCAAAAATTTTTCTAGAACATCTTATATTATAGAACGGAAGTAGTATATAACTTTTCAGGATTTGCTTCTGTTCATTAACTTCCCAGTAGTAATGGAAGAACATACATACAAAGTGCTTTTCTCGACAAATATAAATCACACGCCCAAAAGCTGTATAACCAGTAACCAAAAAGTAGTAACATAGCAACTGTTGGGCCCGAATTTAACCCGTTAGCTGAATTAATGGGCCAAATAGTAAGGGCTGTTTGCGAAACTTTACGAGCCCATTAAGAAGCCTCCCCTTAAATAAGAACCACATGAAACCGTAACCTATCGGTGAAAACAGGTCACGAACAAAAGACTCGGGACCTCATTTTCAAAACAGTTAGCAAGAAACAGCTCCGGAGAGACGTGCAAGACTTAGTCAAGCGGAAGCTGTTGCGAATCCCGCAACTCATGGAGATAATCACGGAGGCTTCGTCGGGAGAAGTGGGACGTGACCTAGTGCTATATAAAGGAAAGAAGAGATCAGAGGAAGGGATTCAACTGATTCAAGAAAACAAGACTCTAATACACATTGTTCTTAATCATTTTCGATCAATCATTGTTCTTTCCATTAGATCATCAAGATCATCCTTGTAAACTCTTTTATTACCAAAAATCAATATAAACAACGTATTCATTCTCCAAGTTCTTAAGGGATTCAGCCCACGATTGTCTTCTCCCCAATCCTAACCTAACCTAAACTAGGAAGTGAGATTTATCCCTCACATTTTGGCGCCGTCTGTGGGGACGAGATAATTGAATCCTTCACTCCGTAACTTGAGAATGGATCCATCCAACCAGGCAACAAATCCATCCATCCCGGATCCCGTGATCCAGATCGACGGATCACCGAACAGAAGAGATCCGGACCCACAGGATCCGGAACCTCAACCCGCCGACCTTCGATCCGAGCAACAGCCTCCGGCTAACGCTCAACCGAACCGAACTGGAATAGCTAACCCGAGGTCTTCCGGTGGAAACAACACCG
>CAKOAT010876265.1:0-45225 GCA_932364175.1 Eruca vesicaria subsp. sativa
ACTTTGTTCTGAATTACTTTCGATCAATCATTGTTCTTTCTATTAGATCACCAAGATCATCCTTGTAAACTCTTTTATTATCAAAAATCAATATAAACAACGTATTCATTCTCTAAGTTAATAAAGGATTCAGCCCACGATTGTCTTCTCCCTAATCCTAACCTAACCTCAATTAGAAAGTGAGTTTTATCCCTCACATGCACCTATCAATCCTAGCTCAATAGAATTAGTTCCAGGATAGTATCTTTAGCAAATCTAAGATCAAGTTTCTAGGTAGAAATTCTAGAACACAAGCATTAAGAAAATCCTATTAATGAATATCACAACTAGAAAATCTATAGTTGGGGTTAACCCCATTAACCTATTTGAACCTTAAACCTAACAGGTAGATCTATTCAGACATCAAGTTTGTCACAAAAATCATAAATGAATATATATAAAATATAAAAGCAATAGATATAAAAACCAAAGAAACCAAAAGAGTTCCAGGAGGACTCTTATAGGAGTTCCTCTCTTCTCTCCGAGAACTTAGAATAATGAAAATAAAGCTTAGCCGTCAACAATGGCTTACAAAATACATAAATAGGGTTTCTGGTCGTCAAAGGGCATTCTTGTAATTTGTTGTAATTCCTGGGCCTAAATCAGTCATAAAATATGCTCGGTCCTATTTCTGGGATCCCCATTATCGACACAAGTAGTGTTGCATCAATCGATTTTCCTTTATCTTCTCGACGGCTTCCTCTCGCAAGGCAGACTGGCCACTCTTCAGTAAAACATGCATAACTTCCGTTAAAGGATGCTGATTGACCTCAAACCGGTGTCATTGGAAAGCTAACTCAAAGATATATCTTATATTTAAATATGGGCTCAATCTGACGGTGGGAAAGTCTCCAAAAATAGCTAAATATCTGATGCGTCTGTGCAGTTCTGCACGCAAAGGGCTCCAAAACACACCAAAATCATCATATTTCTCGAGAACGTATCTGAACCTGTAAATAATCTAAGAAGACTCCAAAAAATAATAATTATATCTTAAAAAATATATACCGTGGCTGAAAGTGGGTAAAAACCATGGTATATCAATAGTCTTCGGGTTCAGCACAAAAACGCCCAGGTCTAGGAATGGTTACAGGTGAGAACGACAAGCTAAAAGACTCGAAAGCGACATCCACATGTGTAGAAAAAAAACAAAAAGATGAAGGAATCCTTAAGAAAGACAAAGACATTAAAAAAAAGAAGCTAAAAAGATAGATCAGAGAGGATGAGTGGGGATGCTAGCGAGCAAAAGCGTCGCCGCCGTTGGAAAAAATGGTAGATGGGAGTGTCTCGATTTGTGTGGTGGGAGATAACTAAGCAGTCTCTTTAGTATCATTTCCTCCGACTCAATTGAAATAATTTAACTATTTGTTTAACAAGCAGTTTCAATGGATTATGTCTTTATACTTTTAAGTAGAATATTTCAGATATGAAATAGAGATGACCCAAATTTCAAAGGTAAGAATATATTCTCTATATTTTTCTAAAAAATATAATTTTAGAAAATACATTATTTCAAGATAATGTCTTTCTACATTTCTACTTCTATATTTTTAATGCAATTTTTCATATGTAATATTTTTCTTACATTTTAACTAGTTAAGAGATATTTAATTAAATAATTATATAGTAGTAAATAAGTATATACTAATATTATAGTTTATTTTTTTCTTAATCCATGTAAAATATGAAAGTGACACTTTTTTCCAATAAAAAAGAAAGTGATAAATATCAATCCCAAGAATTTTTAAAAGTTGTAGCTTGGACACATTATTGGTTAAAAGACTCGCTCTCTTTGTTTGTAGAGAGAGATAAATCCGCTCTTCTTCTCCTTTTATCTCACCCAATTTTTTTAGAGGAGAGAGAGACTTATGGTCCTTTTTATGTAAATAACTCCTTGTTCTTTTTTTTTGTCTCACATATTTCCGACTTTTACACTTTAAAGAGAGAAGAAGAGAATTTTATTTTGTTTATGGGTTTTCAATCTAGGGTATAGATCGATTTTTGTTGTGTTTTAACTCAAACTGAAACGATTTTAGTGCTTAACTCTTATTATTTTCGTTTTAGGTTGATTATATAATTCGTTATGGCGATGTTTTGTCCCGATCTCTAGATCGTTAGCAGTCCGCCGTGTTCTTAATTCATAATCCATTCCTTTGTCTTCTCTTACCATCTTCTTCCTTGTATCAGAGAGTAATATCGTGGTCTTTTCACGCCAATCTTTAATGGGGCGACTTTCATCTCCGTGTTCTTTTTACCCGATAGGAGAATGCACTTCTCTGACGGTTAGAGGAGGGTAGGGGCAAACAGAGGAAGGCGAAACCGGCGATGAAGTTTGGTGAAAATCGTAGATTTGTCAGCATCATCGTTTGCAGATTTTCATCACACGCGACAGCGCATAGCAGCGCATATCCAAGGACGGATCCACATGTATAGGAGGAAAGTCAGCTGACCCCGGTTAAATATGATATACTAATTTAGTAGGCTTAAAACATATAATGTCAATGGCACATTTGGTGTAGATAACTTCTGCTGACCCCTCTAACCAGCGTTCGATCCCACTATTTGACACCTATACTTGTTTAGTTTTGGTAAGTTGCTTTATCCTCTTTCTATATGATATTTTTTCCACTAATTTATAATACAATATCCATTTGCATGCATCTGTCACATATTTTCTCTTTTTTTTTTTCACCAAAATTCAAAGAACATTATATTTGTATTTCTTGTTATTTGTTTTACTTTTTGCATATTATGTTTCTACAAATAATTTTTTCCACTTGTTTCATTTTTTCCTCACTGAAATCTAAGACTATTTATTTTTATATACATACTCACATTTTTTAATTTATGTTTATTTTGGGTATATTTTTATAATAATATGATCCAATGTATATTTAATAATTCTAAAAGGGATTTTATATCTTTTTTTATTGATTTTATTATCATTTAAAGTGTGAAAACAAATAAATATAATAAATTATATTAAATAAATAAAAATAATTTATTAATTATGACTCTAGTTTAATTATTTCCTGGCTCCGGTACTGCGCCTATCCTTTCTCGCCTCATGCAAAAGCGCTAAGTGACGCGTGGCAATGACTTTTCGTCTTGACGCATGGACTGTACTTGTCGATGGTGATTTAGTGTCTTAGAGCATGTCCATTCAAGAGAGCCCCTAATGGGGTTTCATAATTAAATTAATGGTTAATATGATGATTTGATTAGCTAAGAACATTTGTTATGGTTAATTAATTTTTTTTCCTCCAGTGGGAGAACCTCAAGGGGGTTCTAATTTTTTTTTTAAGTAGATTGATTTAAAATAAAAACATACATAAAATTTCAATAAAAATGACATTAGAAAATATTAAAAATACAAATACAACTTTTAAACCAGGAAAAACCGATTAGTTGAAATGTTGAGATGTTCCAAACTTTTTCCAAATATTCTCAACCAAATCAGCTTTCAATTGTTGATCTATATTTATATCACGAACCCGATTCTGAATGCTCATCATATTGCCAAGATTTGAAGGCATATCTGCAGAATACGAGAAATCCACTTCAGAACTCTGGTTTGATTCTGGTTGTGTGAAAACTGATACATCAAACTGAGTGTATCCATCTCGCTCGTCTTCTACGATCATATTATGTAGAATGATACATGCTCTCATTATCTTTCCAATTTTTATTTTATCCCACAAAAGAGCTGGATTTTTTTACTATGGCAAATCGAGCTTGAAATACCCCAAAAGCACGCTCGACATCTTTACGTACAACTTCTTGATGTGTAGCGAATAAGGATGCCTTCGGATCTTGCGGAAGTGGAATAGATTGGACAAAAGTAGCCCATTTTGGATAAATACCATCTATGAGATAGTAAGCCAACTGGTACTGGTGTTTGTTGATAATATAATTAACTTTTGGAGCTCGACCTTGTAATATATCATCAAAAACTGGTAATCGATCAAGAACATTGATATCGTTTAAAGTACCTGGAGGTTCGAAAAATGCGTGCCATATCCAGAGATCTTGTGAAGGTACAGCCTCTAAAACAATTGTTGGCTTTCCTAATCCATGTGTATATTGACCTTTCCATGCGGTCGGACAATTCTTTCACTCCCAATGCATACAATCAATGTTACCTATCATCCTGGGAAATCCGCGTATCTCTCCAATATCGAGTAGTCGTTGAAGATCTTCCGGCGTCGGTCTTCTTAGATACTCATCTCCAAATAAATCTATGATTCCTTGAGAAAAATGTTCTAAACATAAAAGTGCGGTGGTCTCAGCAAGTCGGAGGTATTCGTCGACCGCATCAGCTTGGCAACCATATGCCGTCATACGAATTGCGGCCGTTGCCTTTTGTAGCGCGGAGCGACCAAACCTTCCGGTGGCATCTCTTCTTTGTTGAAAGTATGGGACTTCAGCGGAGAGTCGGTCAACAATATGAATGAACAAATGCTTGTTCATTCGAAAACGGCGTCGAAACATGTGAGAAGGATATGTTGCATCTTCACTAAAATAATCGTTCCATAACTGCATGTGTCCAATTCTCGTTGTCTTTCAATGTAGGTTCGTGTCTTTTTTGACCTTGATGCTTCTTGACGATTTCATTTTGAATGAGGAGTTGCTCGAATTTTTGATCAAAAATTTCATCGAATCTTTTATCAATGTCATCGAAATTATTATAAGAAGAAGAAGATGCCATTTAGAAATTTGTTTCTTTGTCTCGTGTTCTTCTTAGAAGAAAGAAGAAGACACAATTTAAAAAAACAAGAACATAATTTTTAAGAAAGAAGAAGACACAACTTAAAAAGAGAAGAACGGAAGTTTGTTTTGTATCTCTCTCTCGTGTTCTTCTGATTTTATAGATAAAACACAAGTTAAAAAGACAAGAAGAGAAGTTGTTACCAATGTGAAAAACATATCACAAGTTGTTACAACAACTTTTTGTTTGTTTGTGTCACATGAACAAGTATGTTACAAACATGGAAGACATATCACAAGTTGGTACAAAGAAAATTTGGTACAAAAAAACATATCACAACGTGAAAAACATATCAACAACTTAATGGTAATTTGCCGACAACCTGCAAGAAAATTTGTTACACCAACTTCTGCCCCATGCCAACAACCTGCAATAAAACAAAGACAGTGAAAACATTAACCATTGACAAGAAGAAGAACAATAACCATTAACAGAAACAATGAACAAGAACAACAACCATCGATCTTAATTAAAAAGAAATATTATACATTACAACAAACAACATGTCCTGAAACATTAAGTAGAAGAACAACAACCATAAAAAAAAAGAACAAGAAACATTAAAACAACAACAAACCAAACAACCGACAGATAAACCCCTATAACATTTCAGTGTTTAGTTTGTTTTTCAAAGCGACTTCAAGTCCAGTGAGATTCTCTGTTTTGGCAAGGAGGCTAACAAGCAATTTTTGCTTGTTAGAAAGGATTTTTTGCTTGTTAATTTTCTCCTTAAGGTCAAAGTCCCTTTGCTTAATTTCCCACAATCCCTGAAACTCCAGAGCTTCTTCTGAATTCGCTGACTTGCATTTACCCTTTGCCTTTGCTGCTTTGACACCAACAGGCCTTGCTTCTTCCTCTTCTGCCCCATAGTTCGATGACTGTGCAGCCTAGTCATCCACCTTTCTTCTTTTCGAGCTAACCTTGTCTTTAGTAGTTGAAGCTCCACACCATTTTTGATCATGGCGAAGCTCCAACCAGGCATGCTCCAGTGAAAAGTTGATCTTGTTGTCATTGAAGAATATCTTACGCGCGTTCTTTAAAACATCGTCCTCACTTATCCCACTTGTTGGCGCGTGCTTTTGTTGCAGCTTCATAACATCCAACAAACTTACATACACCCTCGTTGATCTTCCCCCATCTTTGTTTACACTGAGATGGCGTCCTCTTTTGCAAATCAGATAACTTTGGACTTGATGAAACATAGTTTGCAATCCGTTTCCAAAAGGCAATCGCCTTCTGTTCATTCCCCACCACATGATCCTTGGAAGTGTTCAACCAAGCACTGATGAGCACAGTATCTTCAGTTGGTGACAATTTCCTTCTTTCTTTACAGTCTGAGACAACGTAATCATCTTCCATCCATTCTCTACTGAAGACAAAAGCATCTGATGAAGAGATTCCTACACTAGGTTCATGAGTGGTAAAGGCGAAGGTGGTATTTGTTTGTTGACTATTTAAGAGGCTTTGAAAGCTACCAGGTTGAGTAAATGGTTCCATAGCAAAAGGGGAAGTGGTTTTGAATTATCAAAAGTGGAATGAGATACGAAGAAGAAGGAGTTGCTCGGTTTTAAATTAAAAGTTAGGGAGAGTTTAGTAGGTTCTAGTTATAAGACAATCAATTTATCTACCAAAAACTAATACAACTAACAACTAAAATTTCTTTTTTACGTTCATTACCTAAGAAGAAACCAACCAAGAAAAGTTACTGTAAGTTCTTCTACTCAACTAACAACTACAATTCATTTAATTCCAACTGTATCACTGTCTAACAAGCATTAAAAGTTGTGTTTAGTTATTACCTCTTGCTTAATGAATTGAAAAAGAGCTGCATTGATGATGTAACTTCATTGTTTTATCCCACCATACGTATAACCTGCAATAATAAACTCATAACGTAAGCAAAAGATTGTTTTCTCTGACTTTTAAATCAAGATTTTATAAAAGAGTGAAATAACTTTGTAATAGTTTTGTGTGTCTTATTCACATGTGTTTATATACAACATCGAATATTCTAATGAGCTATTAGGACTGATCAAACTAGCATATTAGTTATCTCATTACAGTATAATTGATTACCTTTGGACAAAGACGAGGTAGGACTCGACACAACACATCCATTTCCCTTCAAACATTCTGCCACAATCATCTTCAGCTGCAGCATCTTTCCTCTCGCAGACTGTTAAAACAAAGACACCAAATTAATAAGATGTTCGAACTTGAAGGATGACGCTCTAATATTATAATTGATTCTTAAACCCCAGAACAAGGGCTTACCTTGTTGACAGAGTTTATTCTTTTGGTCGCATTGTCTAGTTTTGTCTCGATGCCTCCTTCTTCAAAATGCGCGACGAGCTTCTGGTGTGATGTTCCTGTCAACAAGAGATATATTAGCATCAAGTTAGTTTAGGCAAAGAATTTTGGCCAGAAGCTCTTCTCTTGCCAGAAAGAATCAAGCTTTGATACTTTCTCCACACACAAGTGTTCATCATACATTATAGAAGGAATTACAGAAGTGAACTTACTTTGCTTCTCTATGCTTCCTTTCAACTCTGAGTGGTTCGCTTCAAGCCCTTCAATAGTACTCTTGACATCTTCAAGATGGTTCCCGACAACGTCCTTAAACTTTTCATGTTGCTCTGTAATAATAATACGGTCAGATTAGTCAGTGAAAGATCATGATAGATCTTGCATATTCTCATTCAACATAATGAATTTATGAAGACAATTTCAACACTATTACAAACTAATTGATATGCCAATACATAAACCATTTTTTTTTCAAAATCAATAGATACAAATAAAGAGTATCCAGGTTCCTAAAACTCAAAATGAAACTACCAAAAGACCTCTGAGAAATCAAAAACTCCACCATCAAATACACAGAAGATAGGAAAGGGTTTTCGTTTTACCTGTCTACGCGTTTGGATGGAGAAGTGATTGCATGCAAGGATCAGAAGGAGGAGATCGACGAAGAACAAAACGGATCACACCTCATTTCCGTTGGATCCTATTCGACATATTCGACGATGAAGAGAGAGACCAAAAGGAGGAGATCGAAGGAGAACGCAATCAAACATCATCTCCGTTGGAGATTTCAACGGATCAACGACGAAGAGGAAGAGCGACGACGGAGAGAAAGAGTGAGATGATTTGAAATCAGTGATTTCGAATGAGAGAGAACCGACTAACAAAAGGGAGAGACATGTTTTTTTCAAGCCAATAGGCTTCTTCCACGTGAGGAGTCTTAAGCGCATCTACTTCTCTTAATGAGGTCGCGGTTCTCTCTAATTTTTGTATTTTTCATTTATTTTTTTCCCCTTATTTCGCGTAGAACTCCTCCTACAATCTCCCGATGAACCTGGTCTTAGACCAATATATTGGGCCTAGTCATCTTATGTTTTCTTTCTAATTTCACGTTGAAGTGACGTGAACTGGTCCGCTTGTATTTCTCTTGTATTTAGCCTATTGGGCTCAATCAATAAAACCAATTGCCGACTAAAAACAGGCATAGTATTGGTTTAGAAATTCAAATTCATGTTACCCGATCTTGTAGGTTCTATCTAATTCATTTCTGAAACTGGCCCAGCAATATGACCAAATTTAAACTAATTCAAGGCGATACTATAATATCCATTGAAGACATCTGGATAATTCCAAATTTCCCACGCTCAACTACTCATATAATAGGTCAAACTTTTTCAATTTTCTAGGTCCGGCATTTTCTAAACATTGACACTTGGGAAACACTCACACTTATTAGTTTTGGACAGGTGTTCACCATGCCTCATTATTAATTTGTTATATAGGAGTAGTATTTTTGTTTCATCAAGTTGTTTCAACGTGTTACATGGTCATAGATGGCAGAAAGAAGCAAGATAGATGCTAAGTTGGTTTGTTCCCAACATGGAGTGTTGGTGCAAGACTGGATGACATTCAAAACAATTGCTTTGGAGAAAAGAAACGGGTAACTAATTTCTCAGTCATCTGTTGTGAGATGTATTTATATAAACAGACTTTTGATTTCACATAGACATTCGTTCTAAAATGCCAAACATCAAATCTTTATTGGCGTGTAATTTTTTATACTTTGCTTGGCCAGGACAATGGTTAAGATAGCAGAAGAGAAATATGATCATCTCATGATCAAAATTATCAACTCGTGCACAACATCTGATATCCTAAAGGTGTGTGCTCTTTATTTTTTTTTTGCTAAATTGTGAATATTCATAAATGAAAGGTTAGGGTTATTTGTGCTCTTTACTTTAACGCAAGAATTATAGCTAAGGATGGCTGATCTTTACTGTGGAAAGCGTGTGTTTGGTGGATGCTCGTCCTTGCTGTGCTTTCTCTAATTGGCTTGTGTGGTAAACTACCGAGTAAGTCCATCGTCGTCTCTCTCGTTCTTCTCTCCACCAACACCTTTTTTCCTCAGCTCTTCTCCTCCGAATCCCTCTGGTGGCCGGCGGTGGGTCTATTTCCCGTCGGTCCACCACCACCAATCACCCCGCTGATCCAATTCCTCTTTCTGTCATGCTAAGGACTCCTCACTGCCTCTTTGCTTCTCCATCTCTGGTTCTTGCCGGATTGTGGCCAGATCCAGTGACCAAATCAACGGCTGGGTGTGTATTCAGTGTCTCTGGAGAGAGGGCGAGGTCGTGGCAGTCTGTATGCTTGCAGGCGGCGCTGTTGTTTTGGTAGATCTAGGGTTTCGCTTGTGCTGGTTCTGGGTCAGTTCCGGTACGGAGGCTCACCGGAGTGTAGTGTGTCGCTGCCTCTTCTCCTCCGGTCTTCAACCTCCTCTGCTTTCCCCTGTCTCCTCCTGCGGCCGCAGCTTCTAGAGCTTCCCCGTCTTGTTCCCATGGTCTGAGACGAAGCGACGAGACTGAGGAGCTCGTTGGGGACCTCTCCATTAGTTCAAGCGACAACAACCATGGCTTCCTTTGGTGATGTGTTCGTCTCCTCCTCTTTGCTACCGACGTTGTCTGCTAGGGTTTGAGGACAACCCGATGTGGTGACTCACTTGCTCTTAGGCGGAGTTCTCCATCGCCTCTAGGCTGTCTGTTTGCAAGGAGAGCTATGCCTCCTTCCGTCCTTTATACCCTTGTATTCATAGCTCCGACGAGTTGGCTTAGTGTTCCTTCGGGGTCTTTGCTGTATCCTCTGTGTCGCGTGGGTGGTGTTGGAGCATGTTGTACCGCCTATGCTTGACCGTAACTCGAGCTTCCATGTAAGCAGTGTTACTACGGATGAACCTTCGTCTTGCCGTCGAGATTGCTAGGATTTGTTGGTCGAGGTCCTCCTCCAGCGGAGCTCCGGGGCGTAAGCCAGGCGCTTCTGTTGATGCCTGCTCGGAGCCACTTCGGTGAGTTCTCGACCGAACTTTCTCTGACCATTCTCTTGCTTCATCTGGTTTGTTTCAGGTTCATCAAGAAGGCTTTGAATTAGGGTGATTATAATGTTGTCTACTTGATCTTTTAGCCTATTAATTTCAAGTTCTCTATGTATGAAGCTTGGAATTAATCCATATGTATCCTAGTGGTTTTTTAATTTTTTTGCGGTCACTAGGATCAAATCAGCTGTTGCAGATTGTGGTTTCGATTAACTTTGTAACCAAACTTTCATTTTCATTAATGATATTTACCATTTAGCAAAAAAAAAAAAGTCCATCGTCGTAAGCATGATCTCCAATTGTGAGATTGGAAATCAAACTATTGTGCACATTCGTGATTCGTGTCGATGATTTTTTTCCTATACGAGTTGAATTCATGCGTGGCGAGGACTGTTATGTGTGAGAAAATAAAATCAATATAACCAAAATAAATTCAATAAATTATTATACATATTTATTCAAAGAATATTTTAGTTAGTTTTGCTATTCATTCGATGATAAACTCTGGCTATATTCGGTTACATTTTTTTGTAACAATATAAGTTTAAGTTCAGTTTCGTTTTCTTTGTAAGATAATTTCGGTACTGTTGGGGATTAATATAAAGTTATATAAACTAGGTTTCTGTTTCATGAATATTGGTGGTTTTGACTTTTGATGCCCAACCATTATGAACCATAGCACATAATTACCATCTACGGTTAAAGTAGGGTTTCTTTGATCATAAAGTTTATATGATTTGTTATGAATGAAATGTTAACGTTTTTAATACCTTTATTTGATCTACTTGACCAAATGGGGAAATAGTTTTCTCATACAGCTCCCTTTTTCCGATAGTTATTTGAGAACTCAACTAATGTATGATTCTTTGGTTATGTGGCGTTTGTTCTCTTAGCGATATCTAGCTTCCCGCAAGTTTAATTTCATAATATAGCTTATAAGTGTCCATATCATTCAATTGCAGGAGTTGGCAACGCTTATTTTTGACAAAGCCATCCTTGATCCTACCTTTTTCCCTATGTACGCTAAGCTGTGCTCTGATATCTATGACAAGCTGCCTACTTTTCAACCTACAGAGCCTGGGGCTAGAATTGACACATTCAAGAGGATTTTGGTCAATCTATGTCAATCACTGTTCGAAGGAGCTGAAAAGTTAAAGGAGGAGCTTAGAGTATACGCGTCAGATCAGAAGGAAAAGGAAATGATGTTAAGGCCCCAGACTCTAGGAAATATTCGTTTGATTGGTGAGCTTCTAAAGCAGAAGATGATACCAAAGAAGATAGCTCACCAAATTATTATGGTTAAGTAACGCTAACTTACCAGCTTACGCATTTTCAGACAACTTTTGCTTTTGTTTATTTATTGTAACTTTTATTGTACAGGTGCTTTTGGGTGATGATTGTGGGAACCAAAATTCACCCCTGTCGATTTTACGTAAGTTTAGGAATTTAGAGTAAACCCTAATTTTCCAGAGGACCCGGCTATCTGCGGAACTGCACACAAGCAATCAAGAACACAATTTAAATGAAAATAAAAGATGTAAAAGACAACGAGATTGAGAAAAAAAAAAAGATCTTATTCGGAATTCGTGTAAGAGTGGTACAACAAGAGTAGCCCTATCTGCGAGAGCCATCGGCGAGATTCCTAGTTCTAGCAATTTAAGACTAAAACCCTAGTTGAGACGCAGCTGTATAACAAAAACAGAAATATTCCTAAGTACTAAGTTTGGTGGTGAAAACTCTGAAAATTCGTCCTGTGCTTCTGTCATTTGCATTCTGCTTATAGACTCCCTCTTTTAGGCGGTTTAGTCATTCCTTTTCGCTTAGCTTCGAGTTTATCGGGAATCTTCTATTTATCTTGATTTTTCCGTTTTCTTTGCGGAAATCTTCTATTTATGTTCAAACTTGACATTTATCTTCAAACTTGATATTTATCTTTTTTCTGCGAGTAAATATTTAAATCTTCATTGCATCTTTGGGTTGGATTTCATTTAAAGTCGCAAGTGGACTTTTATGGCGCTTTTGGGCTGTCCAAACCGTTTTGCGATAAAAATCGTTTAACGATTTTAGACGAGATCGTTTCCTGATACGATGCCGTTTTTATAAGATTTCTTGAGTTGATCGTATAGTTTGACAATGCACGATGTTCTGTCTAATCGTTGCCGTTTTATACGATCTTCCCAAACTTTTACGAGAAAAGAAGACTTTTATGATTTTTATCGTAAAACTCGAACGGTAAGACGGACCGAGACAAAACGAGAGACGTTTAGACCATGGTTCAGAGCATGAACAAACCAAAGGGCGTATGCCTTGCGTCAAGGACGTGGAAGATCAAGGCTCGAGACGGTCAGCTCGACGTACGGCGAGCTGGTCCGGGACCGATCAGTTCGCCGTACGGCGAGCTGAACCGGCTGGTTCGGCTTGTCGTACGGTTAACTTGGTTCGGTCGAACCTGCTCGCGGTTTACGGCGGATGCGGTTTTTACGGTTTTTTGCTTAACTTGGCAATCGTGTAATCGACGATTGTTTCGTTTGTTCTTCCGAGATGACGATTGCCAAGTTTTCCGTTGATTTCCTTTGTTCGGAAAGTTCTTAGAATTTTATAAAACAACTTCTCGAGTTTTATAAAACATATTTTTACTATTGCCGAAATTTTTGGTCATTGATTCCGTCATAATGATTTTGACCCCAACAATGATGAGAAAAATTGTCCATCGGAAGAAAATGTCAAAGTTGTTTGGCTCTTTCTCAAAACTATCGGCAAAAAACCTATGAGGTCAAAACAGATCAATTATGTATTTCTCGGTCGTTTACAGACCGTGTCAAATCATCCTCAGTTGGTTACACCACTGAGAATTTCGGAGACCATTAATTTTTTGTGCTCTAATGGGGGCTTTAAAATATCATCATAATTATAGAGAAAATTACTAGAATGATATACAAAAGCTTGTATATGACTAGAATAGTATACATTTTCTAAAAATTATTAGAATATTTTCAGACTCCTAGTAAATTACAATAAACAGCCTTATTTTATTTTATTACTATTGATACAAATTTTAATTATTAAATCCACATTATAATTAGGTAATCCACGTCAGTAATTTGTGTTATCAACAATTACACTGGAAAATCAACAATCCCATATCTTCGGTGAAAAAAGTCATAATGTCACAACTTCTTCGTCACAACTTTCGTTAAACCCTAACCGAGTACGAAATCACGAAATCATCTTCGTCACAACTAATACTCTCGTATCAAACTGTTTCTGATATCGTAAATCATCTCCGATATCATCTTCGTCGACATCCTCTTCTCCGCAAAAGTTTTGACGCAATCGTATCCACGACATCATCTTATATGGTATGTTGTGGCTGAGTTTTGTCATGTCCCCGATCCTGAGTATGATCGTCTGGACGGACCATGGTGCGAGGAGACGCATCAGTCAGGTCACGAGACCTAAAGGCAAGCATAGCATGGTCTAGCAACATGGTTAAGGGCATCAGGGAGCTGAGACTTAGCCATATGAAGAAGGAAAAGGAGTTAAAGGAGCTACACAAGTAAAGGGGGAGCTCAACGGGGTTATGGGAGAGCTTGACCTAGCTCGGGTGAGCTCATCCCAGCTCGGTCTAGCTTCACAGTCACTAGTCAGCTCACACCATCTGAACCGTCATGTTCTCATTCCTGGAACTTGACACAAGTCTTAGACATTCAATAGAAGCGAGACTGCTTTGGTTCAGATCATGAAAAAGCTCGATGAAGCAAATCACCAAAATGGATCATGGGAAAACTAAGTCTAGGTCGGGAGATAGACCAAGGAACTTAGAAGGATTGAATAAGATGAAGATATCAAGCTGTATGAAGTGTATCACACCTGGGTGATGCGAGCAAGCTCAACCAGCTGGACAGAGCTCAATTGGAGCTCAAGTAAAGTGTGCCAGCTCCCTGAGCTGGATGGACTAGCTCACTCAGCTGGGCCAGCTGGGGATCAGCTCAACTCACCTGGACAGAGTGCTCAAGTCTTGGGCAGTTGGGCCGGGTCTGGATAGTGACCAGGCCATGTGGGTGACCCATGTGTACCAATGGGCCACTGGGCTCTTGTGGTTGGGCCATGGGCATTGGCAATCACTTTGGGCTTGTTTTGGACATATCCAGGAGTTTTTTGTAAAGTCCAGGATGTCTGGTAACTGCCATAGGTGAACAGGTGTGATCTGTACCATTGATTAAATCAATGGCCAGAAATGAAACCGAAGGGATGCAATGGTTAAGAAGTAACCACCCCTTCTTCTTTAAAAGGCAGGCAAGTCCGTGCCTTTGCAGGCACGCCAGAGATCCATTCCTCACCCTGAAACACAAAGAAAAACCAGAGAAAAACAGAGAGTTGGTCGGATTTCCAATCCAAACTCCAAGAGAGATTCAAAGGCAGCAAAGATGCAGTTTTGTGGGCAATCAAGTGGGAAGTTATGAACGACCCTGTGATGGGTTTTCACCATTGATGAACATGTCCAGGATTCCTCTACATCCATAGAAGACACGCAAATGGCCAGGGAAGAAGAGAGATGACCGGATTCACTCTCAAAGTCCAAGGGCAGCCTTGAAGGCAGATGTGTGTCAAAAGACAGTTTCATGGGCACTAAAAGGGGAAGTGATGCACGACCCTTGGGTGGTGATTGATCATGAATGACCGCCCTAGGCTTCCTATTTGTCCTGGGAACACACGAAAATGGTAAGGAGAGAAGGGAGAAGGCCTGACTCCACTCTCAATGGCATGAACAGTCCAGGCCTTGATGAACACAGTTTGACAGTCCATGGCCTTGGATGGTCTTGGCTGGCCTGATCTTGTCAGATCTCATACTTCCATTGGGATTTATGAAGATCTAATTACATATTCTTCTTAGTGGGGAATTATCATGAATTATCATGGTTTTTAATTATTTTTTAGGAATTTATTTAGAGGTGCTCCCTTATGACCGATTTGGCTAAATTGGGTCCGGATCTATGTGATCCAGGCCGGTTCTTGGGTATATGATTGGACCATTCTCTTAGTTAGTATTTATCATGAATTTTCAAGGTTTTTAATTAATTTTTAGGGATTTATTTGGAGTAGGTCAGATTTGGCCAGATAGTGAATTCTAGAAACCGAACCATGCTTTTCTAGAACTGTTGCTAGGATATCGGTTTAGATATGTATTGGTGATGTGTTATAAGGATCCAAGACCTTGAGGAAATGATCGGATCATTGATGATCTACCTCATCCATGTGGGGTGATGGTTAGATGATATCCTTGTGATAATGATCAATGTTGGATCATGGATTGATATTGGGTTTGATCATGGTGTGAATTATTGATCTGGCTCATTGAGGAGACACATGGGGTCCTAGTATCAGAGGAACCATGTGGAGTGCAAGGTCCAATTCCTTTGGAACCAACAACAAGCAAAGGAGATGAGTAAGGCTAGTACTTGTTGGCATGGACCATAAGTATTGAGCTGGTGTGTTATATAAGGAAGGCCGTGTGTGATCTGATCATTGGCAAGGATGGACGACATGATCCATAGTTGATGGATCAAGGTGTCTGATCTGATTGATCAAAGGATGCACCGGTTGTAAGAGTTAAACTGATCGGTTCATTGGGACATGGTTCCATGGCCGGTTAGGTGAGTGTGAAGACTCATCAGTTCTGAGTCATGTGGGGTTGTTGGTTGATTGACTTAGGATCTGATGAATATTGTTAGTCCATGACAAGGACTTGGTATCATGTTCGACAAAGAATAAGGATGATGCATGAGCTGAGAAGAGCTAGATGCATGTCCTTTACCATTGAAGACTTCCCAAAGGTTACTTGGTCAGTGGGGATGGTTGGTTGAATGACTAAGTACCCAAGGGGAGATGTTTATGCAGGAGTAAGAGAGCTGGACGAGTTGGCAGGAAGCTGGGCGCAGCTATCTTGTAGCTCGATCAGCTGGAAGAGGATAGATGCAACCTCAAGAGAAGTGGTTCAGCTTAGCTAGCTAGATGAGCTAGCTAAACAACCTGAGGCAGCTGTCCTTAGCTCGGTTTCAGCTAGCTTAGGTGTATCAGCTCGATGAGCTTGACGAGCTAGCTAAGTTAGATAGGAGTATGAGCTAGCTAAGTCAGCTAGGAGGATGAGCTGACTAGGTCATCTGAACCGATGAGCTAACAAGCTCCGTGGATGTGGCAAAGGTATGATCTAGCTACTTTCTTTTAGTTATAGCTAGAATGGTTTAGGTGAATGAAACCTCAGATTTGTATGACTTGGTTTGGGTTTAGGATCAACCTTGGAGCTAGTGGCAGTTGAGAATACTAACCAAGACTAAGGTGATTCGACCAGACAAGTTCTAGATTGGTTGTAGACCAATGGTTAGTATAGAATAATCCGCTGCATATGACTAGAAGTGATCTAAGCTAGGGAAAGACTAGGGTAGTCTTAGGCTAAGATCTGAATTAGCCCTCGCGTATGGGCGATATTATTTAAATAAATGACATAAATTTTGAGGTTCGGTCCGGAAGAGGACCGAGCGACGTGAGGCTTTGACCACGGCCTAGACGGTCGGGTTCGGGTCTTACAAGTTTGATTTATATTGTGACCAAGTTTGATTTACGATGTGGCTGAGTTATAGATTATGTTGTAACTGAGTTATTGTATAGTGTGGCTGAGTTGAATTTGATTTACGTTGTGAAAATATAGTTTTCTATTTTGACTGAGTCATAGATTATGTTGTGGCTGAGTTATTGATTACTATGGCTGAGTTATAGATTACTATGGCTGAGTTATAGATTATGTTGTGGCTTACTTATTGATTATGTTTTGGCTGAGTTATTGATTATGTTTTGGCTGAGTTATTGATTATATTTTGGCTGAGTTTTGTTTCTATTACGACTGCGTTATATGGTGGCTGTGTTATTTATTATGTTGTGGCTGAGTTTTGTTTCTATTGCGGCTGATTTATATATATATATATGTGTTTAGGATCAGATGACTATTTCTGAAGATCAAGCACGGGATTATCCTCCACGAATTTACGCTGAAGGGGCTTCTAATCTAGAAAATAAAGAGATTAATCACAATTTGCAGATGAGAGATTTCTCTAACGTCAGAGAAGCAATAGGACGGGATGTGTGGGATCACATGAGGCAGGGTCCTCTTGGAATTATTGTTAAGCTAGCTGAACGCAAAAGTGTGTGGTCTGGTAGGACTGTCCACTATCTACTATGTCGACAGCTTCGAGTATACATGAAGGAGATTTGGAGTCTAGTTGGTGATGAACCTATCAGGTTTAACTTACACGAATTTGATGAGATCACTGGGTTAAACACAGATCCAGTGCCAACATAAAGTTTTGAACATGACCAATACAAAGCATTTTGGGAGGAGTTGAATCTGCCGCTTGGGGTGGGACCCAAGTTAGATGAATTGAGGGCAGCATTAGAGGTATGTCCGGCCTGGAGTTTTGAAAAGCGTAAATGGTTAGGGCTGTTACTTCTTCAATCCATGAGACTTTATGCTTTGCATCATAATTCTAGGCTACCGTTTGAAAGTGCAAAAAGAGTATTCGACGATGAAGCCATGATGACGTATCCATGGGGTCGGACAGCATATGAAGTTCTTATTGACTCTATCAAGATGTTGAATCCACAAGAAATGACATACACCATAAGCGGTCTGAAGGACGTGTTATTGGTTTGGGCGTATGAATCTATCACTTGTTTTGGAGAGCGTTTTGGAGAGTGGTCAATGAGCAAGAAGTTCCACTTTTTCGATGGGGTGGAAAGCGTACACGTTCAAGTTTTGATATTGTCATTACTGAGGAGATTAGAGAACATGACGAGGTGAGGCTGGGTTTTTTGGTATTTGATGGCTGAGTTAGTATGTATATAGTGGCTGGGTTTTTGGTATTAGTTATCTGATGGCTGAGATAGTGTTTATGGCTGGGCTTTTTGGTATTTGATGGCTGGTCGCTGGGTTTTTGGTACTTTGTGGCTTAGTTATTAGTTATTTTATGGCTGAGTTATTAGTTGTTTTATGAACACATCAAATTCCCTAGTATTAAAGCACAAAAAACACAGCCACCATATAAACACTATCTCAGCCTCTTGGTTTTAGTTATTTGATGGCTGAGTTAGTATGTATATAATGGCTGTTTTTTTTGGTATTAGTTATTTGATGACTGAGATTGTGGCTGGGTTTTGGTACTTTATGGCTGAATTATTAGTTATTTTATGGCTGAGTTTTGGTAATTTGTGGCAGAGTTATTAATTATTATATGGCTGAGTTATTAGTTTGAACGGCTGAGTGATTAGTACATTGATGGCTGAGTTATTAAGTATTTGGTGACTGGTTTTGTAGGTGTACGTGAGAAAAATGGTTATGAAGGACTTCGTAGAAGAGATGTTTCCACAGTGGCCGGATGAAGCAGATGACCCGCAACTCGTTAACTTGATAAATACATATATACAGGTCAGTTTGTTAGAGGTTTTTGGGGAACACAAATGAAACTCAAACAAACAAAGGCTGGTGTTTCGTCAAAGGTTGAGCCACCCATTAAGAAGCAGAAGAAAGTGAGCAGCTTCCAAGAGGATGAAACTGTTGTGGAGGAAGGTACGGATGATATTGGGAACAATCGGATAGTGTTGAGAATAATGTATACTCTGGATATAATTGCCTCAAGAATAGACAGCTACGAGAACAGATTCAAAAACTTCGAAGCGCAGTTATCCAGAATCGAGTCCAAAGATATCGATCCAGAGATACGAACATTGCTGATTTAGTCAGAGTTGCAGTGGAGGAGTACTTCTCTGAAGTTCCCGAACCATCTTTAACATTGCCATCACCATCACCATCACCATCACCATCACCATCACCGCCACTGCCACCGCCGCCACCGCCACCGCCGAAGTCTAATCCACAGCACTCAGTCAATAGTCCACCTGCTAAGGCCTCTGTCAATAGTCTACATGCTAAGGCCTCTGTCAATAGTACACCTGCTAAGGCCATGGAAAAAAATTTGGTTGACGACGTTGATTTCGTTGGTATTTCTCCTGCAAAGTCCCCAGCCTTAGAACGCAAAAATAGGGTAAAGTTAAAACTAAAAGGAGATGAATTAGCAAAGAAGGAGGCGGCTGAGCTAGCAATGAAGAAGGAGTCTGAGTTAGCAAAGAAGAACGAGGCAGCTGAGTTAGCAAAGAAGAAGGAGGCGGCTGAGTTAGCAAAGAAGAACGAGGCGGCTGAGTTTGCAAAGAAGGAGGCGTCTCCTAAGAAGAACGGCGCGGCTGAGTTAGGAAAGAAGGAGGCGTCTCCTAAGAAGAACGACGCGATTGAGTTAGGAAAGAAGGAGGCGTCTCCTAAGAAGAACGAAACGGCGGTTGAGTTAAGGAGAAAAAAGGCGAATGAGAATAGGAAACGGAAAGCTGAGGAAAAGAAGGCGGCTGAGTTAAAGATGAAAGAGAATGCTGATTTAAAGAAGGTTGAGAAGGCTGAGTTAAAGAAAGAGGTCCCAAAATGGGTGACGCGCCGCGGTTTAATAACAGTAGTTGTAGCTCAGCCGAAACAGATTCAAGCCGACAGTGAGCTTGCAGATATTACTGACGAATTTTTCGCATCACAAAATGAAGTGCTTCTGGAGTCTGATGTGGAGGAAGAGGATAGGATCAGATCCGAAAGAATAAAACAATACCGGGAGAAAATTGTTCAGTTATCTGAAACTGGGTGTGCATTGTTTGCTGATAATGCTCCTTCAGCACCACTTTTTCCTCACATTGGAGACAATGGAACGACATGCATGATGAAGAATTTTGAACCTTCACCAGTAATATATGATCCCTTAGCACCGGTTGATCCAGCAAAATTGGATAAACTCAGGGAACACCTAGAGAAACATAAGGATGTTCTCACATCAAAAACAGCAGACCATGAGGGTGAGTTTTACAGAATCATCGTCACGCCAAGACCGCGGCCAGACATCAAATATGGATGGCTGTATGATGATGTAAGTATTCCTTGGCTGAGTTATATATATTTTATGTGGCTGAGTTACGTGTTCTTTACTGCTGAGTTAACTATACAATGTGGCTGAGTTTAGTATTCTTTGTGGCTGAGTTAAGTATACAATGTGGCTGAGTTTAGTATTCTTTGTGGCTGGGTTTAGTATTCTTTGTGCTGAGTTAAGTATACAATGTGGCTGAGTTTAGTATTCTTTGTGGCTGGGTTTAGTATTCTTTGTGGCTGAGTTTAGTATTCTTTGTGGCTGAGTTAAGTAGACAATGTGGCTAAGTTTAGTATCTTTTGTGGCTGAGTTATGTGTTTTTACGGCTGAGTTATAGATTCGTTTATATTGACTTTATTTTGTGTTTTTGCATAACATGTTAGTGTGTTTATGCGAATCCTCATCAAAAGGTCCATGCGAGATCCCACCCCTTTCTGGTCCAAGCGCATTGCATTTATTGACGTCTGGTTTCTCAATGTATGGATTCACGATTACAAGCAGTACAAACTAAATCCAGCGCGGTTCAAATTTGAAGGTAATGGCTATGAAGAGTTAATAAACGGTAGGATGCCCAAAGACTGTCTTACAAACTTGAAGTGGTATGAGGATGTGGATCACCTTTACGGAGTGCTTCAAACTTCAAGCGATCATTGGGTGGGGTTTCACGTAGATCTGCTTAAGGAGAAGATTGGTTGCTATGATCCAATCATTGGACAAGTAACACCCGAAAGTGAACATAGAATTATAGATGCATTTAAGCCTCTTATGCAAATGATACCTTCGATTTTGAGCCAAAATATTCCTGCCAATCTCTGAAAACTCAATAAGACGCAGTTTGTGTTCCGAAGGAGAAAAGACAAATACATTCCACAAAACAACCAAGTTGGCGATTGTGGAGTGTATGCATTGAAGTTTATGGAATGCTTAGCGCTTGGCGTGACTTTTGAAGGGATAAATGATAAGAATATTCAAGGTATACGGGTGAAGATGGCAGCAGAGATTCTCGATGAAGGAGGAAATGACTTGTATGGTCAATTTATGTAGCCTTTGAACGATTTGTATTTGATATTCGTTTAATATAACCCAGCCGAATCATATTTATAACCCAGCCGTCTCGCTTTATATAACTCAGCCATACCTCAAACAAATCCTAAAATCGAAAAAGTTTAAAATAACCCAGCAACATTGTTTTTATAATCCAGCCGTAACTCTTTATATAACTAAGCCATACCTCAATCAGACCCTAAAATCAAAAAAGTTTAATATAAACCAGCCGCATCGTTTCTATAATCCAACCTTCTCGCTTTATATAACTCAACCAAACCACAAACCTAACCTAATATTGGGAAATGTACTTAAAAAGTTATTAAAAATTAATATTATTTGTTTTAGATGAATATATAATCAACAGAATGTGTATACTCTATGAATTTACAATGTTCGAATTGATCATGATCTTGAGGTATAAAATGTAACTATATAGGTGTTGAACACAACCCTATATAAGTATACCATATAATTATTTTTTTCAACTGAATTTGTGTAATTTCTGGAATTTTATAGTGGTACTTAAACCATAAATACTAAATCCTAAACACTAAACCCCAAATAATTAACCCTAAACCCTAAAATATAAAATTATCCTAAACATTAACTCAGCCGTAACATGTCAATAACTCAGTCTACGGGCGGGAAATTGAAAATATGTTTGTGCGGGAACTTAAACATATTTTTTAACCCATACCTAGTCCAGCTCTATATAACGATGTAATAAAGTAACTTTTTCAGAAGAAAAAGTTGGGATTAGGGTTCTAAAAGAAAAATGTCTTCCTCATCTAACACTATCTCATCAGGTAATGTAAACCTACCACATACGAATGGGCAGAGAGGAACGTCAAAACAGTGTTGGTGTGGTGCAACCTCAGAGATATGTACATCCGGATCAGTTACAAATCCAGGAAGATTGTACTATTGTTGTGCAAGAGGATATAATAAGGTTAAATTTTGTTCTTATTTGCCATATATTCATTTTGTGCTACTGAGATCTGATTATATTAATGCAAGTAGAGACATTTATTCAAATGGGCTGATGAGTGTTTGGTAGAAGAGGTTAGGGATAAGAAGTTCGTGATGAGTGATATGAACAAAGACTTGACGGATCTCAGGGCTAAATTCGGTCGGTTGGAGAAAGAGTTTGAAGGAATCAAGACGGAATCAG
This sequence comes from Eruca vesicaria subsp. sativa, assembly GCA_932364175.1. NCBI lineage: Eukaryota > Viridiplantae > Streptophyta > Magnoliopsida > Brassicales > Brassicaceae > Eruca > Eruca vesicaria. The sequence continues at coordinate 22,416 of CAKOAT010876265.1, forward strand.
AGCTGCGATGTGTAAGGAATCTGGTGTTTTGTGTGTTATTTGTGGGCATATTTTGCTACTATTCATTAATGTAATCTTGTATCGTTTATCAATAACCCAGCCTTAATTTAACATAAATCAGTTGTAAGAGAATCAATAAGCTCAATAACTCAGTCTTATAGTTCAAAAACCCAGCCGTGAAATTCAATAACTCAGTCTTCTAGAACATTAACCCAGCTGTTGGGGTCAAAATTGGTACGACGGAATCAATGACCAAAACTTTCTGCAAAAATAAAAATATGTTTTATAAAACACGAGAAGTTGTTTTATGAAATTCTAAGGACTTTCCGAACAAAGAAAATCCACGGAAAACTTGGAGATCGTCATCTCGGAAGAACGAACGAAACAATCGCCGATTACACGATTGCCCAAGTTAAAAAAAAACTGCAAAAAACCGCATCCGCCGTAAATCGCGAGCAGGTTCGACCGAACCAGTTCAACGTACGACGAGCCGAACCAGCCGTTTCAGCTCACCGTACGGCGAACTGGTCAGTCCTGGACCAGCTTGCCGTACGGCCAGCTGGTTCGACTAAGCCAGCTCGCCTAAAGGCAGATCGCCGTACATCGAGCTGACCATCCCGAGCCTCGATCTCCCGCATCCTTGACGTAAGGAGTACGTCCTTCGATTCGATCATGCTCCAAACCATGGTCGAAACGTCTCTCATTTTGTCTTGGTCCGTCTCACCGTTCAAGTTTTACGATAAAAGTCGTAAAAAACTTCTTTTCTCGTAAAGTTTGGGAAGATTGTATAAAACGGCAACGATTAGACGAAACATCGTACATTGTCAAACTATACGATTAACTCGAGAAATCTTATAAAAACGGCATCGTATCAAGAAACGATCTCGTTTAAAATCGTAAGACGGATTTATCGCAAAACGGCTCGGACATCCCAAAAGCGTGATAAAAGCCCACTTGCGATTTTAAACAAAATCCAGCCCAAAGATATAATGACGGTTCGACGATTTACTCGCAGAAAGAAGATAAATGTCAAGTTTGAAGATAAATAGAAGATTTCCGCAAGGAAATTGGAAAGATCAAGATAAATGGAAGATTCCTGATAAACTCGAATCTGGGCAAAAAGAAAGGACTAAACCGCCTAAGGAGGGAGTATATAAGCAGAAGGCCAAGGACAAAGCAAAAGGACGACTTTTCAGAGCTCTCACCACCAAACTTAGCATTAGGAAACTTTCCATTTTTTTATTATCGTGCTGCCTCAACCAGGGTTCTCAGTCTTAGGTTTTTAGAACTAGGGAACTCGCCGACAGCTCTTGTAGCCAAGGCTTACTCTCGTTGTACCACTCTTACGCAGAATTCGGAATAAGATCCTTCTTGCTCTCAACTCGCTTTTACATCTTTTATTTTTATCATCGTGTTCTTGATTGGTTGTGTGCGGTTCCGCAGATAGCCGGGTCCTCTGGAACTTAGGATTTTCCCTAAGTTCCTAAATTTACGTAAAATCGACAGGGTGAATTTCGGTTCCCACAGTTTGGCGCTAGAAGGAGGGGGGGGGTCGGATTTATCTTACACTCAAGCCGCATCACGCTCAGTCGAGAAACAATATCAGAAGAACAACAAACTTGCGTCGATAGCGACAACGTTGACATTACACCAGCTCCCGATATGTCTACGGTTAACGCTAACGCTAAAGCTAACACCAAGGCCGTCGAGAAGATGCTCTCCAATTTCACCAAGAAATTGGAGGAACAAGAAAATCTCATTGGTTCACTCGCAAAACAGATCGAAACCTTAACTACGAGAACCAGGGCAATTCGCCCCCGCGGAACTAATAGGATCCGCGGAAGAAGACTCGATTTCAGGACTCTTATGGATCTCCCCAGAATCGAGCAGGGAAATCTGCCGGAGGAAAACTCCAAAAAAGATAACCCTTACGCGACGCTTAACGAATCGGACAAATATCCTACTCGCAGACAGGGACCGAAGAAGACAGTGTCGAAAGGGTCAAACTGGAAACAAACGACCAATCTGATCCGTCGGATGAAGATGCAGACATCCATCCGAGGAGGAGGAAAGATCGCAGTCCTCAGCCGGAATCCTCTCCCGAGCGTTCTCTTACTGAGGATGACGAGGAACTCTACTGCGTGCAACGCACAAAAACGGCCGAGGAACAATCTCGTGTTACTCGCAGCAAACGCCGACGAGGTCGGAAAACTGCTGGCGAACTAACAGATTCGCGATCTCCGCGATTACATTAATAAAACGGCCGCAACGGTAAAAGCGGTGAAATCTCAAATTCACCATACTACAAGTGCCACGCCCGAAATAGATCGGCTGCTATACGAATCTCGGAAAACGCCTTTCATGGCTTGCATCACCGAGGTCAAGCTACCCATCATGGAAGGCTTAGAGTACCGACCTACGACGGGATGACCGATCCCAAAGCGCACCTGCAGGCCTTCCAGATCACCATGGGACGAGCCAAGCTCATGGATCATGAAAAAGACACAGGCTATTGCCGTATTTTCGTAGAAAACCTAGAAGGAGCAGCGCTAGTGTGGTTCGCCAAGCTTATGCGGAATTCAATCAGGAGTTTCCGCCAGCTTGCTTCCGAATTCCTAAAGCAATACTCTATGTTCATAAATTGGGAAACTTCCGACACAGACCTCTAGAGCTTATCACAGAAGGAAGACGAACCTCTCCGCGACTTCATGAGCAAGTTCAAACTTATCATGGCTAGAGTTAGCGGAATAAGCGACAGAGCCGCCATCGATGCGCTCAAGAAATCGCTCTGGTTCAAGTCGAAGTTTTGAAAGTGGATAACTCTCGAGAAACCGCAGACGATCAAGGACGCGCTCCACAAAGCTACCGATTACATAACCATCGAAGAGGAGACTAAAATCCTGTCTGAGAAGCATAAGCCGGCGAAATCGTCCGCAAAGGACATCACGTCCGAGTAGAAGCCCAAAAATAAAAACCCCTCGTAAGGACAACTTCGTCCATCACGAGGGACATGATCTCCAAGGGGCGCATAACAACGCCATCAATTCCAGATCAGAACAAGGGTGAACTACAGGGAACACGTGGTCAAGGAATCCAAATTACGACGAAAATTCCTTCTGTGATCTCCACCAAACTCGCGGGCACTCTACCGTGAACTGCAAAGTTCTCGGTGCCAGACTGGCCTCAAAATTGCTCACAGAAGAACTCTCCAAAATATCCAGCGTGAAGGACCTTATCCGCGATTCAGATCGGCCCCCGAAAAACTATGGGAACTCGCGAGCGGAAACTCCGCCTCAAGGGAACCAGCCGGGTGAGAAGCGCGGACGAAGACAAGACGAGAAAGGTAAAGACGCTAACCGCCGAAAGATCAAAATGATCATCATCGAATCGCAATACTACAGCAATACCATCTCATCCTACCAACGGAAAGCCGAAACCGGCTCTAGTTGGAACGTACCAAATCGGATAACACTGCAAAGGGAGTAATCTCTTTCGATGACACAGAAACCGGCGGAATAGATCAACCACACGCCGATCCTCTTATTATCGACTTAGTCATAAGCGACTTAGAAGTCGCTTGAATCTTGGTCGATACCGGAAGCACCGTCAATGTAATTTTCCGCAAAACACTGGCGCGCATGGTAATCGATTTATCATAGATCGAGCCAATACCAAAGCCGTTGACCAGCTTCTCCGGCGAAATGGCTATGACTCTAGGATCGATCCGGCTTCCGGTCGCCGCGAAAGAAGTGACAAAATCGTCAACTTTGCAGTCGTCGATTCCCCAGCTATCTACAACGTAATCATGGGCACGCCATGGATAAACTCCATGAAGGCGGTTCTGTCGACATACCACTTAGGCATCAAGTTACCGACCCCTACGGGAGTCACGACAATTTTGGGATGCCAGAGACAATCGCGATCTTGCTTTTTAGCCAAACATAAGCTAAGGCATTTGGCGGTCGCACTAGTGAAACCGAAACGGGCGAAGTTAACACCGCCGCCCGCGGAAAACGACACAAAACCAGCAATGGTCAAGAAGCAACAAGCTTCAAAACCCATCGCTTCTACTCAACCGGAGGAGACAAACCCGGACCAAGACACCGATCCGGCGACTAAAGTGATCGAAAATTCTGCGACAGCCGAGTAAAAACACTCACCAACAATGAGATGGCTAGATTTCCGAAAGGAATACGTACGCAGCTCGCCTAAAGACGAGTTCAGCTATCCCCCGGGGGAGGGGAGGGGAGGAGTGGGTGTGTATACTAGTATTCGTATACTCCCAAATTTTAAAAATATTCGCTTTGTAATCAAAATTTTCGAAACTTTTTAATAAAGACAAAGTTAGAATATTATAAAATATCTCTGCTATCGAAAAGCGTAAAAACGAATTCCAAAACATCCGGAAATTACTTCCGCAGTAACAACTACTTGACCGTTTCAACAAAAAACTTATACACCAAATATTTTCGAAAATAACCGGCGAGACGTCGCCTAAAATCTTAGAGAAATATTTCGCAAAAGTCCCTCCGTGACTATAAAAACACAAACGCTCGACGATTGGCCCCGTCAAGCACGCTAGCCGTCCTAAACAAACGCACAGACCAATTGGTCCGCATACATCCGACTAAGATAAAATAGCGCGCTATAAAAGAAATCCAAATTTTTGGTCAGCACTTCCGGGAGGCTTTAAAGTTGTCCCCGGTGAGATGCTCGATTCTAACCAGAAAAATCTTATAAGCCGAGAACCTATCGAGGATTCTAAATCGGTATGGAATCAGGTTAAAATCGCAACAGGCAAAACGAAAGCCGACTAGTCATCGCATGGACTCAATCCGAAAGTAAACCTAGGTCTTGCCCTAAACCCAACACTTGTCTCTAAAGTTTCAAGGCATGAATTAAGATCCTAAAGGCATGTCTCTTCGCCCACATCTAAACACTCGCGAAAATCGAAACACTTTGAGTAAACGAACCGGACGATCTACACCAAGAGTTAGATGCGAGACGACAACTCGTATTCTTCCCTCTACATCGAAAACGAAACACAGATTTCATACTTAGAAAATATTCTTATTAATATTTTTCGTTCAAATACACGCCGCCTAGTGGCTGGGATTCAAAGCCGCTAACGGCCAGTCCCGAAAAACATTACAACGACATCATAAAACAAAGATATCATTCATCAAAGTTATAATATTCAGACGACGAGCTTTGGCCGGTGTTAGCATCAATCCACGGATGATTAACCTCGCCATTCACATCCGGGATCTCTGGCCCAACCTCAACTGAATCCGGCAATACTACAATGGGGTTCCACTGCTCCCACATTTGCGCCTCGGGGTCTAGAAACTCGGCTTTCTTCTTCTCTCGTTTTAGCAAGCGCGCTTTTTGCTTGGCAAACTCCGCCTCATACGAATAGTTCGCATGATGGGTAAGATGTAAGATGCAAACTGCCAACAACGCCATGACATTCGCGGTAATCACCGCTGGCCCTTTGCGCGTCCTTAAACCCGCATATTGAGGCACAAACCGTTCGCGACAAGCCATCATCTCCGCAGAAACTTCCCTCTTGCCTGCTCTATTGCTGTGACGGACTCTCGCGCCAGAGAGCTCAAGAACACGATGAGAATCAGCCTCATACTCCTCCCTCAAACGGGCAGTCTCCCTTCTAGTTAAATCCTGGGCGCGAGAGAAGTTGGCATCGATCTCTTCTTTGAGACGAGCAGCCTCCGTCTCAGCCGCCTTTGCCCTAGATTCAGCCTTACGAATCTCTGCATCGCTTAAGCTCACCGCTTCGCTCATAAAGCAAAGACCCAGCAAAATAAGGGAAATCTTTTGTCAAAGTTCCGGTCACAAGTAAAACAAATACAAAAATTGGTAAAAAACAGCAGACCTTGTTGAAAATTCTCGACGCCTTCGCAAACGGCGTATCGGCTGGTATCTCGGACGAAGTCTCGGCCGGATCACAATCGGACGAGGGAGCCAAGAAGTTGATATAATCTTCAGTATTAATGTCTTTGTCAAACCATCAGTCTTGACCAATCAGAAAATCTCTCTCCCGCGGGGATCTAGATCTCTCCCTCGCTTCTACATCGTCGTCAGCCTCAATCTCGACACGATCATTCTGAGAAAAACCAGAAGAGTAGTAGGCGATGGCGCGACGAAATATCTTAGAAGAAAAATATCCCCAATAAAATAGACCGCCGTGAAGAAGACTCATAACCAACTTGAAGTCTTCAAGTAACGGCACAAGGGGGGAAGACGCTGCAAAACCACAAATCGTACACAAAGATTAGAGCGCAAAAACAAAAAAATTATAATAATACGCAGTCTAAGTACCTTTCGTCGCCCATTCAGTCCTGAACGAGGGAATGCAACCTTCCTCCACTGATGCACTATCGACCATGACATAGAAGAACCAATCCTTCCACTCGTGATCATTCGAGGCAAGCCCATAGATTTTCGCAAGGAAAATGGAAAGATCGAGATAAATGGAAGATTCCCGATAAACTTGTATCTGGGCGAAAAGGAAGGACTAAACCGCCTAAGGAGGGAGTATATAAACAGAAGGCCAAGGACAAAGAAAAAGGACGACTTTTCAGAGCTCTCACCACCAAACTTAGCATTAGGAAACTTTCTGTTTTTTTTTGTGATCGAGCTGCGTCTCAACTAGGTTTTTCAGTCTTAGGTTATTAGAACTAGGGAACTCGGCGACAGTTCTTGTAGCCAAGGCTTACTCTCGTTGTACCACTCTTACGCAGAATTCGGATTAAGATCCTTCTTGCTCTCAGTCTCGCTTTTACATTTCTTTATTTTTATCATCGTGTTCTTGATTTCTTGTGTGCGGTTCCGCAGATAGCCGGGTCCTTTGGAAAATTAGTGTTTTCCCTAAGTTCCTAAATTTACGTAAAATCGACAGGGGTGAATTTCAGTTCCCACACCAGTCATTCATTTCAATAACTCAGTCGTATAGTTCAATAACACAGCCGTGAAATTTAATAACTCAGTCTTATAGAACAATAACCCAGCCTTTCATTTCAATAACTCAGTCGTGAAGTTCAATAACCCAGCCGTGAATTTCATTTACTCAGCCTTAAAGTTCAATAACCTAGCCGTGAATTTCATTTACTCAGCCTTAAAGTTCAATAACCCAGCCGTTAAATTCATTTACTCAGCCTTAAAGTTCAATAACCCAGCCGCATTGAATACTTATCGACGTGGCATGCTATGATTGGATCGGTGGAATAATGTATACGGCTTTGGAAAAATAAAAAATCATTATCGACGTTTCGTATCTCTCTCACGAAAAAAGCTCTCAGCGACCCTTTAGGCGATTTTATTTCTTCGTGTACTCAAGGTAGATCGAAGCCTTAAACTTGTTGATTTTTCTTGATTTAGATTAGGTTGCATCTTGATTTCTTCGTTGTATGGTTCTGATTTGGGTTTTACTCGATTAGGGTTTGAAAACGACCTCAGTTTGAATCGATGTGGGAAGTCTTACATTCGTTTCTTGTTTGCAGATGGCGATTCCGCATGAACCTCATTTCTTCCAGCCTCTGCTTCCTGGTTTCCACAGTGGCGTGGTAGACACACTCTTTGTCCTCTATATATGTTTCTAATTTTGAGTTTTGCTTAACTTTGCATTTTCTGACTTGCAGACAATACCACTTGCCTTCTTCTCAAAGCACATAGAAGGGAAGACGAACCAGAAAACATGGAAACTAAGATCGGACACTTCAGATAACACTTGGGAAGTGAAACAAGAAGGCAGGAGACTCACCGGAGGTTGGGAAAATTTCACCACAGCACATGACCTTCGAATCGGTGACATTGCAATTTTCAAACTCGAAGGAGACATGGTGTTTCATGTCACTCCTTTTCGTCCTAGCTGTTGTGAGATTCAGTATACACATCCTCACATCATCAAGGAGAAAGCCGACCCGGATGATGATGCTGCGGGTGATGCTTCAATCAAAGTTCACCGTAATAGCATAGCAATCTTGTGAGATGTTTTTGACGTGGAAAATTGTTTCTTATGTTTCAGGAGGAACAGGGGCAATGTCTTCTTTCTCATTTGACTACTGTTTTTTTGGCTGAGGTCACTGCTTCAAATCTAAAAGTAGACAAACTTGTGAGTAGTATACGTTTTGTGTCTCTATTTCAAATCTAAAAGAAGACAAACTTTTGATCTGTTATGTGTCTTTACGTTCTGTGTTTGCAGCATCTTCCTGTGGCAGCTACACGTTCTACTGCTTTGAACAAACAATGCCAAGAGATGATACTAGTGAACAAAGAGGGAAACTCATGGACTGTGACTTTGCGATTTAACGAGTCAGGCGGCATATATTACATCAGAAGAGGCTGGAGAAAGTTCTATTTTGATAACAGATACGGCATAGGAGACTTAATTGTGTTCAATGTGGTTGAAGATGGGAAAACTTCTCCATTGATGTGTGTATGTCCATAAAGCAAAGAGTGTTCTGAAATACTGAGTAAAGACTTGACCACAAAGAGTGGTGAGTCTTTTATGTTGGAGTTTCTTTCAAAGAGTGTTCTTTCTTTCAATACATTGTTTCTCGTTTAACTTGCTTGTTTTGTCTTGTTCTGCAGGTCACATTGCTTCTGGCTCAACTTCGTCGTCCCTTCGTCTCACCGGTCGTACTGCCTAAGGTTGTAATGAATGTACTAGCTAGGTCCTTTGCTTTGTTTCCTTTTCATCACTCTTGTAATGTACTATGATTCTTCTGGACTTGTAATGTACTCTGTTACTACTACTAACTAATCAAGAACATGGTTTAAGTCTCTTCTATATAACATAAGTCAGCCGTAAAGTTCAATAACTCAGCCGTAGAGTTCAATAACCCAACCGTAAAGTTCAATAACTCAGCCGTAAATTTCAATAACTCATCCGGTAGAGAATAAATAACCCAGCCGTTAATTTCAATAACTCAGATGAAAGTTCAATAACTCAGATGACAGTTCAATAACTCAGTCGTAATGTTCAATGCACCAGCCGTGAATTTCAATTCCTCAGCCGTAAAGTTCAATAACTCGAGAATGCGATGTTTCGTATTTCTGGAATATTTTAAGGGGAGAGATCAACAAATTAATAACTCAGTCGCATTCTTTAGTTAACTCAACCACTTTGTATTATGAGATCCCTTGTATTATTAACACAACCTTATATAGAAACTGAAACTGCAAAGAAAACATTAAAAATCCATAACCCAGCTGTAATACAACCAATAGTCTACATAACTGAAATTGCAAAGAAAATCAAAATAATAATACATCTTCACCACTTGCTTGTGTCCATAATCAAGCTCATCGGTTCAAAGTCACGGAAGAACAGTCCAACCTCTTTAATCCAGAAACAATGGTCACACATGTTATCACCCTTAGTGGGGCCAATAGTCCACATGCTGATCCAGTTTCGGTCCACAACAGCACAACATTGGTAACTGGAGAACAGTGGTATAACCGATGAAATGAACTCCAACTTCTTTGAGCGGAAGTCGTCACCATGTCACAAATCCCATCCCCGTTTCACAGATCGCACTAGTTTCTCAATCGTACCAGCAGATTCCCTTGTAAAACGAGCAAAACACTCCTCATCATCCCAAAAAATTTTCCTAATCATTGCGTATGCATACACGGCACGCTCATATCCTGCATCCGCTGCACTCTTCATGAGAGTAAGTCCTTCTTATCGAAGCTCATATGTGAAGAAAAACTGGACACCCTTCATATATAATGTGCTTGGGTTTCCCTCGGCGTAACAAGTTGGGAACAACGAAATAGGCATAGGGGTTTCCTAGGGATATGATAGCAAATCAAAAAAAATGATATACCCTACGCCGCTCTGTTAACGCCTTCATCGACTTACATGATGCTCTGAGGTTATAAAGATCTTTAATGGAATTACTGGACACACGTCCACCAACTAACGCTTGAATTTCTTCAGGCATTTCGAGAATCGGGAAACCTTCTACTTTCTAAGATAATCAGTTTTTGTCGACAAGGGTAAACTGATTGCGTGTTTAAATAGAGAGTTGAAAAAAGGTCTTCTGATTTCGAGAAGGCGACCTTTCGTATTTCTGATAAAAAAATCAATATTTATGGTTGCCATGGCATGTGACGTTTCGTGTTTCGTATTTCTGGGAAACCGTTCATATTCTAAGATAACTCAGCCGTAAGAGAATGAATAACTCAGCCATACCATGTCATTAACTCAGCCGTACCATGTCAATAACTCAGCCGTATCATGTCAATAAATTTATCCTAAAGATAACTCAGTCGTAACATGTCAATAAGTCAGCCGCCATAACCGCGACGTTTCGTGTTTTTGGGCGGGAACTAAATAACTCAGTCTTATATTTCAATAACTCAGCCGCCTTGTGTAACTTAATCGTCACCTTTGGCATTCTAATACCTCTATATACCTAGTCCTCTTGTAGCTTTTCTCTCGTATTATAGAAAGAGTTATGTCGGTTGTCCCTGGTTGGTCTCTATCGCTAGCGAGCAATGTTAATGCTATTCTAAGCTCGGCAGATCGGGACAACCTACTCTTTCTGAACCCTGAGGTTGGTCTAAATGTTTCCGGAACCACCGTAGAGTGGTTTACATTCTTGCATGATCTATCGGTTGCGATCCCGCCCATTCTTCAAGAAGGGTGGGTTCATGAGTGGCCGACTTACCGTGTCCTTCCCGCTCCTTTTAAGGAACGCTGGTTTCTTGAACTCGCTGTAAGCATCCATTATGTATCCCTATTAAATTTAATAGTTGTTATGTTTCTAATATTCATTATGTTATTTTATTTTTGAAATAACACTTGGGATCCGAAACATAATTACGAAGTTTGGGTGAATTTCAATCGCGTAGCCAGAACGATATTTCGTCATCAAATGCGGATGTTGAAGAGGAATTGGGCGCTTCGTGGGCAGAAGCCTGATTGGATGCTAACTAGAGTTTGGCTTGCTCTCGTGGATATGTTTGAAGAATTTGGACCTGATAACTTTGGTTTTCGAATGTAATTAGTCATTTTCGTTTGGTATTTATGTTATTTTGAAAAACTCAGCCGTAATGTTTATGTAACTCAGCCGTTTATTTAAATCAGCTGCAGTAATATTATTAACTCAGCCGAAGCATATTATTAACTCAGCCTTTTATTTAACTCAGCCTTTTAATTAACTCAGCCAAAGTATATTAATAACTCAGCCTTTTATTTAAGAGAAAATGACTAGAATAGACCTAAATTTTTTTTTATCACAAATATAGACCTTAACAATTAAAATGACCAAAATAGCACTTAAATGGTTTATTAAATATACATTATACCCTTGGGTTAACTAATCCTAGATTTTTTTGTTTAGAGTTAAGGAGTGGGGTTTTGGGGATAGGGTTTGGAATTTAAAAAAATTAAAAAAACTTAAAATTTTCAAAATAAAAAGTTCTATTTAGGTCATTTTAATTTTTGAGGTCTATTTTTGTGATAAAAACGTAAAAGATGGCTATTTGAGAAAATTTCCCATTAACTGGGCCGCGGTATACTTTAACTCAGCCTTTTATTAAGCTGGGCTTTTATTTAACTCAGCCGCAGTAATATGTTTAACACAGCCGCATTAATATTTTTAACTCAGCCGCAATATATTATTAACTCAGCCTTTTATTTAACTGGGCCGGGCCGAGGTATACTCTAACTCAGCCTTTTATTAAATTGAGCCTTTTATTTAACTAAGCCGCAATATACTATAACTCAGCCATAGTAGAACTATAACTCAGTCCTAGCATGTCAATAACTCAGCCATAATTAGAAACATTAAAATCAATAACTCAGCTGTAGTGCAACCTAGTCTACATAATTGAAATCAATACAACACTTTTAAATCGGACAAGTTTTCACATTATGACCACTCTGTCTACAACGAGAACATGCGTGTTCTTTCCTAGGATGTTTGTTTTCAAGTGCAACCTCTAAAGCAGATTTCATCCTATTTTTATCAGACCTTCCTGGCTGAAGACGAATAGACGGGGGAAAGCATGCTAGGTTAAGCACGTTATCTGAAACTGGTAGCGCTGAATCAACCGGCATGACAGAATTAGCGTATGCGCTCACCAAATAAGCTGGTATAGTAATGACTGCACAGGGATATACAACAAACATTCCTGGACTCCGCAGCTGCAATTGCATGCGAACATGGTAATCTATCCAGTTGGAAACGCTGGCATGTGTACTTTCTCCTTTCCAAGTTAACAACATGCAAAGACTCACCATATGTAACTTCAGTGTGATGAGTATCGATCCTTTGTACAGTCAACAGTCTCGCGGTAGTAACACGGCCCTATTATAAATAAAAAATGAACAATGAAAAACATTAGAGATTGAGTTATGAAATCTACTTAGGCTGACTTATTAAATGATACGGCTTACTTATGAAATCTATTTAGGCTCACTTATCATTGATACGGCTTACTTATGAAATCTATTTAGGTTGACTTATCATTAATACAGCTGAGTTATGAAATCTACTTAGGCTGACTTATTAAATGATACGGCTGACTTATTTAATAAGTACGACTAACTTACAAGTAGTAGTTTCTCTACAGCACGTGTAAGCATGGTTCGCTGCGATTCAGCATCCTCTCTTTGTTCAGCAAACCATCTGGTCATCATAACCCGTATCGATTCTAGTAGTCAAACAATGTTAAGACCTCTAGCATTTGATAATGCTCTATTCATTGATTCTGCTATGTTCGTAGTCATCAAATTGTACATTTCGCCTGGGAAATGAACATGCGCCCACAGTTTGACATCAGCTCTTTGGAGGTACCCATGAAGGTCAGGATTAATAGCTTCAATCTCCTCGAACATTGCATTAAAGTCAGGCATCCTGAAACATCTTGCCGCTTTCTTCACCATACAAATATATCTTTTCCTTTGTACCATCCCAAAATGTTCTTATATAAATGGTACGTGCAAATTTCTCGAGAAGCCAACGGATACACATTTCGAATAGCCTTCCCAATCGAGTTATGCCTATCTGAGATTATCGCAAGACCCTTGTCGTCAGGAATCAAAACTTTTAGTTGTGTAAAAAACCAGTTCCACGAATCGTAATTTTCTGTATCAACCACACCGAGGCGAGTGGAAAGATCTGAAAGTTACCATCCTGAGCTAGTGTTGTTAGAAGTGTCCCTTTGTATTTGCCATTAAGAAACGTACCATCGACAACCACAACTTTGCGCATGAAAGGAAACCCATTTATGCTCGTACCAAACGCAAGGAACACATACAAGAATCTTCCAAACTCATCGATTTGAAGACGAGTTATAGTATCAGGATTTGCCCTTCTTATCATGAATAAGTAATAAGGCAAGTTTTCAAACCCACTCTCAGGTGTTCCCACATCGATTTCCCTTTGCAAATTTCAGAGTCTTATATGATTTCCAATAATCCATCTTCCCAAATGAATACAAATAAGGTCAGTCGCCCCATATTAATAACTCAGCTGAATCACTTAAGTAACTCAGCTTGAACGTATAAATAACTCAGTCGGATGACTTAACTAACACAACCGTAACGTATAAATAACTCAGCCTAGTTACTTAGCTAACTCAGCCGAAACGTTGAAGTTTAAATAAACCAGCCAAATAACTCAGCTAACTCAGCCGCATCGTTTGAAGTTTAAATAAACCAGGCAAATAACTCAGCTAACTCAGCCGCATCGTCCGAATTTATATAACACAGCCGATCACTTAACTAACACAGCCGATCACTTAACTAACACAGCCGGATGTTAATATAAGTCAGCCACAAAGTGTAGATATAACTCAGCTGTAACGTTGATATAAGTCAACCTTACTAAAACAATTACCTTGAGACCAAAATGTTTATTGAGAGCTATTCCGACACTCGTAGGTCGAACTTCCGGACCAACGTCGCCGAGAAGTTCCTGTACAATTCTCCTAAAATATCTTGTGTTGCTTGTCGACATCGATTAGAACACTCAGTTCCAGAACATGTATGTTCCAAATTGTAAATACGAACATAAAATGTCGGGGAATCCTCTTGTGTTGAAGCACGAACTCTCTAGAGACATCCACCAACCCAACATTTAACAATGAGTAAATCTGGATTGGATACTTCCACAAAATCAAATTGATCTCTCACTGTAAGAAGTTTCAGTCGTTTTTCCAACTCAGCTTTACTCTGGTATCGTTGCCCAACAGCAAGATTTAGCGAAAACATCTCCAACCTTAGAACCTCTGAATCCCCTTTAGATCCGCTCCAATTGTAAGAAGTTTCAGTCGTCTGAGATCTCTTTTTAGGCAGTAGTGTCGGTGAATCTTCGTCTTGTGCTGGAGACTCACCATATGAGCTAAAGTTATCATCTTCGGATGACGCACCATGTGAGTCGTCGAACGTATCAACTCGGCTATCAAATTCACCGTCTTCTTCGCCTTCTTCATCTTCTCCAACATCTTTCTGTTTTTCTTCGTCCAAGATACTAGATAAGTTATTCTCATTGTCGTCGTGTTCCTCCTCCAAACTAAAACCATCGTATCTAGATTCAACTTCTGAGACTTCTGCTTCTGAGCTGAAACTGTATAATATATTACTCTTCGCTCCCGGTCCGTCTTTCCGGCCGATTTCATCATCCTCGTTCTATATAATCTCTACACAAAGACGTAATCTTTCGATTTTCCTTAGGCTTAAAAAAAATTGCAATTGACGAGTATTGGAGATGTAAACTGGTGGCGTGTCGTGAGCCATTGTTTTCAAAGCTTTATTCGAGAACTGGTAGCTTAGCTGAATTTGATGACTCGACTCATTCAATCCGTAATCATCAAGTACTGACTTCGCAAGTTTGTCATGTGTTGTTTTCTCATCTCTATGCAGAACAATACATCCTCTACTATCGGGTGTGAATACATATATGTTTTTCTTAATCCAGTTACCTAAAACAATAATTACTGGATCGATAAGATTTTAGAGAAAGAGAAGAAGGTGAAGAACAGAGAGCAGCGTCTGTAACATAAACCCTAATTTCATTGTTGTAGTTAGTAATGACATGGCAAATAAAAGCTGACATGGATGATGACATGGAAAATCTATAATTCAGCCACCAAACGAACACTTAAGTCAGCCACAATAAGTCAGCCACCAAGTACACCGTAAGTCAGTCAAAACGTGAATACTATTTTAGTAATGAAATTTTTGCTAATAATCAGCCATAACAAAGATGAAACGCAATAAGCCAGCTGTATCATCAAATAAATGAGCCGGAAAATGAATGTTATTCTAGTAATTAATCTTTCGCTAATAAGTCAGCCGTAATTCAGCTGAGTTTACTGTTACTCCATTTTATTACGGCTGATTAAATTTAAATCAGCCGTAAAAACCTCTCATAACTCGGCATGTCGACGATCAATTAACCAGCCGCGACAGTTAACTCAGCCGTATCATAACTAGAACTCAGCCCGATTTTCCAGAAATCAGTCCGCTGATGTATAAGTCAGTCCTAACATGTGAACGTAACTCAGCCGTTTTCACATAAACCAGCCAGATTTTATTAAGTCAGCCGTAACGATATGCTGAGTTATGTTCATAACTAGCTTATTTCTCATAAGTCAGCTTAATTATTTAAGTCAGCCGCAACGTAACTACAACTCGGCCATAACGATGAGCGTATTGTATTACGGCTGAGTTTTATGCCGTATTCTTACGTGGAGCCGATTTTTTGCCTACGTGGCACAAAAAAATAATGGCATTCTTGTAAATACGTTTTTCTCACAACATAAAAAAAAGGGTTTCATCCAAGGTTTTGAAAACCGGACCGGACCGGCCGGTCCGACCGGTTGGACCGTGACTCTTTAGACAAGACGAGTCCGGTTTGGTCCAAAACTCGGGATTGATCAAAACCGGAAAACCCGGCTTAAAACCAGAAAAACCGGTGACCCGGTTGAACACTGAAACCCGGTTTTACAAAATACAAGAATATGATGAAAATTTTACGTGATGTTCATTGCAGTTTGCGTCTAAAAGATAGGTGAGCTAAAGTTAAAATATATGGCTGTGAATTTATAAAAGATAACTTTTAAATGTTCACATATTCAGGTTCTCAAAACGTAAGAAGTCATATGATTCAATTGATTATGAATCCATTGATTAAATGGAATTCTAGGTAGTGGAAGAAAGTGGAGAAGCTAAACCAGTTTATGATTAACTTAAGAATGCACTTATCGAATAAAACCAAAAAGATAGAAAAGCCGTGACGTCGGAAACCTTGAACTTGAATTATAGGTTTCTTTGACCATGCTGTCCATTATTTAACTTATACATTTTAACATTTCCTTTGTTAAGTTTTTGATATTTCCAACAATTTGTTTTTTAAATTTGCCATGTTTTTATTTAGTTCTTCATGTCGTCAAGATTCTGTTAGTTTTTCAATTTTATGATAATATTTCTAGATATTAGTCATTATACATTAATATATATGCGATTATATATAATAAACAAAAAACCCGGCTCGACCGGTTGAACCGGTCCGACCAGTCACCTAGTAATATACCGAGTCGGTATCCGGTCCGGTTTTTAAAACATTGGACTTTCATCTCAACATAAAAAAGGGGTTTCACAAAAAAGTAATGGCACAAAAACTTGAAAACTTTCTTTTTAAGTTTCAATTCAAGCTTTCCTGTGTTTCATCTCCACTAATAATGTAGCCCTTTTTTTTTGTAAAACAGAGAAGGAGAGAAAAGATCAACGAGAAGATGAAGGTTTTCCAAGAACTCATTCCTCGCTGCAACAAGGTTAGTTTTTATACTTACTCATGGTAAGGTTGATGATTCTGATTTGAGTTTTTTGGTTCTGATTCTATTTTTGAAGACTGATAAAGCTTCAATGTTGAAAGATGCTATGGAGTATGTTAAGTCGCTACAGATGCATATACAGGTATGTCAACAGAATTGTATGTTAAAGGCAAAAAAAAAGTTTTTGTTCTCCTCCACTAAGAAAATTAATCCCATGAATCAAAATGCAGATGATGTATACACCAAATATGCAACGTTTCATGCCACTCTCAGCAATGGGAATGATGGGCGTGAACCAGCCTCCATTTATACCTTTCCCCGGTGCGGCATTTCCTAGGCATGCTCATATAGCTGGTCTAACTCCACCGTATCCAGATCGATGCGTCGGAATGAGTGGAGAGGTTTGTTGTTGCCTCGCCAACCAAATTCTTTTGTCTTTTACATGTTTGATGTTTTCTTATTTTCTCTTACAGAATGTGGCCACCTTACCAGAATATATAACCAAAGCAATACGTCTTTCTTATCAGAGGTATACTACTTACCCAGAACCAGCAAAGACTATCCAGAAAGATATAGGAGATGTGCGTTCAAATTCTTCAGCGCTGATGAAAAAGAACCCAGGTTTCCATGTAAGCATAAATCCATGGTAGCTCTGTGTTCACATTTTGTGTTTTTATTTTATCTATGTGTTCTCTATTTTCTTGCTTATGGTGGAGTTTTTTTATGAGTTTTATGAAACTTGATGGCTGTTAATGGTTTTGTTCTTATTGTTTTTGTTGATGCTTAGGTTAGTGTAAAGACCAGCTTTCTCAGACTGCAGGCTTGCTCAGACTACTGCTGTTCCTTTCCTGCTTGCTCAGACTATTGTGTAGAATGCTAATGATCTGTGTAGCCTGATTTTATTCTCTATCCACTTCTTCATAATAGAATGTTTAATTCAAAAAGAATGTAGCAGAGATGTCGTATATGAGATATATTGCTTTCAACTGATAAGTGTGATGGATGACCAAGAAGACTCTCTGCTGATTTCATCATTCTTATTAAGTTCTTTTCTTCTTTTTCCAGTTTTAATAGCTCCGCAATATTGTAATAATGTTTGTGCTGATCTTCTTGTGTATACATAGGATATAGCTTAAGGCGCATGGTTTGTTGTTTTCTTATATTTGTAGCTCAGTTCCGAAAGAAGTCCCAACTACTTCATAGTTTATTATGCATGAGATTTTACCTCAAAAGTCAAAACAAAAGATCAGCTTATGGACTTCCTAGATCCAAACCACCGGAAAAGAGTAGAGTTTTCCACATTAGTTGGGTTTAGACAGAACATCTCTGTATAGTTACATTTCAGAAAGTAGTAAGTAAACATGTTTTGTAATCTGTAATTTAAAAAACAAAAATTGTACCTGTAAGTTATGTGGGACTCTGTCTGACTAACAGCTATACAAGAAATAAATTGGTTCTTGATCTAGACTAGAAAGTGTGGATAATATAGAAATCAATTGGTTGGTATTATGGTATATGGTTACATTTCTTGATATTATGTAAAAATTTGCACTAAAACAATTCAAACTGATAGTTAATCTATATAAGAAAATTTCGTATTGACCGATATATAGTAACTATAGAAATCATCCATGGGTTTCAACCATAATTTTTTTTTGAACAACCAACCATAATTATTCAACCACAATTATTATAAATATATCTGATTTTGATATGTATATTTTTAATATACATATCAATTTTAAGCTTATTATCTTATCGAATAAATTTTATTTTATTTTTAAATAATATAATCTAATAAATAAATCTGACTACTTATATAAAAAATTATCTTATTTTTGATAAAAAATATTTTGATAATTATATAATAATAATTTATAATTAGCTAGGAGATTATATAAATCTAATATTAGTATATAAATTCGTTTTTAATTATATAATAAATTATATAGATATATTTCATTAATGGTATTATAGATATTACCCGTTCCAACTTCTAAGTTGAGAGCTCTATTGTGGAAAAACCAAATTTGGGTATCCATATTTCTAAAACAAATAATAATTTTAAAAACACTATATCTCCGTTTTATTTCAAACAA
This sequence comes from Eruca vesicaria subsp. sativa, assembly GCA_932364175.1. NCBI lineage: Eukaryota > Viridiplantae > Streptophyta > Magnoliopsida > Brassicales > Brassicaceae > Eruca > Eruca vesicaria. The sequence continues at coordinate 41,327 of CAKOAT010876265.1, forward strand.
AATCTTATTATAAAATAATTTTCCAGCTTGTTGATCGTTGCTGGATCATGGGTTAATATTTCAAAAGCGTTATAATATGGGGTTTTAGGATAATATCATTAAACTAAACAACGTCTAATAGCCTGGCTATTATATATATTGTCAAAACAAATAAGTATTTACCTATTTTTGTGAACGCATGAACTTTGTCTGGAATGCCACCGAATAGAAAACGAGGACGTCCTCTCGGATCACGTAATAAACCAAAAGGTTTCTCTTTATCGTAAGATATACATTATTATTAACTAATAATATTGTATTGGATAGTATTCTAATTATGAATATTTCTCAGTTCATCAAGTAAACGATCAACCAACATCCAAGCCGAAATTGTTTGACTGTAAGTTTATATGGATAATGATGACATATTTTTATCAATATTTATTCATAAAACTAAATGTATTTTAAATTTAAACAAACAGGTGGATGTGATAATTGTGAATCCTATGGTATGTTATGTACTCCAGTATTTATATCTTACATTATATCCTCTTAAACTAACTTTTTGAAACTTATTAGTCAAAACAAAAAATGCACGCAACATGAGAAGGGCTATCTTGCTATCAAAACGAACATCAACATTGTCCTAAGGTAAGAATCATAACTAACCAGGTTATTAATAATAAATACATTTATAATTCTAATATTCATTGTTTATGACATATATTCAGATGTTCCTTCACGACCACATGGCTTGCGGCACAGTACAGAAAAAAAGGTAAATACTATAGCAAGCCCTCAAGTGAATGTAAAAATGTAAAGAATTGGAAAAAAAAAGAAGCTCTTAACAAATAAAGTAGAACCTATAAAAATTAAAAATTTATAAATTATTAATTAATATAGATTTCTAAATTTTGCTGGTTCGTCTTGAGCCGGTGTTTAATATGGCACAATTCGATAGGATGATATTTAGTAAAATTATATCGAAACAAGCATAAAAATTCTATACAAAAATAAAACATACACCAACTAATATAATAAAGCAATATAGAAACAAAAATTTGTAAAATCTAGGTTATGTATGTACGATATAATCAAATATTTCGTATGATAAATAAAAGTATTTAAAATATATACAAAGGAAACTGTCGATAGGATAATAAGATAATAATATTTTTAAACTCCCATGTAGATATATAGTCCCAATAAACACATAAATTAATAATTTATAATATTTACTAATAGTTAGTAAAATTATATCGAAAACAACATAACAGTTCTATGGAAAAATATACTTCAAATAAGATAATTAAATTAATTAATATCTCTATATTTAAAATAGATAATGTATGTACGGCAAATTCAAATAATTAATTTTAAATTATTAAAACAAACTAAAAAGGAAAATTAAATAAATTAATATCTCTATAAATTATAGTAAATTTTTAAAACTCCCAACATTATTAATTTAAAGAGATTATACTGTATTAATCTCCGTAGAACTCTAAAATAATAAACACGCTATGTGTTAACAATTTCAAACACATTTAAATTGAGATAAATGCTCCACATCTAAGGTCGATGAGAACCCAATCGTAGCATGCACAAAATGTGGTGCATTGATGTGGACTTCGGGGAGCACTGGAACGGATGCCAGAACTAGAGAATCAACATTCACACTTTGCTGTAACCATGGGCAAATAATTCTTGCACTGATGAAGCAACCCCCCAGCCCTTTTAGAAGAATTTCTTCAGCTTAGGTGGTTCCGAGATACTATCTGAATCTATAAGTCTATACTAGCTTTCACATCCATTGGGATAAAAATGGATTATGTTGTGGTGAATGCGCCTGGTCCTTACACTATAAGGATCCAAGGTCAAACCCACCAAAGAATTGGTTCCCTTATTCTGCAACAAGGCCGTCTTCCAGAATATCTCCAGCTTTATATATTTGATACGGGCAACGAAATCAGAAGCCGATTAAATGCGATGGGCCAAACCTCAGCAGACGGTAATCTCGACGAAATAACCTTAGAGCACCTCATAGACATGATTGACGAGAACAATTGTTTAGCTAAGATTTTCCGACAAGTACGTGACCACTACGAAAACGTCGGAAAGAGTTTACTATAAAGTTTCTGCCATATAAAGGGAAAGGAAAAGAGTACGATCTTCCGAGTACAAATGAGATCGCATGACTTATATATATATATATATATATATAATAGGATTTGCTATTTTTGACTTATATATATAATAGGATTTGCTATTTTTCTGTTAACTTAAAATTAATTATAGCCAAAATTATACATCTTTAAATTGAAAAAATAATAGAATAGATTCAAAAGATATATTCCGCGCGTAGCGTGTTGGGGTCAAAATCGGTACGACGGAGTCAACGGCCGAAACTCCCCGCAGAAATATAAAAGGAATCGTTTTGTAAAACCCGAAGAATCGTTTTATAAAACTCGAGGATCGTTTTATAAAACTCGAGGACCGTTTTATAAAACTCGAGAATCGTTTTATAAAACCCGAGGATCGTTTTATAAAACTCGAGAATCATTTTATAAAACTCGAGGATCGTTTTATAAAACTCGAGAATCGTTTTATAAAACTCAAAGAATCCTTTTATAAAACTCGAGAATCGTTTTATAAAACTCAAAGAATTGTTTTATAAAACTCGAGAATCGTTTTATAAAACTCAAAGAATCCTTTTATAAAACTCGAGAATCGTTTTATAAAACTCAAAGAATTGTTTTATAAAACTCGAGAATCGTTTTATAAAACTCGAAGATCTTTTTATAAAACTCGAGAAGCCGTTTTATAAAACTCGAAGATCATTTTATAAAACTCGAGAAGCCGTTTTATAAAACTCAAAGATCGTTTTATAAAATTCGAGAAGCCGTTTTATAAAACTCGAAGATCGTTTTATAAAACTCGAAGATCATTTTATAAAACTCGAGAAGCCGTTTTATAAAACTCGAAGATCGTTTTATAAAACTCGAAGATCTTTTTATAAAACTCGAGAAGCCGTTTTATAAAACTCGAGAAGCCGTTTTATAAAACTCGAAGATCGTTTTATAAAACTCGAGAAGCCGTTTTATAAAACTCGAAGATCATTTTATAAAACTCGAGAAGCCGTTTTATAAAACTCGAAGATCGTTTTATAAAACTCGAAGATCGTTTTACAAAACCGCGAAAAACCGAAACCGCCGTAAAACGCGAACTAGTGGCGACTAGTTCGCCCACCGGCAAACTAAGCCAGCTTGGCACCGGCGAACTAGTCCCATCTCGACTAGTTCGCCGGTGGGCGAACTAGTCCCGTCCCGGCTAGATCGCCATTGGGCGAACTAAGAGGTGCTGACTTTGCCCCACTGGTTCTTTTCGCCTAGTTCGCCATATGGCGACCTAGCCAAGCTGAACTAGCTCGCCGTACGTTGAGCCGACCATCCCGAGCCTCGATCTCCCACATCCTTGATTCAAGGCATACGTCCTTCGACACGATCGTATTCCGAATCACAGTCGAAATGTCTCCCGTTTCGTCTCGATCCGTCCTATCGTTCGAGTTTTACGATAAAAACCGTAAAACTCCGTTTTCCCGAAAAGAACTCGAAGAAATCGTATAAAACGGTAACGATTAATCAAAACACCGAACATCGCCTAAACTATACGACTTATCCGAGATTCTTCGTTAAGATTATAAAAACGCGTTTTTAATAAAAAAAAACGTCGAGAGAATCGTAAAAAAACGGCATCGGATCAGGAAACGGTCTCGTTAAAGTCGTAAAACGGTTTTTATCGTAAAACGGCCCGAAAGGTCCTAAAACACGATAAAAACCCATCTCGCGACGTTAACGAAATCAAACCCGAAGATACGATAACGCTTTGACGGTCTACTCGCAGACGGAAGATAAAAGGCA
>CAKOAT010876265.1:45266-56828 GCA_932364175.1 Eruca vesicaria subsp. sativa
AGAACTAGGAATTTCGCCGACGGCTCACGCAGCTAAGGCAACTCTCGTTGTAACCGTTCTTACGCGAATTCGGAATAAGAATCCTTCTTGCTCTCAATCTCGTTTTTCTTTTTATATCTTTCAATTTATTCATATTAATCGCGTTCTTGGTTACTTGTCGTTGGCTTTCGCAGAGATCCGGTTCCTCTGGAAAATTAGGTATTTCCTAACTTTCCTTATTTTAAGGAAATCGACAAGTGTGAATCTCGGTTCCCACAGTTTGGCGCTAGAAGGAGGGGGGGTCGGAATACTCTTACTCATAGCCGCAAAACGCTTGACCAAAACGATGTCTGGATGTATGAAAGACAAAGTCGCAACTCGCAAAAAGACGCTGGTCAAAAAAAAAAAAAAAACTCCAGCGGCGACTGCTCCTACAGCCAACGCTCACGCAAACGCTGTAGTACTCAACAAAATCGAAAACCTAATCGAGACTCTTCGCCACGGGAAGAGCAACAAACAAGCTCACGATTTCTATCTCGGATCACTAAGGCCAACGATAAAATCTATCAAACCCCCTAGTGTTTTTCTTATTTCCGAGTTGGACAAATCTCACGCGTTAAGAAAAAGACGTTTTCCGAGAACCTTTCGGAAAAATAAAACTTGCTCTCCCAGAAACCGCAGAACAGACAGTATGTTACTCGCGAAATAAATCCTAGGATACTCGCGGAAAACCCTAGGCTGTTCGCGGAAAAATCCTTAGGTAACTCGCGGAAAAACCGTAGGTTATTCGCGGCAAAACCCTAGGTTGTTCGCGGAAAAGCCCTAGGTTACTCGTGGAGAAAGCCCTAGCTTTACTCGCGGAGAAAGCCCTAGGTTACTCGCGGAAAAACCCTAGGTTATTCGCGACAAAACCCTAGGTCGCTCGCGGAAGAACCTTAGGCTACTCGCAGAATCGGGCAATACTATCCAGCCGAAAAGACGGTGAGTTGTCCAAGCAACCTAGCTTGCCATCTTGGCGATCTGACCGGCTTTCCACCTCGTCCTAAAGGCACTAAGTTTTCCCCGAGGGTCCGCACAATCCAACTCATAGCTACGGGGAGCCTGATCGTACTCTAAAATAATCGCACTGCTTTTCGTTTCGTCTCAATCGGACTTTCCGTTGAGATTCTACGACGAAAACAAGTCAACTCGACGAATCGAGATCACCCGCACTAAGCGTCTTAGCTCGCCCGAGAGACGCTGACTTCGCCCCAAGGGCTCGTACCATCCAGATCCCCACACGGCGAGCTGAAAGGGTTCACCCGACTTGCCCTACGTCGAGCTGAACCAATCCTCGTGTTTCTCTCTCGAGTCTTGATCGCGCTGATTCTCGTTTCGACTCAATCGGAATTTCCATCGGGATTTTACAATAAAACCGCGAAGACTTGTTTCTTCATAGGTTCGAATCAATCGTCTAAAACGGCAACAGTTGACTTAACACCAAAGTTGCCTAAACTATACGAGAAATCTGAACTCTCTAAACCCAATCCGGTTTTACGAAACTCTGCCACGCTTAATCGAAAACATCCAATCATAAACACGTGATTGATTTTTTCGATATACAAAGCGCACCTAGTCGGTCAAATAAAACCATCGGTGCGAAGAAACAAGAACATGAGCTCCGATTATTAAGTCTTCTCCCCGCTCCGATACTCTTGTTGGTAATTCGTCGAAAATCGGTAAGTCAGAAGACGAAGAACGAAGAATAGACGATCCCAAATCATCGATGAAACTAAGGTATGTCCGATTTGAAAATTTTATTAGACTTTTAATTTCTCGTAGATAAGAAACAAAAACGTCTTGTAAACTGCCGTGAAACCTAGAGAACTTAGAATTTAGAGAATAGTCTAGCATGCTAAGTCGTAAGCAATTTTTGTCTATCTCGATTTGTCGTTCTCTAACCATTCAGGCATAACTCACAAACCGATCCAATCTCTCGTACAACCGAGAAACGATCGCCACGCATTCAAACGTACTCATTTCCTAAAAGAAAGAAGGAGCTAGAGACGCTGACGTCGTCTTAAAACCGACTCGCTCCTAGAAGTTCTCGTAAGTCAGACATACTCCAAGTCATCTCCGATCCACCATGGTCTTTAATCAACCCGGATTGTCGATCATCCAAATCCTTCAAACGAAACTCGTCTTTCTTCTTTCGCCGAACATTTTTCCTCGCATCAAGAAAACACTTTCTAAAATAAGCGGAAAAATATTTGGACGATACAACGCCTCATCGAAATCATCCCAAAAGCAAACGACAATCTAAAAACCGTCTAAGTGCTAAAGACTGATCCAAACTGTCTGGGAAATAATATCGAGGAATATACATCATCTCTCGTCGCGATCATGCGGTTAGAAACTCTCTGCGAAACTTCAGAGCGAAACTCGATTATTTGCCAAAGTCATAAAGATCTTCTCAGACTTGATAAAACAAGTATATGAATCGAAATCTTTAGGCATCAAAGCATTGATCTCATTTTCCGTCAAACCAAGTGAGTCACGGAATAATGTCAAGAGCATTTGCGGCGAAAGAAAAATCGAGAACACAAAGCAGCAATAGAGAACATGTCCTCCCTTCTCGCTGACTGATCATATTGCTGATCATGTGATTCATTCCGCCCGAGAAACCCGCTAAAACATTTTGCGACTAGATCTCGGTGAAATAACTTTTGGTAAAACTCCAGGAGTGACTCTGAAAAAACTATCACCGAAGAATCAAAAACTAAGCGGAAAGGTTTCTCGAAAAATCTGCGGAAACATTGTTAACCCAATGCGTCGCGTCGATTTACTAAATTCATCGCCCGTTGCTTACGCGAGAAATCCTTCGTATAGTCAGGATCATGTCATAACGAAGTAACTCTTGAAAGTAAACGTAACAGGTTTTGCGAAAAGTNGAAAAAACTATCACCGAAGAATCAAAAACTAAGCGGAAAGGTTTCTCGAAAAATCTGCGGAAACATTGTTAACCCAATGCGTCGCGTCGATTTACTAAATTCATCGCCCGTTGCTTACGCGAGAAATCCTTCGTATAGTCAGGATCATGTCATAACGAAGTAACTCTTGAAAGTAAACGTAACAGGTTTTGCGAAAAGTACTTTCCTTATAGCAAAAACCAAGCTATACAATCCGGCACTGGGCGGCCAATCTAAACTTTTTCTCCTCGCGACACGATCTGAAAGATCTCACTCTTTAGCCCATCGGTTCACGAGCATCCGCTCTCATTCCTCCCGTTTACATCCGAGAATGAGACCGCCCCGCAAACACTCCGCACGGGCTCTGCATCAAGCTTCTTAGGATCTGTCTACCTCGAGTAAAAAAGAAACAACTTCCATACAAAGGAAAGTTTATACGAAACTTTCATCGTATAAATCAAACCTACAACGGAAAAATGTTTTCTATAAACACGGGCATACTTGGCATATCAAGCTTGACAAACGCTACTCGGCTATTGTCCGATCGCGCTTCACTTCAATGCCAGGTTTACAAACCGACTCGGCCTTTTCGATAGCACGAAAGTGTCACGGTCTAATCCTCTACCAAATACGAACTTGGCTGTGCGGCTGAACACAACCTTCACGCCAAGCCAATACATTCAACGGTTAATGCAAACTTGTCGAAAATCGGCTAAGTTCTGTATTCTCGCGATTCACTCTATTCCCGAAGCAAGTTGCCTACAAAATCCGATGTATAAGAAAACACTCATACCAGAGCTCTTAAAGCCGTACGAATCTCGGAAGGTCAACACTTCAAAAAGCACCGTAACGAAAAACGAGTTCGGGGAAACAACTTACACGAACTCTCGCTCCTAATTGCTCTATCACAAATCATAAAACTACCTAACATCCAAACAGGAATTTAAGTTTTAATTGCGAATATCCGCAAACGAACCAAAGTATTCATGCAAAGCAGGGTTAAGACAAAACCCTCGCAACACCGCGCAACATCTTCGAGCCCGCAAACGTTCCGAACACGAAACGCGACATATAAAATAAAAACCAACTTTCGGCACTGTGAGACGTCGCAGACGCCCGGAGATTAGTTTTTCGACATAAATACCTTCCTCGATAAAGTAATTTTCTTGGAAGACCTAACAGTCCGTCCGCGACTATAAAATTACGCAAAACTTCTTAACGTACGTATCCTTCGCGAAGGCCAAAACAACGTAAACATTTATCGCCTAAAAAGTTTGTTGCTGATCACAACAAACTCGCAACAGTCCTAAACAAACTTAAGTTATCTCGCAGAGATAGCTCTCGAACACCCGACACAAGNAAGAAATCCAAACTTTTGGTCAGCACTTCCGGGCAACTTAGAAATTGTTCCCGGTGAGATGCTCGGTTCCAACCAGACGAATCGTATAAGCCGAGAACCTATCGCGGATTCTAAATCGGTATGGAATCAGGTTAAAATCGCAACAGGCAAAACGAAAGCCGACTAGTCATCGCATAGCCTCAATCCGAAAGTAAACCTATGTCTTGCCCTTAAACCAGCACACTGGTCGCTAACGTCTCAAGGCATGAATCGAGATCCTAAAGGCATGTCTCTTCGTCTATATCTAAACGCTCACTCGATTTACTAAACATCCTAAAACGGGCAAACGAACAAGGCGTTACACTAAGGGAAAAAGGAATGCGAGACGACAACTCGCGGACCTCCCTCAATATCAACTCATAATCTTCCCGCTACATTCATACGAATAAAAACATGCTCTTAAAAATGCAAACTGATTTTTAATAAAGCCGCAAAAGCGGCAGGGACTCAGAGCCGCACACGGCCAGTCCGAAAACTATAACGGCCACGCTCAGCCAGACCAAACGGCCTACGAGGCTAGTCTCAAGGCCGGCAAAGGTCAAGATGCCATCGAACTAGACCGTAAAGGTCTTGCTGGGAAACAGGTTATACGAACTTTAACTCCGAAACGAACTACGAAAGGCTTGATCCCCTCAAAAGGGTACGTAGGCAGCCTTCACAAGGCGCAGCCCTAATCTTAAACGCTTTCCGCTCCCTGGAGAGTGGAAAGATCACTTTCAACGGACCTTTCTGACCATTAATTCCGCCTAACTAAACTAAAACTGGTTAACCACTCGCAAGAACCTTACGCTAAAGGCTCAAGATTCTTACGAGCTGGGGGGCTAACTGTTGGGGTCAAAATCGGTACGACGGAGTCAACGGCCGAAACTCCCCGCAGAAATATAAAAGGAATCGTTTTGTAAAACCCGAAGAATCGTTTTATAAAACTCGAGGATCGTTTTATAAAACTCGAGGACCGTTTTATAAAACTCGAGAATCGTTTTATAAAACCCGAGGATCGTTTTATAAAACTCGAGGATCGTTTTATAAAACTCGAGAATCGTTTTATAAAACTCGAAGATCGTTTTATAAAACTCGAGAATCGTTTTATAAAACTCGAAAAATTGTTTTATAAAACTCGAGAATCGTTTTATAAAACTCGAAGATCTTTTTTTAAAACTCGAGAAGCCGTTTTATAAAACTCGAAGATCGTTTTATAAAACTCGAGAAGCCGTTTTATAAAACTCGAAGATCGTTTTATAAAATTCGAGAAGCCATTTTATAAAACTCGAAGATCGTTTTATAAAACTCGAAGATCATTTTATAAAACTCGAGAAGCCGTTTTATAAAACTCAAAGATCGTTTCATAAAACTCGAAGATATTTTTATAAAACTCGAGAAGCCGTTTTATAAAACTCGAAGATCGTTTTATAAAACTCGAGAAGCCGTTTTATCAAACTCGAAGATCGTTTTATAAAACTCGAGAAGCCGTTTTATAAAACTCAAAGATCGTTTTATAAAACTCGAAGATCGTTTTACAAAACCGCGAAAAACCGAAACCGCCGTAAAACGCGAACTAGTCACGACTAGTTCGCCCACCGGCGAACTAAGCCAAGCTAGCTTAGTTCGCCGATGGGCGAACTAGGAGTCCCTCGACTAGTTCGCCCACCGGCAAACTAAGCCAGCATGGCTTAGTTCGCCGGTGGGCGAACTAGGAGTCCCTCGACTAGTTCGCCCACCGGCGAACTAAGCCAGCTCGGCTTAGTTCGCCGGTGGGCGAACTAGTCCCGTCCCGGCTAGATCGCCATTGGGCGAACTAAGAGGTGCTGACTTTGCTCCACTGGTTCTTTTCGCCTAGTTCGCCATATGGCGACCTANCGCCGGTGGGCGAACTAGGAGTCCCTCGACTAGTTCGCCCACCGGCGAACTAAGCCAGCTCGGCTTAGTTCGCCGGTGGGCGAACTAGTCCCGTCCCGGCTAGATCGCCATTGGGCGAACTAAGAGGTGCTGACTTTGCTCCACTGGTTCTTTTCGCCTAGTTCGCCATATGGCGACCTAGCCAAGCTGAACTAGCTCGCCGTACGTCGAGCCGACCATCCCGAGCATCGATCTCCCACATCCTTGATTCAAGGCATACGTCCTTCGACACGATCGTATTCCGAATCACGGTCGAAATATCTCCCGTTTCATCTCGATCCGTCCTATCGTTCGAGTTTTATGATATGTTGTGTTTTTGACATGATACACACATACTTTGCATATCATATTTATGCTTTCCTGGAGTGTTCTTAGTGTGTTTGAGTTATTTCAGGTGTAGAACGAGTTGGAATGCACCAGAAGGAGCATATGGAAGATAGAATGCAAAAAACCAGAGTTTTCCATCGCAGAGCACCCATCGCGGAGCAACCCCCTGCTTGCTCCCTCTATCGCGGAGCAAACCCCCCTTTGCTCCCGAAAATTATGGAAACTTCTAATTAATTTCGGGATTTTCCCTAATCTTTCTATTTTCTTCCCCCAGCCGCCTGTGGCCTTCAGACATATTCTATTCTATTTTTTTCTAGTCAGAAAACGCTTTTGGGGAGAGAAGAAACTTGAGAACCTTTGGATATTGTGATTTTCATACTTGTAAAGGGAGAGGATCATCTCTCTTGATTTAGAGAAGAATCCTCTGAACCCTATTTATATTTATCTGCAATAATATTCATGTCTTCTTCATCTCTTTACTCTGTGTTCTCTGTTGTTATGGCTGAGTAGTCAATCTTGTTAGCCTAGGGTTCTAGGGTGTTGATCCATTGAACTAAACATAGATAAGCATCATTCTCGCCTTTGCTCCCCACTGTTCTTACTGCTGATACTGATTTGATCACTTAGTATTTGATTCAAAGTTTAATCTTTTATCATTAATCCTGAATTAGGTTGCTAGATCTGTTGAGAGCAAGCATCACATCCCTGATCAGCAAAAGTAGATATCAGGGTGTGATGTGAGCATATTAGGTCTGTGCTTAATGTTTGCTGTTGAGTATTGGTCCACGCGAGAGCATAGGTACCTTTGCTCCTCTGCGAAAGGAGCACTCCTGCGAGAGCAGGGTGTTCTAGTTAAGAAATCTGAGTTCTAGGCTGTCATTAAAAAGCTTGAATAATTGTTTGGTTCAGCATGGTTAACNTGTTGAGTATTGGTCCACGCGAGAGCATAGGTACCTTTGCTCCTCTGCGAAAGGAGCACTCCTGCGAGAGCAGGGTGTTCTAGTTAAGAAATCTGAGTTCTAGGCTGTCATTAAAAAGCTTGAATAATTGTTTGGTTCAGCATGGTTAACACCCAATGAGATACCCTAGGTTGACATCCTTATATCCTGAAATTAAAACTCATTTTAATTATTTGTTTCTCACGATTTGCTTCTTTACAAAACTTATCGTTTTAGCTTGAATTTGATCCTATAAAAATAAAGTGTAATATTTGATCTCTGTGGATTCGATCCTAAAGTGCTACATCGACATACCATTCGATTGTGGTAGTGTGCACATTAGGTTAATTGGTGTGCGTTCGCACGTAATATCAATTTGGCGCCGTTGCCGGGGACCAATAATTTTACCTTTATTTTTTGGCAATTTTTCTAGTCTAAAACATCTAACTTGCTCTATCTGTTCTTTGCTTGCAGCTGATGTTCCAGGTGTATGAACAGTAGAAATACTCGAAGCCAGACCTCAAGTCCATTAGTCACGCTCACCAACGAAGAGTTAGCAAGATTAGAAAGAACCAACAGACAACAACCGAGGCCGACTCACGCCACAATGGGCGATCACGGCGACCATATTGATCTCACTGCAGCATTGGCTCTGATGCAACAGCAAATGCTCCAGAGGCAGCAGACCATTGCCGCACAAGAATTTGCTCGCAATCAGTAGGAGCAAGCCGCTCAGATCGGTGAGAGGAATCTGCCGCGGAACATCCCTGCTACGCGTTCCGCGATTGCTCCACCACCCTGTGCCAGACAAGACTTTGAGATCAAGCCTGCTATGATCAATCTGGTGCAGAGGAAGATGTTCCATGGGCTCCCAGCTGAGATACCAATGGATCACACTGAAGCTTTTGAAGAGATCTGTAGCTTCACACGTGCTAATGGTGTACCTCCTGATTACATTAAGTGTATGCTCTTTCCGTTCTCTCTAGCGGACAAGGTGTCAAGATGGCTCAAGTCGCTCCCTACAGGCTCTCTCACTACATGGGAGCAAGTCAGATCAGCCTTCTTGGGACACTTCTACACCAAGTCTAAAACAGCAACCCTCAGGAACAAGATCTCTTCATTCAAGCAGCACGCAAACGAGCCGTTCAATGATGCGTGGGAGCGATTCAATGACTCTCTCAGGGAGTGCCCACACCACGGTTTTCAGAAGGATCATGTTCTGGGTATATTCTATGATGGTGTTGAGTGGGAGTTCCGCAATGCTCTCAATGCTGCGAGCAGGGGAGACTTCATGACACAGACCACCGAGGGTGCTTACGAGCTGATAGAGAACAAGGCTGCTAGTTCTGCGAACAAAAACCCAGAAGCAGATCGCTCCAAGAAGGTGAGCAGTGTCGATGCTCAGTGGAAAGATGAGCTCACTGCCAAGGTTGATCTGCTCCTGAAGAGCAATGAGGGGCAGGTGATGTATATGGATGAGGCTACACCAGAGCAAATAGCGAATGATCTTGCTTCTGAGGGAGGAACAAAGGGAGAGGATCATCAGGAAGTTCTCTACATCAATGGTCAAGGGTATGTGCAGAACCGGAACTATTATCAGAATCCCAACTACCAGAGCAACCCTAACCCGCTCTCTTACCAGAGGAGCAACGCAGAGAATTCTGGGGATCNTCCCAACTACCAGAGCAACCCTAACCCGCTCTCTTACCAGAGGAGCAACGCAGAGAATTCTGGGGATCAGATGCAGCGAAATCAGCAGCAAGGTGCTCCGCAGCAGAGAGGTTTCCCTTCGAGTTTCCAAGGCAAGACTTTTGTTTTCAACCAAGCTCAGAACCGATTTCAAAGCCAGAACCAAAATCAGAACCATCAGTATCAGCAGAGCAACCCGCAAGATGCTCCAGCTAATTTAGGGGGTGGACAGCGTGAGATCAAAGCCTTAGGGAACATGATGCAGCAGCTTCTCCAGAGTCAACAGATACAGGCCAAGGCGTTAAACCAGGCTACTTCTGATATCAACACAAGGATGGACAACATGTTCACTGAGCTCAACACGAAATATGACACAGTGAGCAGTCACATGTGCCAGATTGACATTGCTCTCGCTCAGACTGCAGAGAGTGTCAAGAGACAGCAGGGGATGCTCCCTGGAAAAACTGATAGAAATCCAAGGGATTGTTATGCAGTGGAATTGAGAGGTGGTAGACAGCTGAATGATCCGACACCAAGGCGATTTACTGCTGCAGAGAAAGCTAAGCAAAAAGAATCAGAGCAACCAGCTGGGGTCGCTCCGACTACTGCAGAGCAACCTGCTGGGGTCGCTCTGACTATTCCAGAGCAATCCGCTGGGGTCGCTCCGACTACTCCGGATCAACCTGCTGAGACTGCTCCAGAAGAATCTACTGAAACTCCACCAGCTCGAGTTTATGTTCCTAGGGTTCCCTACCCAATCCCACCCAGACATCTGAGGAACCCCATTAGTGAAGAGCAGCTGGCATGTTTTAACAAGATTGTGAGAAAGCTTCCTAAAGAACTTGCATTTGAAGATACTCTGCAGATTCGCCCATTGCTCCAGTTCTTTAAAAACTGTAGAGAGACTCAAGAGGATATCAAGGTCTTATATACTAAAGCACTGTCTACACCAGCACTGAAGGTATTGTCTAAGGTTGATGATCCTGGAAAGTTTGTTTTCCCATGTTCCATCGCAGGAACAACCTTTGACGATGCTCTTTGTGACTCTGGTTCTTGTGTTAATCTCATCTCAAAGGCTATTGTAGACGATTTGGGTATTTCTGGTGTTGAGAGTTCTCAGCTGAGCCTGACCTTTGCAAATTCTTCTAGAACAGTCCCATATGGAACCATCCGCTGCCTTCATGTCCACGTAGAGGACTGCGTTGTTCCCGCTGAGTTTCAAGTTGTTGAATTGGATAAAGATCATGAGATGCCTTTGATATTTGGAAGGACATTCATGGCTACTGTTGGAGCAACCATCGATATGCCTAAGAAGATAGTCTGCTTCTCCAACATCAGCAAGAAAGTTTTCTACAAGGCTGTACCCACCAGATATTCCTCATCACACGCCTCTTGCATCTCAGTGTTTGATGTAGAAAAGCTGCAAGTGGTTCCAGAGAGAGAGCATGGTGATAAGGTTGAGAGCAGGCTGCTCTCTGATGAAAATCCTAGCACTGATCCTACTAAATTCAGAGGGAATTCAAGGGTAAAACATAAAGTCCAGAAGAAAAGGGTCAAGGGAGATCCTACAATGACTTTGATACCTTTCAAGTGTGATGAGAACTCCATTGAGTATGAGGTGAAGTGCAAGGGTACCTCCAAACTGTTCTCTAAAGTCAGAGCCATTCTCACACATGAGCTGAAGGAGAAAGGAGAAGCTGCTGTGAAAGGATTGTTGAGCAGGGTTTTGAAGCTGAACATGTCTGATTGTGGAGCTTGTTTTGGAACAGGCCCTCCAGCTCCAGCAAACTAATCCCCATCACCAAAGTCAAGCTAGTGACTTTAACCAAGCGCTTGGTGGGAGGCAACCCACTGGTGAGTTTAAATTATTTTTAGAACTTTTCTTTAGTTTTTATTTTGCTTTTATTTCACTGAGTTTCAGGTTAAAAAAAAACAAAAAAAAAAAATTTCGATGCCTCTGTTCTACCGACAGAGCACACCCAAGAAGGAAATCGACCCTTCTCTGTCGGGTTGCTCCGCGCCAAGTAAGTATTAGGTAAGTCTGGTTGGCTGACTCTAGGTTTATTTTCACACCAGAGACGGTGTGAAGTAAGTCTGAGGGAGGCACCTGTGTGTTTCTGAACTCTATTTGCTTCTGTTTTTGTTTCTTGAGTCAGTCATGTTTATGTTTTCATTTATTGAGTTAGTCCTAGGATCGAGTCAGTCAAACTTATGTGGGAATCAGGACCTTATTTTATGATGCTTTCTAACCACCTCGTGCTCTAAGTATCTTATTCAGTGACCTTAGCAGTGATGAAAGACGTTCACCCGGACCTGGAACACTCCCTGACTTTACATCACCTTGCTCTCCAGAAGATTTCTGCTTGTAGAGGTTATTCTGGAAAGA
>CAKOAT010876265.1:58960-136358 GCA_932364175.1 Eruca vesicaria subsp. sativa
CGATAAAAACCCATCTCGCGACGTTAACGAAATCAAACCCGAAGATACGATAACGCTTTGACGGTCTACTCGCAGACGGAAGATAAAAGGCAAGTTTGAAGATAAATAGAAGATTTCCGCAGAAGAAAAGGAAGGATCGACAGATATGGAAAGTTCCCGAAATATTCGGTTTCGAGCAAAATGGAAAGACTAAAACCGCTTAAGGAGGAGGCATAGGGCAGAAGCTGACACACGAGTTTTCAGAGCTTTCACCACCAAACTTAGCATTTAGGCAATTTTCCGTTTTCGTTATCGAGCTGCGTCTCAACTACGGTTTTAGTCTTAGATTATATAACTAGGAATTTCGCCGATAGCTCACGCAACTAAGGCAACTCTCGTTGTAACCGTTCTTACGCGAATTCGGAATAAGAATCCTTCTTACTCTCAATCTCGTTTTTCTTTTTATATCTTTCAATTTATTCATATTAATCGCGTTCTTGGTTACTTGTCGTTGGCTTTCGCAGAGATCCGGTTCCTCTGGAAAATTAGGGTTTTCCTAACTTTCTTTATTTTACGGAAATCGACAAGTGTGAATCTCGGTTCCCACATAGCGCAGAAAAAAAGATCTAGTACTTTTAATAGTTGGTAAACCAAGTGAAAAGCGATTAGGTAATGGTAATGATACAAAACGGCAATTTAACAGCATGGCATTTTAAACTAATACGGAACTTATGTTTAATGGCAAGAGTTTTGTATTTCAGATTAATATGCTTTACACTTTCTTCACTTTGTTCATCAGATTACTCTTTAAAATATCGCCAACAATCAAATATTATTTAACTACTCTTTGTTACTTTATTAAATCTTCTTTATGTTTAATCACTTTTTGTTACTTTCTTAAGCCTTTTTTCTATATTGTGTGCAATCCTTTAAATTCATAGTATTTTCTGAATTTTAAAATCTTGTTCTTCTTTCATTGAATAATATGTCATTTTTTACTGTTGTGCGTATTCTAGATTATCCGTGAGTAGTTACATATTCCATCTATTAAGAAAATTGTTTTTTACCTAAAAGGTATTATTATAATATAAAAATCAAATTTATTCAACTAAAAGACCACCCATATTATTTTTTACTTTTAAAAGTGAGGCATTTTAATAGACCACCCATAACAAATGAGACAATCACTACTATGACCTGTGACAACAAAACTTGTTTTGGTCTAATGAAAACGACACATGATACAAATTACCTTGCACCAATTGTTGACGTTTCAAGAATTTGTTCAAAAAGAAAAGAAAAGGAGTTTATTAATTTTTCCTAGCCAAAACTAAATTAGTTGAGTTTTTTTTTTAAACCTCCAATCTATTATATTAAAAGAGAAGTCATGACTCATTTCATGTGTGATATTTTAGTTTGGACCATCTTTAGAATTTTATAAAATTTTACATAACATTATAATATCTTTTTATATCTTTAATTTTTGTTTGAAATACAAGTAAATAGTTATAAAAAATTTATAACAAAATCTTTTAAAAATCTTTTAGAATCTTTTTAAGATATAGTTTCAAAGAGTATTTGATTAAAATTTTAATTATCATAAACTATAATTAAAATTTTAATCCATTTTTTATTTATAAACAAAAATTAAAATTATGTAAAATACTTTTAAAAATATCCCAAAATTTTGTTTATGTATTATATAGTTCCCATTTAATTTAAATTTTACATATATTTCAAAGTTTAAAAATAAAAATATATAAATTAGTAATGTTACATAATAATGTTTTTAAAAATTGTTACAAAAATACATATTTATAAATTTTATATTAATAATATTATAAGTCACATAAAATTATTATAAAATAGGATATCATACATAATCAAATTATACTTATTTATTGATAAATTTTATTATAGAATTTCAAATATTTTCGTATTAAAATACCCGCACGGTTGTGCGGGTCGAAATCTAGTCTATATTATTAAAACTGAAGTACCTTTTCAAACTGTTTGGAAATAAAGATAATAAGATAAATGAGAATTGTTCGGAAACATGGATAACATATTAAGTACTTTCTTTTATTTACACATTTACGCGTTGTATTTACAATAAATTAAATATTTTTTGTATTTCTTTTTATTTACAGATTCTGCCATTGCATTTAAAATCAATCTAAATTAATTAGTTAGAAGGGTTTTTATTTTTTTATGGTGAAAATAAAACCATAAACTGAAATATGGAATATATATTATATAAAATAATTTTTAAATATATTATTACTTGATTTAATTTATCAAATAAAATAATATCAAGATTTCAATTTTCAAAAAAAAATATTATAAAATCAATGATAATTCATAGAAAACTAATGCAAAAAATTAATTTTCAGTATGTTGTTTTATTTTAAAATAAATTAACAAAAAAATGTTAATATATGAATAATACAATTACAACAAATTGCATTAAATTATAAAACTTCTAATATAATATTACATACAAATAAAAAATTATTATTAAACATTTATATTATAAAATAATATATTCTACTATATATGTAAATTACAAAACATAAAAGTATATATCTTTTTTTTAAACCCGTAGTTTATACGTTGAACACAAGTTAAATCAAACACCCGCACGGAGGTACGGTCAAGTTCTGGCTTTTCTTTAAACCTCAAATAAGTGAGCTTACATCATTTGTAAACGCAAACATTTGTAAAATTGGTAGAATTCGTAATAAGCGGGAAATGACGACCTAATCTTGAAAACTTGTTCAAATGAGTAAAAGTTTCTTGCCGGTTCATCAAACGCTTAGTCCCTTTAAGATTCATTTATAGCAACGGAAAAGGTAAAAACTGTAAAAGCATGGTATGTGGCTAAAACTACCAATAAATCTCTACATATGTCTGGTAGGACGACGTTACACACATCCATGTGCATCTTCAATAAACTCTAAGCGCGTGACGGATTTATCTCACCATCTTGTCTCTTTATACTCCAATAAGCAAAACCCTAGCTCATTAAACCCACTAATCTTTTCTCATTTAATTAGGTTTTCCTTAGCAATAAAATCCTTAAAGTCCACGTGACTCCTATCTTTTGATACATATTTCGTCGACCAAATATATGAGAATATTCTATTTCATCACATCTTGCAGTTTCCTTTTTATTCTCCGAAGCGTGTGTCACACATCATTTCCTGTGTGTAACACAAGTGCGCGAAACAAAGCTCTACCACTGCAGCAATCTATCAAGCTCCAATTTCTTGAGCTTACAAAAACTTTCAAAGCTTCTAAGAATCTTGTGAGCAAATTCAAGAATGAAAAAGATTGTGATGATGGTTGTTAACACAGAGGTACACCAGAAGAATGAAAAAGATTGTGATGATGGTTGTTAACACAGAGGTAGACCAGAAGATTGCAGCTGGAGCTGAAGTGGTTGAATCAGGAAGCCGCAAGAAAATAGGGACAGTTTCAACAGCTTTGGGTAGCCGAGGAATGGGACTAATGAGAGTGGAGAAATCCTTTAAAGCATCCACTGAACTGACAGTAAACGGGTCAGAGGACGTGAAGGTGGAGGCAATTAGACCGACGTGGTGGCCAGCTGAGTGGTTTCAGCAGGATCAGTCAGGGGTTGCCACTGCGTAGCTACCACTACTTTTCTAGAGGTAAAATTTTATTACATACGTTGCTGGCTAGAGAGGCTGTCTTTATATGTTAGTGGGAGGCATCAAGCAAGTTTAGTACCTTTGTGTTGTATTCTACTGTTTAACACATAATAAAGGCTGAAACTTTTAGTCGCCGGGTAGTTTTGTAATAACTGCTACTAGTTTTGATCCACACTCTTGTCAAATTTCAAGTTGAGAGTCAATTAAAAAAAAAGAAAGAATGGATCTTCCAATTATCTTGACAACAACAAGGTCTTAAATCTCGAGTTTTGTAAGAATTCTGTTCTTGAATAGTACAACAGTGCAGACGGTAGAGCTGTATATCAATGTCTTACAAAACTGTCTATGTCCTTTACTAGTTGTGCTAGATTCGTGTATGTATACTATTTTTCGGTCTAGATTATTATTATATTAATATAATATAGTAATATAGTGCGGCAAACCGAAACAGCCATATAATGTTGAAAAAAAGATTGGTGATAGACTGTTGTTGCTCTTTTCTATTAGTTCAATTAATGAATATTTGCTGGATAAAGCTGAAATGTTTAGCATTGCCTTCATGTAAGTAGTTTAATATATTCATTCATCCTTCTAAAGCTCCTGATACTTATTATGGTGTTTAAATAAAATTGTGTCCTTGGTGTCGAAGTGAGCTAGAATTTATATGAAAAATGTTACAATAAATGATTAAATACCTTAGTACATGATAAGTGATGTTTTTATTTACAACGACAAGAATGTTTCTGATGATTCATGTTATATGTAGTGGTCCTAAATGCTTTGTCTATTCCTCCCATATAGAAAATCGTACAAATGGTTATCTGCTACAGGGGTTTCAGATCATAATTTGAATTTTTAAATTTGGTTTTGAAAATAAGTTCTCCGTAAACTTTGTTGTTGCTTCAGGATAGTGTAATTTCTTGCATTATTATGTATACTTATCTTATTATATCTGTTTTGGGGCTTGGTTTAAGAATGAGTCTTTAAACTAAAACAAAACGTTGATAAAAAAAAAAAAAAATTAAAACAAAACAGGTTGTTCAAAGCGAAAGAATAACAAATGCCATTCTACCAAGATATCACAATATTGTAATCGGTACATATTCCCTCTTTTAGGAATCCTCAAATCGTAATTACTACACAACTCAAGAAGTTAAACGACTTGGTGACCGTAAGCACTTCATTAACCCAATCCATCTTACCCCAAATCTCACCTTCATGGCGCTTCTCTAATGAGATTTTCGTACACCAAATTTTCCTTTCCTCCGTTGTCTTGTATTTGGGGATGGGGACCCAGGTAACAAATAGTTTCCCACCATGGTTAACCATTCCAACAACACCCCCCCATGCTAAACTATCCTCGCGTGCTACGCTATCCTCGCTTATATCACGCAATACTTCCATATCCGAACCCTTGACCTCTCTCCACTCTCTACTCTTAGTGTCATACCACATGCAATAACCAGAGTTCGTAAAGCAAAACATCACATCCTCTATCGCACACCAAGCATCTATATGTCTATAACACTCGTGCGTTCCCACAACTTCCCATGTCCCTTCTTTTGGGTCAAATGCAAAATTCTCCTCAGCAGCAATTACGTATATCTGTCCTCTAAACACATTGACAAGAAACCACTCATCACGAAACTCAGTAGCTCCATGGCCCAGCAAGGGACTCCAAGTTTGAGTCTCTATGTCTAATACTTCCATCCACTTATCGTCTTTCCGGTCCTCTTCAATTACATATATTTTCCCATCGATATGAAATGCATACGCCTCCTCACGTGCCACCAACATGTTGGGACCTTCACGCCACGTGTGAGTCCGACAATCAAAGATACGAACAAGTGAAGACGGCGGCCCCTCGTAGGGTCCACCGATTACGTAGATGTCCGAACCAACAGCTACGGTTGAAGAATATGGTACTTGTTGAAGATAGTGACAAGAGGGTACCGAAACCAACGAATAGTCTTCAAGAATTTCATCGTCGTTTTCTAGGGTTTCATCGGCAGGTTTCATCCAAAGAGTAAACCATTTGGGATGTGGTATGCTGGGCAAGTCTTCTACGCAAAAATAGAGGCATGGTTCGGTGGTTCCGATGCGAGATCGTGTAGCGTAGATTTCAGGAGAAGAGAGGAGAAAGAGGAATCTTTTGGAGACGAGAGAGTAATTAGGGTAATTCCACTTGGAGAGACGGGCAAGAATGTTCTCCAAGATTTCGTCTGGGAGTGATGATAACGAAAGTGGTTGAGGCTCAGCCTTCGTCTCTTGCTGATTTGGTTTAGCTTCTTTGGGGATCATGGTGGGCAGAAGATGGAGTTGAAGCTAGTGGCAGAGTATTATATAATACCTTTCCTTTCGCTTTTGTTAATAGCAAATAAAACACGTGTTAAAATATAGCAAATCAACCCATTATTTGAACTAACATTGTAAAAGAACTCTTTCTTTTTTTTGATAGCTGAAATTTATTAATTAGATTGTAAGAGGAAACAAATACATATAAAATAAATCAGACTAGATAATAATCTGCGTATTATGGGGTATAATATTTCTAAATAATGTAAAATATAATTATTATTTTCATCAATATATAATGTAAATTTTTTAAGTTAGAAATGAAAAAATTAAATTGAAGAGTTTATCCATGTTAGAATAAGAAGTAAATTTATATAAATTTCTCACACAAGCTAAAAATAAAGTAATATTAAAATCAGATATGTTTCTATAGTGATTTAAAGAAAGGAAATTATGAATATTTACTTTGGTTTATACTAATCAATTTAACTTTGGTCGAGACTAATCAGTTTGACTTTGGTTAATGAATTAGATTATCTATCTATAATACTAATAGGAGGATATGAAATCCTCTTAGTGTGTCTAAGTCAACTGGGAAAATCAGCCAATGAGGGTGTCTGATTTTTTCAGCTCAACATAGAATGAGTCTGATTTTGGACTTCTTTTATATCTGTTTTGTTTAAAATGTTTGGCATGTTAGGCCCAAACAAAGAAAAACCCTGAAGAACTCAGTGGATGAAAAAAAAATCCCTACCCTTCCATGTTGTTCTTCGTCCTTTCCATTTCTCCAACTGATCGTCGATCAATCAGAGCTACATTTCTCTTTCTTTGCCGCTTTCCATTCACCTTTGGATGGAGAAGAAGCTTCAGGCGAATCTTTAGTCGGATCAATTGGACCGAATATGTATCGCACTAAGTTTTTCTTTGGTTTCGAACTATCAAATCAATTAGTGATTTTTAATGTCAGAGTGCAGGATCAGTTGAAGAAGAAATTGATCGCGAACGATGTCCTCCCATGGAAGTTACCTTCATCGATTGAAATATCTCAGCGATGGGAGATGATTAAGTACATTAGAGGTGTGGACATGAATTTTTACAAGGAAGACTCTTCTGTGGCACGTGTTTGTCTCTTCGATGTCGATGTTTTTTTGCCTTTTGTGAGTTTCTCTTCTCCTTCTTTTTTGTGTGATCCAGTGTTCTATTGTTTTCATTTGCTTAATCAAGTATCTCCGAATCTAAAATTTGGACTTTTTCGTGTTAAAATCTCATGTTCTTCTGCAGATTCTGCAAACATGAGGGATGATAAGCATCCGTTCCATACTCAGCTTTCGTCGTACAGTTGGCTAACCTTAAAACATGTTTTTGTTATTATTTCTAAAAGTCTCTAGCTTTTCTTTCGTTAAATTCAAAGGTATTGATGGTTACTGTAAATGAAATACATCATGCACGAGGTATAAAAGGAAAAAAAATTGTTATTTTTAAACCTTAGTTTATCATGTCTGCTTGATCTCAAGCTTTGTAATGTATGGTGCTGAATCTACATTTGTGGTGTAGGATTTGGTTTGGCGTGCCGTTTAAGTGTTCTCGCTCACCTTCCTACCATTGGGTAGGAAAGAAAGTTATTCTAGGAGAAATGTTGATTCGAGATTATTGAATTGGTCACTCCACCACCATCTCTAATAGCTGGAGTAGAAAAGGATATTGGGAGGTTACGTTATACATCTAATTATGGTAGCGTTCTGTGTGTTTACATCCCAGCATATCGAGAAATATATACACTGAAATATATTGTTTGCTTATTTATTTTCTTATATGGTTCAGGTGTATTATAATTAGCTCTGAATTTCTATAAAATTCTTAAGTTGTTTAGATTTTTTCTTGCAATTCTCCAACTAATATTGCTATATAATGGTTTGTATGAGGAACCTCAATATTGACAAATCTGAAAGATGAACCCAAGTTATGATATCTTACCATAACAATAAATATTTACTAAAATGGTAAGCTTTCTTTTTATGCTTCTTTTCGATCTTTAATTACTCACTAGAAATCTAGATCATGCTAACGCCAGAGAAGGAAGATAGAATTTCATCCTGAGTTATTAAGTTAATCTAATTGTTCTTTAGTGCAACAGTGGATGTTTGGGTGTTCAAATACAATCATTTTTAATTAGACAATAGTCTTGAAACAAATTATAAATTGTCTACTCTTTGTTTGATTCATAGAAACAAAAGTATTTGACATAATTTCAGGATTCTTTTAAAGAAATTAAAGTACATCACTTTTATATTTCAATTGTTCTTCATTTCATCAATGCCTTAACACTTAAGAATGAATTCATAAATATTTTATTATCACCAAATAATAAGTATTAAAATTTAAAAATATATATTGGTTGATTTTAACGTTAAAATATTTGAATTATATGTTAATTTAACCACATTTTCATAAAACTCAAATAAATAAGTTAAAAGAATAATTTAATTTGAAATAAATTGTTTTATTCAATTGGTTAACAAAAGTTAAATGTATCTTGATATTGAAAGAAAAAATGAGTTTTAAAATTTTAGTCACCAAAAAAATACAAAAAAATCAATTTTTTTTAATAGTTTATATAAATTATTTAGTCTAAGTATAGAATATATAGTTAAATATATTCTATAATAAACTAAACAAAATTAAAATATAGGAGAAAACTTCCGGGCGTAGTCCGGGTACAGATATACAATATCTTTTTAATCTAACCAATATCAGTAAATATAATAAAAATTGGAAAATAATTTTTAAGTAAGATTATATTTTAAAAATTAGGCCTTGTGAATTTGGTTATGAATCTCTGACTATTGATACATACTAGGCAGATGAAACAAAAGATGTGAAGACATATGGCCCCGCTGATAATAAAACAGTAGCAATATACTATAGAGATTATTCTCTATAAGTTGTATGCTCTAAGTAAAGTTTTTAATAAATTGATTGGTCGAGCAGTAGCATGATATAATTTTAAAATTATCATAAAATAATGTATTTATATTTATTTAAAATAATATACATATTAATAATATATTTTTATTGAAATCAATGAATATTATTTAACTAGATAAATAAAAAGTATTATTTAAAAAACAAATATTTTAATCGTAATATTTGTTTTAAAATATAGAAAATTTATTTAAGAATTTAAACATAACTTTTCATCTAATTAAGTAAATTAGTTATATATAATTTATACTAAAATTATCCTAAAATTTTATGTATTGGTATCGCAGTATATCTAATTATATAAAGAAGAGTTTGTGTCTCTCATGTTCATCCACGTCATCAATTCTCTTCCTTGCAGTTTGACACCTGTCCCTCACATCCGAAAGTTGAGTCTTATCTCCAGCCGTTTGGGCCTAACAGTTCTGGCCTAATGTAATATTCATCTGCAAAGCCCTAAAACCACCAAATCATCTTCTCATACGTCGTAGTCGTCTAAAGGTATTAGGGTTCACGACAGCTCCACTCTCAGCCGATGTGAAGATGGATTTGTTAAGCTCTGCGTGACAGTTCGGTTCGCCTGAGATCCCCACGCCTTAGACTTCTTCCTTTCCAGTCGAAACTACTTCAGTTACGATCCATCCCACTTATCATGTTAATAACTCTTCTACCCACGATCTCGACATCAATGAGTTGTAAGCTTATGATAAATCCATATGGTCTAAATTTATGCTTTCACTCTTCTCACAACTGATCATGTAAGCCCAGTGAACAGCATTGATCTTTTAAAAAATTACGCGTTGGAATTGTATGAATTGTGAAATCTCTTATACATGTAATCATACAGACTGTAGCTTCTATTTGAATTTCGTCCATAATTTCATATATAGATCACCACATATGCTTTGAAACATTAATTTTGTGGTTTTATAAATTTCCATAACAGATGCCGTATGTATCCGTTGGGTGATATGTTAAATATCAGATAATGGAGGAAGAAACAACACTTTCTCAAGAGTTACACAGGCTTTGCTTGCTTCACACATCATTCAGTTAGACTATAGCCAACTTTAAGGTATGTATATCGGTTATGTGCTTCGTAAACTCTATCTTTAAGATAGGGCTGTCCCCTCACATATCACTTACTATTTTCCATTGTATATAAGGATCGTTTTTTACGATGAAACGTTGTTGATTGGCTGTTCAGCACCAGCGACTACATGAATGAACCTCTTCATTCATCAATTATTGTACGCTCAATTTCCATAATCTATCATCATCTATATGCCAGTACCAATATTTATGCAATCCTTAAGATGTCTATTACACACTTAAAAACTCTTAAAACTAATACTCCTTATTAAGACTAAAATTTTTTACTGGATTATAATATATCTCTAATTCGTTGTCTTTACACTAAACAGAAAAACATACCTAATGAAAGATAGGGCTGACCTCTCACCTTTCCAACGAAATTGATTATGTAACTGTCCATTAAATGGACTCCAGGCATGTGTTGTAAGTATTTATATAGAGTCATTGCATTCCACAAATACTTTAGAGAGCTCCTGCAATTGCTAAAATACTATTCAGTCATGATGGTAGCTCCCCTTCTTGCAGCTCAAGATTCCGGCGACCGGAGTGGTGATAGGGGTAGAAGAGGGGCCGTAAGTGATGACATACCAAACATTACTCCTGCCAATGACGTCCCTAGCTCAGGTTCGTTTTGTAAATTTTTTTCCCTCACATATAAATCTGTCAAATAAAAAACTTAAGAGTCTTATATATTTTTTTGTACTGAATTCAGTCATTTCGAAACTGTCATGCTATATCGTGAACATATCTGAGTACGCTTAGTTCCCTTTGACATTCTTTACAATATCTTCTATGTTCTGCTCATGTAGCTAACTCAACATGCGCATCGGGGAGAACAGAAAACACATCAGATCAAGAAAGCAGATTGGGATTAAGCCCAGAGGTTTGACACTTTGTTACGGTCACCGTTCATTATTATTCCCTCCTAAGATATATAATGCCAACAATAACATTTATCGTTCCCTAGCTATCAAGGAACCCGTTCAGAAACGTAAAAGGGGAAGACCGCACATTATTTCAGGTGGAAATGACCGTCGGGAACATCTATTCTATGTAGATAAACGTCGATAAACATAGTTGTGTTAATCTCATTAACACAAAACTGGCCTTCCTCGCAGAGACGTCCGGATCAATCAGCCATCTCTATGATGATAATCACCGCCCATGGTTATCTCCTATTTACACCTCCCAAACGGATGCACAACCTACCATTCCACGAGCTCATGTGGTGGATCCAGGTATATTACGGTTATTATGTCAAAGATTAACAATTTTGTGTATAAGTATTTTGTAATAAATAAGTTACAGATATGACTGAGGCTTGATAGGCTGAAAAAGATTACCGGCCCCTGATTAGAAAAACACTTGGAGCCATAAGCAGAAACGTCGGTTTTGTGATTATGGAGGGATGAAGAAGGTTTGTTCATGTTTCCTACATAATATAAATTATATTTTTATTTTAACTAATTAACTATTAATTTTTGCACCATTTAAATTAGAAATTTTCAAAGAAGATGTATAAAAGAGAAAGTGATACTAAATTTCAGGAAATAAACAAATAAAAAATTATTCATCTTCCAATGAACACAATCAACTATACTTTTAAAAATTCAATGTACTTACTATCAAAGACAAAATATAACATATATCTACAATAAAGTGAAACAAATACATTTCAAGTATTTTTTATGATAAAAATATAATTTTATTTCACAAAAAATATATAATTTTAAGAATAGTAAAATAAGTAGTAAACATTGAGATTAATGTTAGTTTAAAATTTTATTGACAAGAAATTAAATATATAAATTTATTTATATTATTTTCTTCACTGAGATTTGAATTTTGTAATAACGCTACTGTAGAATGTCATGTATAGAAACATATTTCATTCTCATTAAACAAAAAAAAAAATCATAAAAGCAACTAAAATAGGGAGTCTCAAGTTTCAACCCACATAATTATCCATAACAATTACATTATCATTCTCCACTAATCTTAACAAAAAATGAATCAATAATTAAATATTACTAAACTATCATATAAACCAAACAAATGAAGATTCTTAGAATAAAAATTACATTTACATATACTAATTTTTTTTGTTTAATTTCACTACTTCTGTTTAGGTGCACTAACCGTAAAAGCCAGTGTATCAAATTGAGTAAGAAAATCTTTATTTAATATATAAAAAGTAATATTAGAAAAAAAAAACAATTTTGACACTCAAAACAAAAGGGAAATTGCCAGAAATAACATTTTCAAGATACAACTTTTCAACTTTACACTAACTAACTTTACCATTAAAATTTTAATACTCAAAATACTATTAGAATTTAGGGTTTAGGGTTTTGGGTTTAGGATTGATAGTTTAGGGTTTAGTGTTGATTTTTTAGGGTTTAGGGTTTACTTTTTAGGGTTTAAATTTTAGGGTTTAAGGTTTAGAATTGATATTTTATGGTTTAGGGTTGATTTTTAGGGTTTAGGGTTTACTTTTTAGGGTTTAAAGTTTAGAATTGATGTTTTAGGGTTTAGGGTTAATATTTTATTTAATATTTATTTTATGTATATATATAAAGAATAAGGATATAATAGTCTTTTATCCTTTAATAAAATGTGTATTTTTGAAAATGTTCCTTTGTTGATGGTAAACATGAAAAGTGGTACCACCAAAGTGGTATAATTGAAATTCTCCCAAAACAAAACCGCAACAAGGACTAAAACATCCTCGCATGAAATCATTTCAATGTCATAATTTCGCTATGCACATGAAAACATGAAAAATACATGAAATTTATAGATCTCCATGAATAGCAAACCGACATGTTTGGAGCTGAAAATGCTAGAGATAGATCAAATGGTTTTTTACGTGACGTCTCTATATCGAAAAAAGTGTTATAGGACTAATGTGATTTTTATATTGCCATAAAGAAAGTGTCATCTCAATAATTTGGAAAATCAATGCAGTGATTGTTATTACTACTCAGTTTTCACACTTTCAAGTTTTAATGTTTTGTTATTTTAAGCTTTGTTTTATTACATTCTTGGCATTCAATATAATATTCTACTTTTTTGATAAAAAAAAAAATCGTCTCAAATAATCACTACTTTCACTCCAATAACATGTCCAAAGATTATTATTTTACATAAACAGTAATTACTGTTACAACATATACAAAATATTACCTTACGGTCTAATCCTTCGGAGTTCAAAATATATAAAACACCGAATATTAGATCAAATTTTTGTAAAAAAAACAACATGAAGACCATTTGAAACCCTCACAACATATTAATATCATAACTCTTTATTATAGCAATAACTATTGTTAATAAGAAAAATAAGATTATCATATTTAATCTATTTTCACCTAAAACTTTTAAAAAGAAAAAAAAATCATTATTATACACATCACTTACAAATGCAAACCTAAAACACAAACCACAAATTCATACAAAAATAATAATGTAGATCATAAGTAAAATATATCCCGCCCGTAGGACGGGCCGGCTCTAGTGATTCATATATAAAATTGTCATAAAATTAATATATGAAATAAAATTTATTTTCTAAATAGTATAGATATATTTATATTTATATTATATAAATATTGATTATTTTATGTTTTGTTATTAACAATAATGAATGATATGTGTAATTATATAAATGATGTTATCTTTTAAATGGGAAATCTTATTCATTTTAAAAAGTTAAAGTTATTTTCAACTTTTACTTTTAAAATATATAAATTTATTTTCTTGGATGGAAAAATATTTTTATATTATTAAATAAAGTAATTTATATTATTATTTTTATTGTTATGTATTTTAACTACAAATGACCTACCAATTGTGAACATCATCATCTTGTAAATGGTAATATAAATATTTTATAATAGATGTTGATTGGATTATAAAGAATATTATGTTTTTGCTAATTCTCTACAAATGAAGGCCAAATATATAATTCGTAGATTTATGGTTACATTTGTAAACTATATATTTCCTAATGTACACATATCATATATTATGTTTGTATAATTATTATTAATGTATCATCAACTGATTATAAATGTAAGAAAACTTATATATACATATATGTAATTGTATATCTTTATTTTATACATATTCATGTGAGTGTAAACAAAAGCATAATTAATATTAAAAATGATAACCATTGTAAAAATTAATTAACCTAATATATGGTTACTGAAAAATGACTTAATTATTTTTAATAGATGTTTATAGAGTTTATTCAAGTAAAACTATAGAAAAGAGGCAATGTACGAGTTCTTGATATGATAGCATATTCGATGAGAAAAGCATATATATTTTGAAATAAATAAAGTATTTTGGTATTAAGCATTAGTTGAGGTTTATTTTATTTTGGGTCGGTTAATAATGGAGTTTTTTTACATCCAAGGGCAGTTTACAAGTTTTTATTACATGATGGGTCAGTTATTGCTATAGAGACAGTTTTTTCTAACAAAATGAAAACTAGAATCTATTTGTTTAGTTTCTTTTGGTTTAAGTTAGCAATTAAAAATAATAATAATAAAACAAATCTGACTTTTTCTTCTCTGAAGAATTTATTCTTCTCGTGATTCATCACCATGTATCATCTTTCTAGAGCTGCAAGCACCGCAGCCAAGCTTCTTCCTCCACTATTATTCTATAACCTATCCCTGCTATTGGAATGAACTCTCTCCTCTTCGCCGCAACAGGTTCAGATAGACGCAACCCTCGTGTCGTAATCGTCATGCTCGAATCCAAGCGGGTTGATGTTGGACAAAGAAGACCTATGGGGTTTTGGTTATAATCTGTCAAAACTTAAAAATTCTGAGAAAATTTTTATTTACGTTTGGTTTTTGGATCTAATTGATTAATGACTACAATATTTTTAAGTTTCTTGAGATAGAAAAATGAAGATTGCATGAAGAAAAATCAATGGCGGCTCTGAGGTTGAGTTGCAGAAACACAGGATACCCTAATAGGAAGAAGATGACTTAATTACAAAATTGCCACTTGTTTTAAAAAAATGTGTACAATTATATGTGTACATATGTACATCTTCACATATGTACACTTTATTATTAAAACAATGTACACTCGTCACATGTGTACACTATTTATTATTAAAGCAAAAAAAAAATTTACATGTGTATAATTATATGTCTGCATGTGTACATCATCACATATGTACACTCTTTATTATTAAAGTAATGTACCATAACCATGTTTACATGTGTACGTCTTCACAAGTTTATGTATTTCGTAAATATATACATTGATGTGTCCACCTACTCACATTTTCACTTCCAAAACTCCAGTCTCCGTCATTAGTTGTACACGAAACTGCGATGCAGACAAAAAAAAAATGTACACAATCATTTCTGGCAATGTTGCATGCAATTTTAACTATGTTTTAACGATGTCCACATGTACACCGTTGTAACAATATTCATATGTACATTCTATTATTAAAATAATGTACCATGCGGAATATCGTTACAACGGTGTACATGTGGACATCGTTAAAACATCATTAAAATTGCATGTAACATTTCCAGAAATGATTATGTACATTGTTTTATGTCTTCATCGCAGTTTCGTGTACAGCTAATGGTGGAGACTGAAGTTTTTGAAGTAGAAATGTGAGTAGGTGGACACATCAATGTATACATTTACGAAATACATAAACTTGTGAAGACGTACACATGTACACATTGTTATGGTACATTATTTTAATAATAAAAATTGTACATATGTGATGATGTACACATGTAAATTTTGGTTTTTGCTTTAATAATAAATAGTGTACACATGTGACGAGTGTACATTGTTTTAATAATAAAGTGTACATAAGGAAACAAAATTCACATGTACATTGTGTTAACATTATCGTGAGTTCATGAAGTCATAAAAGATTACTTATTTTGATTGGAAACCTACAAAAAGGCCAAAAATGTGTACACAATCCTTTTGATGTATAACAAAAAATTAGGTGTAAACATGTACACTCTGAATGTAATGTACACATAACTTTTCTTTTTGTTCATTAATATTGTAAAATTACGAAAATAACCTCATCTTCTTTCTTAGCCATTGTCGACCAGAACTCTAATCTCCGCCTATATCGCCTATTTTCCCTGATTCTTTACGTTTTTAACTATTTTTAATGTATTTTTACCCAGATGTGATAGTTTTCAGTCCTAATTCATTGTTTTAGTCTTAAGTTCAAACACTTGTAAATTTTTGGTTTCTGATTTGTTCCAATGACGTCTGAATCAACAGCGAGATCTCACAGTGATCTGTTGAAAAAAAAAATTGAAAAGAGAATCAAAGAGATTTCACAAAGATCGCTTAAATAAATTCTGTAAAACTCAATTTTTGGAAAAAAATTAAAAAAGATTTCTGAAGAGTTGTGATGAAATCTCGTTAATATAATAAATAGATATAGAACTTAGTTAGTGTATGCAATTATTTAGATTAGAAATCAAAGATTTTAAAATGAGAAAGCTGAGAATAGTTTGAAAAAAAAAGATGAAAGAGAGATGAAAGAGGATCAAGAAGAGAGTATAAGAGAGAGAAATGATGGTGGTCCTATTACTTACAATATTGTTCTGTTCTAACTTAAAAAAATGAACGATGTGTGATAAAGTTTGAAAAAAGTGTGTGTGTAGCTGAAACTGTCTTATCGTGTTATAGATAACTTAAAACTGTCTTTGAGTGATATATTTTCTTAATAATGATGGGCCTCTGAAAAGGCATAGTGTGTTGATTAACTTTCCCGCATGCTTAAGATTTACTGATACGACATTAGAGTTTCTCAGCATAACTTTTTCGTCTCGGAAATCAAACATTGTTCTCTCTTTCTCTGTTGTGAAACCTTAAATCAATCAATGGCGGAATCTACATCGTCATGTATATTCGGACACCTAAGTCATGAATAATGTGATTCCTCTTCAAGGTTCGTTAACTATATCATCTCTGAGGATGCTCTTGTCAAGTACAATGATCTTTGTAAGAGAGGGTTTCTCGCTTAAGGAATCATGTCACCTATTGAGGTAACTCTTACTCAAGAAATATGAATTTTGATTTTTGAAGTTTAACAAATTTATTTAATTTATTAATAAATGTTATTTTACATATTTGATTTTTAGATTTTTATTTATTTTTAATTATATTTATTATTTTAAATATTTTCTTATTTATTATTTTTCACAAAATAATATATAACTGACATGTCACATATACCTTATGATACACATATGAACAAATATCGGTCAAATTCTTACGTGGTAAATAAATAAGTTAGTACAATTGGTTTGGTGGTTTGGTTTTAAGTGTGAGTTTTTGAGCACCAAATTATAAAATGCTTCCTTCTTACACACTCATGGTTTAAAATGCGATTTTATCTTATTATATATTGGGATTTAATTTAAATCAAGGTTTTTAAACCCGACCTAGATACTGAATCGGTAAATTTTTTGAATACTGGGTTATTGGATCGATCTCAAGCGCATAGATTAATAAGCTAATTAATTTTAATATATAATTATATATTAGCTATTAAACAAATAAGAGAAATTTCACATTTTACAAAAAAAAAATAAAAAATATTTAAGACTAATTGCAATTATTTAATAGCTTTTTGAAAAAAATGGGACATATAATAAAACATAACGAAACTAAATCTCATTAGTTTTAGATATCTAATATAACAAAAATTAAAATTTAAATCAGAAAAAAAAAACTAAAAGTAAACATCAAAATAGTAATAGGGTCTTGATAACAAAAATAAATTTATACCAAATATCATTACATAATTTTGGTTCTTTTTATCATCATTCACTATATCTTTTTCAGGTTGCATAATGAAATGTGTATCAAAATCTAGATATCATAAAAAATAGTTTAGGAGATATTATAAATGATTTTACAAAATTAAATAAGATCAATAAACAACAAAACATTATTTAGTTAGAAATATATAAAATCCAGAAAACAAGATTAAAACATGTGATTCAAGAGAGAAATAAAAACACAATTTATATTATAGAAGAATATAGTAATCTAAAACAAATGTTATTCATGATTAACAAAATAAGCAAAAACAATTATGATAAAATCACAATAGTTCAGAGATTTTTTTTTCATCAAGTTTGGAGATTTATTTAGTAAGAAATAAATAATGTCATTAGAAATTTAAATTTCGCTTTGAATTGATTCCAAATCCTAAAGAATAAAAAAACACAAATTTTGGAAATACAATATCTAAACTTGCACTAAATAACTTCCTTCACATTAGAGCGTGAGACCCAAGTCGTGCAAAACCAAGATTTGGATCCTTATTTCACTCTCTGTTGTTCAAAACCATCGATGGATCATAAAGCACAGTCTGACACACGGGCAACTGTTTTTGCGTTGAAACCACTCCAAGAGACAGCCATCGTGGAAAATATGGGAGCAACTCATGTGTGTAGGAACACCATGCTTCGAACCCGAACTGGGATTGTCTAGACATATGGAACACGACTCTGTTTCCATCTTACGACTCCTCATCATGTCCTCTCTGTCCATCTTTCCAAGTTGAACGATCCTCAAAAACACCACGTACTTCAATGGTGATTGAGTAATGATCTTGACAACGATGGAAAAACAGTTACGGCCAAAACCTAACTTAGTTGCAAGATCAGAGATATGTGGGGCTAGGTAATCAGATAAGCAACGATGGCTAACAAGTGGATCTCGAAGAATCTCTGTGCTACTAAACCCTAGTTGGGTTGAAGCCTCTAAGATATATGGACCTAACCAATGACATCTGATGAGTTGACCTTGGATAAGGTCTCGGATGTAAGGGAGACTTAAACTACGGAGACTGATGTGGATGAGAACGCTAGGGAAAATTTGAATGTCGTCATCAGATAATGTGTCCACGATGATGATGATGATTGAGTTATCTGATGAAGAAGGACGTATATCGCATTGTTTGATGTGATAGTTGACATTGGGACGAATCATGTTTGGAAAATTCAGAAAGAGAGATTCGCGGAGAGATCGAAATAAGCAGAGAATGAATTATGAAACTTCTTGGGGTTATGTAAATGAGATATATATAAGCTTTGGTTCATTTGGAACTTTCCTTTTTTGTTTTGTGTTTTAATGGTCATATAATCGTTCACTTTCCTTTTTTTCTTCCTGCTTTGTTAAAAGTTGTCTTTTCCTGGTCCAAAATTTATTTACAGATTAGAAATAATAATATTTTGAGGTGGAACAGATAGCTACTATTCATTTTCTGAACCCTAAAAGTGGTTTTATTAATTATAC
Organism: Eruca vesicaria subsp. sativa; assembly: GCA_932364175.1. Taxonomy (NCBI): domain Eukaryota; kingdom Viridiplantae; phylum Streptophyta; class Magnoliopsida; order Brassicales; family Brassicaceae; genus Eruca; species Eruca vesicaria. The sequence continues at coordinate 78,310 of CAKOAT010876265.1, forward strand.
TTCTGGTCGAGGACAATTATAATTTCTGCTCACATGGTATGGACTTGTTGTTTTTCTCTAGCAGGTTTTATTTGAAAATATTACCTAAGTTTTCCGTCCTACTTACAAGCAAATAAATTTATATCTATACGTCTAAACCATTGGAAGTTTGCGTTGAGATGTCCGGCCGGTTCTTGTCGTTCTGATGTACATTTGTTTTGGTTGGCAGTGCTTAAGCAATCCATGTACACTGTTTCTTAGCTAACAGATGTACACAAGGTGCTCGACTAATTGTACGTTAGGACAGAAACTGCTCCTCCTTTCTTAATTATTTAAAAACTGCTAAAGACATTACTAAGGTTCCCTCACTCGATCTAACTGGTGATTTACAAGCATGATCTTAGTTGATATGGGAGTCAACATTGGGATAGATAGTTAGACTTCTAATACCTTTGGGAGGAATGTGATTGGACCACCTGCCAAAAGATTCTTCATAAGTTTAGTACTAAAAATCTTTAAAGTATAAGAAAGAGTTATAAAAGAAGAATGAAAGTGTTATAAAATACATTTTTCTATGTTTTTAATCAAATGAATCTAATCTCTTTATTTTTAGAGAATACATTTTCTTTATTTTACACAAGTAGAAGAAAGAAGCAAAACAAGTTGAATGAACTCAAAAAAAAAAAACAAAAAAAAAACAAAAGTAACCTGCTAGATTGGATGAGAAATAGAGCCTCAGTGAGAAAACTCTCTCAGACACAATATTTGAGGCAAGAAGCATCTTAGGAGTTTAGAAGGTAATAGTTTGAAAGTGACCAATCACTTTCTTATCAAGTAAGGAAATCACTCACTGGTCTCTTCTCTTCACCTTTTTTGAAGTCATATTCTCTTTACAGAAGCATCCTTCAAGAAGTTCTTCATACATCCAAACACAACAAAGTTTCTAAATCTAGAATCTAAGGCTCTTCAGGATATTCGCTACAAGTTTGACACCAAATATCTCTCAAGAAACGTCTCCACAAGATTGAAGACTCACACCTTTCCATCCAATGCTCACTTCCACTCAAACCTAGATGCATCTAAATCTGTTTTCCCGTAGTAAGCTTGTACTCGGAGTCAACTGAAACTCCTCCAGTTACGAGTCGTTCTGTAAGGAATCTGACTCACAGATTTTATGGTGCCTAAATTCATGTAAACTGAAAAAAGGAAAATACCAAATGAGAAGCGAGCAGAATAACAACGTCAAAAGAACCAAAGCTCCAAATGTTGAAAACTCAGCTCCCATCAAAGATGATGTTTTGACACTCATCGGAAGACTTACCAACCCCCAATAACATAAGATATGGGCACTCATTCCAGCTATAACACGCAAGTGGAACCTATAAGGAAGAGTGACATGGTCAGAACTGAGAAACAATTGTTTTCAGTTTTGCTTTGAAAGAGAGGATGACCTGAGAAGAGTCCTTGATAATAGACGCTACCATTTCGTTTATTGGATGCTCATTCTTCAGAGATCGGAACCAGTAATCTCCAACTTGTTTCCCTCTATGATTCTGTTCTGATTCAGAACAAAATGGCTTCTTCTCCACTTCTTGCACGAGGATATGGTAGTCCGAGTAGGCCAAGAACTAGGAACCCTTGAAAATCATGAGTTGACGCGAACAACAGCTAAAGTCAGAGTTCATGTTGATGGGTTAAAGCCCCTAATAAAGGAATCATAGTTGAATTTGACTTGAGTGAAGAGAGTCTCATTACCTTGGAATATGAAAAACTGGAATCACATTGTTCCATTTGCACCTCACTCCTTCACGCTAGAAGAAACTGCCCAATGAAACCAGAGAATGAGCCATACAAACAGCAGCTCTCAAGATCCCCTTCAGGAGAAGGCTTCTTCAGATCTGAAACATCAAGAACTCATAAGGAAGGCTCAACCAAACTGGAAGCAAAGACTGAAGGGGTAATCACTAACCAGCAGGCTTTTAAGGCAAGAGTGTACATATATGGAAACCCGTTCGGGGAAAGAATCAGTACCAAAAAAAACTTCTTTCCCTCCACCAATGAATGATACAGGGGCTCTAGACCCCAACAATCAAAACTGGAAGAGCCTCAGAGATACTAATCTCCACAGTAAACTCAGAATAGACAGCTTTCCAATAGAGCTCCACAGAGAGGGAGAGACCTCTTTCCCCAGAGAAGTCAGGGGAAATGGAAACCTAAACTTATCACAGCTCCAAAAGATAAGATTAGCAATGCGCCTAACCATCTAGATCCTACTACACAGAAAAATCACATCACTGTCAATTCTCAGCCAAATGATGGTGAGACTTGTGTCCAAACAATGGAAGAAGTGATGGAAGACTTACATCACCTAACAAGACAGTACCTAAGTTGTTCTGACCCTGTTAACACAGTAGCACAAAAACAAAGAGTGAATGTTGACATGGAAGAGACAGCAGCAGCAACTATTGCGGGTGAAATACGCCTCCTTGAACTCTCTGCACAGCTAAGGGGTGTAGATAGTAATGCAATTACTCCTCCACCCAGACAAGACTACTTTATCCAAGATTTTCTCTTCCCTAACCCTTTTGTACTTTATAGCCCCCAAATCTAGGAGCAAGAAGACATTGGATTGGATCCAGGATACAGCGATGTCGAATTAACTCAGAAGAAAGAAACTGAAGGATCTGCAAAGCTCAAATCAATTACTATCAGTTCACCAAATGCATTGGACGAGGCACCTCTACCAGTACAAGGAACTCAAGAAGTAGTAGAGAAAAAGGAAACATTACAGGAATTTCAAAATATATGAAGAGGAGATCTAGAAGAAACCAACACGGATGATCACTAAGAAATAGTCCTAATATTTTTCGGGGAGCAAGCTGTAAAACGAGAAAATTTTCACAAATTCAAAACTCACCAAGAAGAAGAGGAGAAAACTCTAGGGGAAACTCTACGGGTAGGCAAAAGAAAACCACTACTTCAAAGAATATTGCAGGAACCTCTCAGAGTACGACAAAGCAGCCAATCACACTAATCCCGGCGATAAAGAAAAAAAATCAGATTTTCGGGTTCCTCCACCCCGGGCTCCTTAGTGATTCTAAGCTGGAATTGTTGTGGAATGGGGAACCCTGCAACAGTCCAGCGGTTGAAAGAGATCCATATAAGGAATGCTCCAGATATCTACTTCCTCATGGAGACCAAGAACAACACTGAGATGATCACGAAGACCCTCCAATGGCTCCCTCTTGATAACACCCACATGGTTCCCCCTCACTGTCCACGTGGACGTGGATTATCTCATGTGGAAATCGGATATTCAACTCACAGTTAGAAAGAGCACGAGGAATTTCATAGACACCATTATCATTGATAAGGATCTTACCTTCCAAGTGACATTTGTCTATGGAGAAACGTATCACACCAAAAGATATGATGTATGGAATCAGATATCTTCTCTTCAACCACCATCAGGGAGCCCATGGTTTCAAACCAGAGACTTCAATGAAATCACTGACAATACTGAAAAATCCGAAGGCTAAAAGGGATGAAGATTTTCAGATTCGATAGAAGGCTAAAAGACAATGTTGAAGTCAAAAATCTAATCCAAAAAGTATGGGTTTCAAATCCTTACCTTGATGTAGAGGATCGCCTAGGCCTTTGTCGGAGATAAATCTGTAAATGGAGTAAAGCTTTTCATGAAATTAACAGGAAAACCTTGGTCTTACCCCGAGCTCAACTGGATGCAGCAATGTCAAATCTCATTCCTAACAATGACCTGATACATCAACTAAATATGAGTTTACTACAAAGTTATATAAAAGAAGAGGAATATTGGAAACAAAGAAGCTGACAACTCTGGCTAACACTAGGAGACTCCAATACAGGCGATTTTCATGCTACTACTAAGGCAAGAAAAACAAAAAAATAGAATGACAGTAATAGAAGATGATGGAGATGTACCTCACTTCGAGGAAGAGTAGATCGGAAAGGTTATCTACCAATATTACAACCAGCTCTTCATCTCCTCTTCTTATAATGGCCAACATATTGTTGAAGAATCTCTCTCTCCATGTGTGTCACCGGAAATAAATAAAGAACTCATACAAGATCCAACACCATCAGAGACAAAGGAGCAACCTTTGCAACTCATCCGGATAAAGCACCTGGACCTGACAGTTTCTAGCCAGCTTCTTCCAAGCTAAATGGGAAGTTGTAGGACATGATATAGTACGAGAAATCCAGCTGTTCTTCTCTTTATGATGTCTCAGACCTTCACAAAAATTGACACACGTCAGACTGATCCCCAAAATACTTGGTACAAAGAAAGTTGCTGATTACATGCCAATACCACTATGCAATGTATTTTTTATAATGCAAATAAAAATATAAATGTTCATATTTGAAGTTTGAAGTTTCTTTTTGAAGAACAAAAAAAAACTCCATATTTGAAGTTAGTGTCTTTTGGAGATTTTCTAACGACATTTATGCATTTTATCCTCTATATATTAAAGGAGAAACATTCTAAATAATGCATTCACACTATATTTTTTGAATAGACTGACGTGTCATCCTCATAATCGTTTAACAATTAATACGTTTACATCATAATTTTTTAACTACACTACAGACAATTTAATGTGTTCGCATTCTATTTTTTATTCAGTCACCTCATTTAGTTCATGCATATTTAACATTTGTAGTAGTGAAATGAAATTAATTAAAATTCTCTTTGTCCAACTACTGAATAATATCATTTTAAAAGAAATAAATAACAAATCATTAAGATTCACATCTACTAAAATGTTGGAATGAGAATGTTCTTAGAAAATGAAAATTTCATATCTTGTCGAACTTGGCTATGGTTGAGGTTTATGTTCACGAAAGCAAAAAATAATTTTGATTGGTTATGGAATTAAGAAAACTGAAATAAATAAAAAAAACTACACACGAAGTCGGATCTTTAGTTTAACCAAGTATTCTTTACGAAGTTTTCATATCATACCAAGAATTAGTAACATAATCAGATTACTAGAAAAAAATCAAAAATCAGAAAAGTTGTAAAAGAAAATAAACTTCGTAATATTGATTGAAAACATAATTCAGGTGCCGAGTGAAGAGATCACATTATTTTACACGTAACTCCAGCCCCTTTCCCTTGATTTTATCGTGTTTTTACTATAGTTTTCAAGATTGTTTTATAAGAAAATACATGTTATTTGTCGCAAAGTAAGATTTTCTGGACCATTTATCCAAAAAAATATATTGTAGCTTCTATGATTATATCTTTTTAAAAGTTTGGAATATTATGATTTTGAGTTGGAAATTTTTATTTTCAATACTTTATATTTGATCAAGAGAAATTGAAAAAAAATTAAGCACCTATTTTTACGTTTGGAAATTATAAGAATTTTGAACTTTTTTACTAAATAAATGAATTAATTATGAAATATATTTGTAATTTTGTGTAAGATTTTTTATTTTATTTTTATGTCAGTAGAGTTGTTATAATTAAAAATAAACTTGAAGTTTAAATTTAAAATTTATTTGTCATTAATATCTTTAATGAATTATTAGATTTCAAAATGTCTAATAGCCTATTTTGTAAATAATACATGAATATAATGTAATTTTATTCATACAATACTTGTATTTGATATTATGTTACGTTTAATTCATATTGTATTATTAAACGTAAGAGAGAACCAACCCAATTTTGTAATATGCCCAACAATATTAACATGACTTCCAATCATTTTTATTATTCTTAAAATATAGTCTAATAATTATGAATGTTAAATAAATCAAGATATTTGTTTTACACTTATTTTTTATATTAGTAGAAGAAAGTAAGAATGAGCAAATATATGGATCCGATGAACTATGAAAATATCTAAAAATTATCAACATAATGACAATATCTAAAGATAACTGTAAATGTTCAAAATACTTATAATATTTATTTGTTTTTATCCAATATATAAATTGAACTAAATTTTATGCAAATTGAAATATTTAGTCCTATATTATTTTATTTATGGATTTTAAGGACTTAAGTATATTTGGATTTTTGTTGAAAATATGTAATTAAAATGAACATCCGGACTCGAATCTAAATTGAACCAGAAATGATTCTAACAAAATGTAAACTAAAATTTGTAAATATTTGAATTCTGACTTAAAAATCTGTAATCTTAATATCGGAATAGATATATGAATATTCATACATAAATAATTATATGATAAATCTATAAATACAATGTACAATATTTAATTTATAAACAATTTCATTCTACACACAGCGCGGGTTACTACCTAGTTGTAACTTAAAAGGGGAAGGATAAATTTAATTTTCTTTTTGATTACAATTGTGTTATTTCCTTTTTGATTACAATTGTGTTTCTTTTATAGCTCGTTTTGGTGTTCTGAACCAATTATGCGTGCGTATTAAGATCAAAATCAAGATTTAGTTTGGTTTCGTTTCTTTTAATTTTTTTTTATCAAATCTTATTAGTATCAAAATAAAATAAAATAAAATAAAATAAAATATTTGATAACCTTTTCCTTTTAAAAACAGATTGTACGATTCTGCTTTGTTCATAAAATATAGTTTCATATAAAGTTACAAAAAATGATCTATGAACATTAAGTATCAGCTTCGTAGAAGCAGCATTTTCTTCAGGCGCGGCCAACCACAAAGCACATAGCAAATTCCTTGATGTCGATGTGACCGTCACCGTCGATGTCGAGATCTTTGAACAGCTCATCAGTTTGTTCCGATGTTATTGAAGGAGAGAAAGCACGGATCCCCTCGGAGAATTCTTCCAGTGAAATCTTCCCATCTTTGTTCTTGTCCATCCTTTTAAAAACCTCAACGTAATGCATTGTGGTTTGTAATGAAGATATGAATGATTATGTAAAGAAGTTTGGAAGAAGTTGTGTGAGAGATCTATATTTGTAGAGAATACAATGATTTGTAACTTTCTAATTTCCTTTTAACACATTTCCTTCTTCTGTTTTTTCCTTTTATATGCAAAAAAACAAAATTTCCTTCTATCTTGAAATTAAACTAGAAGCTTTCTCAAAATGGTTCGTTAAAGATTGAGCGTGACTTCAGAAGTGCACTGCCATGGAAAGAATTAAGATATGAAAATCTATATTTTCTCCAGATTGAAACAAATCACACTAAATAAAACTAAAACCAACTAATGGCATATAGGACTTATCATCTGAGCCAAAAGGAAATGGATCGATCTTCATAGAATAACTTAACGACAACAATACTCACTTAAGTTTTCTAGTCATGATCGAGGCCTAGATAGTTTTTAACAAAAATATGTTTAGGGGTATAGAATGAGCTTGGTCCGTCTCATGGGTGGGTGGGAGCTGTTATGAAGATAGGAAGGTTGTGACGAAACCAAGAGTGGTAGTTACGACTTTTGTAGATGGGTTGTTTGCAGGAAGCTTAAAACGCTAATTAGAGACATGACTACAAGTTGGACAAGTCTCATATCTTTGCCGTAAACATGTTGGATAATATGGATAGGTTCATGAATGTGAAAGGAAGAGTGGGCACACCCGTTCAAACCAAGCATTAGAGCTTTGATTGGTGACATGTTGTGTTGTTGAGTTACTTTGAGTTAGGAGTATAAATCATTGATAATTCAAAAATGTTACGAGTGATGTATTAAATTAAAAATTTTGAGTTTGATTTAGTATGTATTATAGTTGAGTTACAACTTTGAATTAAACCCTTTGTAAAATTGTTAACTCAAAACATAAACCTACATCAACCAAAATTCCATGTTTTATAAGTTGAGTTACAATTATAATTATTTTTTTTTTAAGAAAAATGAAAGTACTACAAGTTTTTAAAGCTTCGGTGTGCTTTTTTATTTTATTTTATTTTTTAACACTATTAGATTTGAAGAGTTCACAATGTTACAAAAATGATAAAACAAAGAAGAGATCGGATGAGATGTCATTAGACACCATACAAAAGTAGAAAGAACCTCTTCAAAGCGAGTAAGTGATGAAGCCACACCAGAGCATTTCTGGTAATGTACGACTGGTGATGCAGATCCCGAGTGGCACTTAAAGCAATTGCCGTTGCAGCTTTATTGCGTTTAGGAAGAGCGTGATCCAAACTCCATGAATCTATCTGTGTCAGAAGAAAAGAGATAGTGTGGCGAATATGGCTGAGGCGATGGTGATCATCAGGCTTTGTGAGGATGTCATGTAGGCTCTCCGAGGAAGTCTCAAAAATAATATTTTAGAAATGTAAATTATGCAAACATTCAATCCCCCCCCCCAAAAAAAGAGCCCACAAGTCTGCCTCTGTTTTTGTGCGCATACAAGAATAGGTTCGACGGCTATGCATGATTGTACATCCATTTTTATCACGTAAAATCCATGAAACACCACTAAGATGATTTGAATTTACCCATGAGGATCCAACATTACATTTGAGGAAACCTATGGCGGTTTTTTCCATCGAACCATTTCCGTATCGACATCACCCATTCCATTCTTCAATCCGGTGAATGTATCAAACCATGTAGATTCTTCTTCATAGGCTTTCTTAGCAATAAAAGAAGACTCAATAACCTTGGTTTCAAAAACAAAAATCTTCCTAGCTTTCAAATTTCCCACAGCAACCATGGAAAAACTTTTCTTGTATGTATATTTGTAGATGAGCTCTTAAAAATCTTGATTAAGTGCACAAAGTTAAAAAATGTGGAATTCCGAGAGAAACCTCCTAAAGGTACTGGGAAGTTAGATTGCTCCCATGTGGCGCGTGCTTTAACACATGTAAAAAGAACATGACAAATACTCTCAACACTATTACCACAAACAGAGCATGCTGGGTCTATTGGAATACCCCGAGTAGTCAAACGCTGCTTGACAGCTAATTTTTCTTTGATAAAATTTAAGAGATCTTTTTTGAACCTTGAAAATATTCAGGGAGGCCAAGATACAAACCTTCACCACCTTCCATCTCTATACCAAAAACCCCTTTTATTGCCTGTTTGGTCTCATCGTCTATTTTTTTTTCCCAAAAATGATGGAAGACTTTAAAGGGTTAATCATTTGTCCAAACGCATCCCCATAAATTTTCAGACCTTTCAAAATTTCTTCACTATCTCTGTCAGAGGCTTCACACAACAACAAGCTACCATCAGCAAATAGCAAATGGTGCACAAAAGGGATGCCCTTAGCTAACTTTATACCATATAATTTTTCTTGTGCTTCAGCTCTGTTTAAGACATGAACTAAAGCTTCGGCACATATAATGAAAAGAAAAAGGGGATAAAAGATCTCCCTGCCGTATTCCTCTTTCCGGTTTAATAAACTCATGGGAGCGTCCATTAAGTAGCACCGAGAAAGTGACAGTAGTAATGCATGGTATTATCCAAACAACCCATTTACGATCAAATCCCATTTTTTCTAGTAAGAATTCAAGGAAGTTCCATTCTACGCGATCGTAGGCTTTTGACATATCTGTCTTAATAGCCATACTTTCTTTACCAATTTTATCATTAGTTCGCAGTCCATGTACCAGTTCATGCGCTATAATGACATTGTTTGTAATTAACCTGCCTCCAACAAAAGCCCCTTAAGTCTCTAATATTATATTAGGCAGAACCACCTTCATACGATCACATAGAATACCAAAAATGATTTTGTATTGTACACTTCAAAGACTAATGGGACGCATATCCTTCATCTCTGTATGATGTAAAATTTTTGGTAACAGAAATAACTATGTATGGTTCCACCCAGCAGGAAGGATGGCTGTTTTAAAAAAAAAAACTTGAACATCATCAATAATTTTCTACCCCACAATGTGCCAGTATTTTAGGTAAAAAAAAAACAATAAGTCCATCTTCTCCAGAGCCACTACTACTTTTAATACCAAATGCTGATTTCTTGATTTCGTCAAGAGAGACCTCTCTGGTTAACACTGTGTTCATCTCTGAGGTAACTCTGCTCTCAAAACCCTCAAACAAAGTTTCCAAATCACTTTGATTTGAGCTTGTAAACAAATCTCTGAAATACTCAGTAGAAATATGTTCTTTAGACCTTTCAGAATAATGTTCATTTCTAAAAATATCTTTAAGTATTAAAATTTTATTTCTCATTTTTTCCCCTTAACCACCTTATGAAAATATGTTGTATTTCTATCCCCTTCCCGTAGCCATTCCTCTCTACTTTTTGTCTCCAAAAAATCTCCTCTTCCCTATAGGTCGTAGCCAAATCATGTCTTAACCTCCTCAGCATACCAAAAATGGGAAATTGTTTTGAGCTCTCTATCTCTAAATCGATCTGCAACCGTTCTATTCTTGTTTTAGAATTCCAGTCATTAGTTTTTTTAAGCTTGGACAATTCCGACCGACATCGAGCAATACGATCAAGAATCCTTAGATTTGAGTTAACGTTCTCTACATCCCAACCACGGACAATGGCTTCATCTACCCCTCTCTTACTATACATACGTTTATCAAAATAAAATCGTCCCCTTTGCAAATTCTCAAGCTCAAGGGCGAACTCTATACGTATAGGTCGACGATAAGAAGGCCACATAGTCATATAGTCCGTAGACGATTGAGGAAAGAGACGAAACCATTCATCCTTACCAAAACTCCTATCTAGCCGACATTGTACCCAGTTATGATCCCGCATACCTGCCCATGAAAGGGTATTTCCCGTGGTCCTCATCTCCCTAATTTTACATGTTTCAGCCATGTTTAGGAGATAAAAAAAAAACGTGGATTCATCTCTAGTAACACCTCCCAATTTTTCACCATTATGCATTAGCTCTTTAAAATCACTAACCAAAATCCATGCATCATCTCTAACCACACCAATATCCGTTAATTTATCCCAAACGTAGCGTCTTCTTCCTCTTACTGGATCACCATATATACATGAAAGAAAAAAAGACAAAGGACCCTATTGTCACTTTAAGATCAATAATTCTAGTATCACTATATAAAATTTCAACTGAGTAACAACATTTCCACATTAAAGCTAAACCACCACTACGGCCAATGGGTTCTACAGTGTGTAAACAATCATACCCTAAGCTTGATTTTAAAACATCCATATAAGCTTGATTTTAAAACATCCATATAAGCAACCTTTTGTTTAGTCTCCTTGAGAAAGAGAAAGTCCAGAAAATAATGATGTCGTAAATCCCGAATACGTTGAACTGTATCCGAACTACCAGCACCCCTATAATTCCAACTCAAAATACTCATAAAATATTATTTTTTAAGGATACTCCGTAGAATTCATATTAATAGGGTTTAATGAGACCCAATTAATTAAATCTTTGTACTCCATAGAAAATTCAAGCAAATACCAAAATATTTGTCCGCCAATGTTTGAAAATTCAGCCAAGAAAACCTTCATACCGGCCAAAAAATACCATTTATACCTTATTTTGGTTCTACTCTGCATAAACTAAAACCAATGTCCACAAAGAGTTAATAACCAAATTTCCGCATCATTCCTTAACATCATACTAGATTTTGACCCGCGCTTTTAAAGCGCGGGTATATTTTTACTATTTTGATAAAATTTATTTAAATTAATTATTCAAACACAAAAATTTTAAAATTGTTTTATTAATATTTAAAAAGTTATATTATAATTTTTGATTTTACGTAATGTTTCCATATCCGACCCAGATCTATAGTTGAACCGGTACATCCGACAATTTTTATATAATCCACACTACAAAAAAATGAGTGAGTTGTATCACTTAATTTATATCAGAAAAATAAGTGATACTATGTTACATTACTTATTTGTAAATGAGACAAATATTTGAAATTTCAAATCAGTTACAACAAGTGATGTAGTTATTCGTTAATTTCACATCAATTCCATAAAAATGATATATTTTTATAAAAATTGTATCGTTTTAACAAAATTGATTTGATTATATACATTTACATCAATTAAATAATTGATGTTTCTATTTATTTTGGTTGACATCACTTATTAACATGATACAAAATTTACATCAATTAATATTGATGGTAAATAAAAATTATGTAGCAGTATTTTTCTTTAACATCAGTTTGAGAAAATGACGTTACTTTTTCTAAATTTGCATCACTTTATTATATGGAAAATTCTCTCTTAAAATATTTAATCTATCACTTAATTAAATTTAAATAAAAAACCTCCACTATTTAGCAAAGTAACCACTTGAACCAATCCGTTTAGGATGATGTTAACAACTAACGATAAGTTGTTCCTATTATTATGGCTTTAATATTTTGTTCTTTTTATGGCTCAAATTTACCTTCATCTCAACAATTAAAGCATTTTTTTTGTAGAGATATCGTGATTCTTATTTTGGTTTCTTATTCTCTCTTCAAAATTTAGACTTACAAGAACATAAGAACATGTGAGAGTCTCTAGCGGTTTGGAGTGGGAACATCAACGTAAAAAAGTTGGTATGTGGTTAAGAACAATTTTCAGTAACGAATCAATATAATTTATAGGAAACATGATGATGGTTTTGTTTTTTTTATACATGATTTGAGAGAACACCACGATCAACTAATCAGAATCGGATACAACATTACAGAAAAGGTACTATTTTCTTCTTCTTTTTTCTCATCTTCTCGTTTTATTTGTTAAAACTACTAATTTTAGGATCTTGTGAATGTGGCAAGATGATTTTTATTTGTTAGTATCAGGAACATTCTATAGATATAAAGAGTAGAGATGTCAAGTAGCTAGCAATCTGGAAGAGGAATAGAAGTCAAACAGAGGCGGCAGAAGATTTATGATGAACAAAAATAAAGAGAAGAAGAAAAATCTCAACGAAACCTCTCTCTAAATTCATCTTTTTTTTTTCTTGTTTTCAGATTTTTCTGTATTTAATTCATTCTGTCATATTGTATATATATGGAAAATAATAAAATACTTTTTCAATGTTATTTACATAAATTTAACTACTAATATTATTTAACATAATTATGTACAAATGGTAGTTAAATTAATAATTATAAATAAATAAAAATATTTTAGAAATTATATTAATTTAACATCAATTAATAATAAATAATTATATAATTAAAATCAATCATGTTAATCGATGTCAATATTTAGATCATTTGAAAAACTGATGTAATATTACTATCAGTTTTACAATTGATACCTATTAACATCATTTAGAATAAGTGATGAAAATATTTGATATTCTTACATCAGTTTGAACAAAATGATACAAAATATTTGCATCACCAAAAAGTAAGTCATTTATTTAAGTGATGTAAAATATTTTTACATCATGTATAAGTGATACAAACGTATAAAATAAATGATTTAAACTAAGCTTTTTTTTGTAGTGCCAGTTAAGATTTAATTAAAAATTTACTAATTAAAATTTAATCCAACCCGGTATATATCTTAAAACCTGCTATTCTGTAATATGTTATCCGTTGATCCGTTAAATAACCGCATAAAAACTGATAATATATTTTTTAAAATCTGTTAAATAATTCATATTTTTAATATTAAAGAAAATTGATTTTTTGTAGTTTCTTTAATAAAAACTTTCTTGTCATTTGAAAAAATGAAACAAGGGCAATAGAAAAAAAAACACAATTTATTCATATAACCTATGATAAGTTTACATTTTTACTCATTTTATATCTAAAATTTAGTTTTTAAAACAAATTGAATTGACATATCATTATTATGGATTAAATGAAACAGTAAATAATAATTTATAATTTTTGATCGCTAAATAATACGATGCACGGAAATATGATAATAAAATTAAATAGAAAATCATAATTTTCATAAAAGGAAAATTATTATTAATCACAAAAATAGGAAATATTATCAGTTACCATAAATATAGGATATATTAAATTGTTTAATTAATTAAGATTCTAAAAATAAATAGTGGTATTATCTTATAAATGTGATAAAAATCTAGGGGTAGAATCCAAAATTTTAACAATAGGATCCTGTTTTAATAGTATAGATTACTATACCGCAGGTGAATACAATTCCATGCTATGAAAAACGTCATTTCCTTTTCCATACCGGTTAATATCATTCCTACAATCTAAAGCAACAGAGATATCCATAATCCCAATCCAGTAAGCCTCCACCCTACTACTGTATCATCATGCCAAAAATTTCATAAAATACTCCTCAAAATACCTCTTATTATAAGACCACCGTGCTAAAATAAAAATTATAAGTACATACAAATACTGAAGTACTAGATGATAACCCGCGCCATGCGCGGAGTGAGCTTTTTAAAAATATGTTGTATTTAAATATATATTTTTCTATAAAAACTGTTTTTTTTTACATTTGATTAGGATGTGCATTTGGATACCATTTGATTCGGTTAGTTCTGTTTGTTTTAGATATTTGCGGTTTGGTTAGAATTTTTGCAGGTTCATGTTGGGTTTAGGTTCAGATAACCATTTAATTTTTTTATAAAAAATATTAAAATTCATACATACTTTAAGTTTTTCAAAATCTAAAAGTAAAAATAATATATAACATATAAATTTGAAAAAACAATGCCAAAATATTTAAACTTAACATAAAATTGGTTTATCATAAATATTTGGACACAAAATCAATAAATATTTCAAATATTTTAGGTATTTGGAGTATCGTTTAGCTATTTNTATTTTAAAAATGTGCATTTAACTATTTTATATATTTTTAAGTATTTTGGAAAATTTTAAAACATCACATATATTTTGTATATTCTTAAATGTTAAATTTAAAAATAAATAATATATTTAAGTATATAAATCTGGTTCGAGTACACTCGGATACCCAAAATATTTCGATTCAGTTTTGGTTATCTAGATTCCAAAATTTTGAATTCATTTGGATATCTAACCAATTTTGGTTAAAAACAATTGGCTCAACTAAAAAAACGTTATCATTGATCACAAAATTTTCAAAGGATATTTTTACCAGTTTTAGTAATTTATGGTCGTTTTAAAAAATTCAAAATATAACATATAAGAACAAATCTAAAAATACTTATTATATTATTAATGTGATTTTTTATATTTTTAATAATATAAAATTAAATAAAAAGTAAAGAGGATAAAAAATTGTTATCAGATCTTTATTATTCATAAACATTAATTGTGATATATATGTTAATCATATTAGATAATTCTGTAGCTTTTATTTAAGGAAATAATAAGGAATATTCTTTTGTACAATACTAATTAAATATGATAGTTAGTATAACAAAATACAGTGGAACCTGTATAAATTAGTAATGTTGGGACTACACCAAAATTATAATTTTTTATTAATTTATAGATATTATTAATTTATCGATATACTAATTGAACCAAAAACTCAATTTGAAACTATAAAATTATATTATTTTATAAAGAATTTGAGTGTATATTAATTTATAGAGTATTAATTTAAAGAGATTATACTACATAATATATGTTTAGTTGGACCAACATATTTTTCTAAGAGTTATAAAATTCATTCTCATTGTGACACGTGGCTACGAAAAAAAGTTGTAATGCTTCATGATTAATATATATGAGATTTAAACTATTAATCAAAAATACTATTTGTGATTTTTTTTAAATTTATATTAATTTATCGTCATTTTTAAAAATTAAAAATATAATATACATAAAAATAATAATTTTTTTTGTTATATAGTTAATGTTATTGTTTAATTTATTTTCATAATATATATTTAACGAAACTATTAAAGGCTTTAAATTTATTTTATCAAATCTTCATATTCAAATCATTAATTGTCATATATATATTATAACCATATTAGGTAATTACGTAAATTTTATATAAGGAAATAATAAATAGCAATAATAATATTTTATGCTTAGTTTAATAAAAAGTATATTATATGTTTAACAAAATATATATTTAACAAAAATGGTAAAGGCTTTAATTTTTTTTTATCAAATCTTCATATTCAAATCATTAATTTTCATATATATATATATATATATTATAACCATATTAGGTAATTTTATAAATTTTATATAAGGAAAATATGAATAGCATTAATAATATTTTATGTTTAGTTTAATAAAAAATATATTATATGTTTATATGGGCCAACATTTTTCTCTAATAAATTTGAGAAGCATTCTCATGATGACACGTGGCTACCAAAACATGTTGTAATGCTTCTCAAATAATATATAGGGGATGTCACTTTTCATTACATTTGAAAACCAAAAAAATACTGGTAACATAACAATACTATTTCTCGAAAACTCCTCTTCTTGGGAAAAAATTTCACTTCTCAAAATATTCCACTTTACAATATTATACAATATAAGCGTCAGCTTCCTTGTTAATATAAACTTCATCCTTACTAATAAATCCAACGAAATGTAGCAGATTACATTGGTAACCATATGCCAAGTAATTTCTCTTCCACCATGTTGACAAACCATAAAATATGGTACTTTGAACCAATTTTGTGAGACCATATGTAATATAAAAGCCTTGGCGGAGAAAATTCTCTATTTCCATGAGTTTTGTTCCAAATTTGCGGATGATAGCTTACTCTTATGTGAAGCCTCTATCAAGGATAGTATATAAATTTTGGAATGTCTGAAAGTCTATGGAGAGACTTTTGGGCAAATGATTAATCCTTTGAAGTTATCTATCATTTTTGGAAAAAACGTAGCAGAAGGTACAAAAGAAAATATAAAAAAGTATTTGGGTATTGATAAGGAAGGAGGTGAAGGTTCATACCTTGGTCTCCCTGAATGTTTTCAGGGATAAAAAAAAGATCTTTTAAATTTTATCAAAGAGAAATTCGAAGACAGACTACAGGGTTGGTATTCCAAAATTTTATCAATGGGGGTCAAGGAAGTTTTAATAAAATTGGTTGCTTTGGCTCTCCCAATATATGCAAATGTCAGTCTTTCGGTTACCAAAAGGTCTTTGTGAACGAATCACGAGTGCGATTATTGAATTATGGTGGAATAGTGGGGACAAAAAAAGGAAGATCCCCTGGGTTTCCTGGGAAAAGTTGTGTAAACCCAAAGAACAAGGGGGTCTTGGGTTTCATGACATTGGTCGTTTCAACCAGATTTTGCTTGGTAAACAAGCTTGGCGAATCTGGAATAATCCTGACTCTTTGGTCTCTCGCATTTTGAAAGGCAAATATTTTAAAAATGGAAAATTTCTTGAGTGTGGTATGGGGACACGTCCATCATATGCATGGCGGAGTATCATGCACAATAGAGAATTATTAAAACAGGGTTTATACCGACATATTGGTAATGGGGTTACTAGCAATGTTTGGACTGAAAATTGGATTATTGATACTATTCCTCGGCCACCAATGTACCGGAGAATAGTTCCATAAATCTAGCGGTTAAAGTTTCAGACTTATTTATGCAGGGATCGAACCAGTGGGATATTAATTTATTAAATCAAACTTTTACGACACATGATGTTCAAAGGATATTACTTCTGAAACCTTCACTGCTACTTGAAGATACAATCATATGGGGTTTCACAACAAGTGGCTCATATTCGACTCGAACTGGGTATAAATTGTTAGAGGCTTTTGTCGATTTTGATCATCCTCCAGAGCACTCTCTCACTCCTCTTGAATAAAACATTTTATTTGGCGCGCTCTATCTGGTGCTTTAGCGGTAAAACAACGATTGAATACTCGGGGGATTCCGGTAGACCTAACATGTTCAGTATGCGGTAATGCGGCAGAGAGTATATGTCACGTTCTCTTTACATGTTCGAAAGCACGTGCTACATGGGAACGAGCTAATTTCCCCATACCTTCAGGTGGTTTCTCCCGGAGTTCAACATTTCTAAATTTTGTGCATCTTATCATGATTGTCAAAAATCAGCCACGGATATTCATACACGTAACTTTTTCCCTTGGTTGGTATGAGAAATTTGGAAAGCTAGAAATGCCTTTGTTTTTGAAACCAAAGATATCGAGGCTTCTTTCGTTGCTAAGAAAGCCTATGAAGAGGAATCAACATGGTTTGATACATTTTCAGGACCAAAGGATAGTGTTTTGGAGGCTCCCTCTGTAATGATTCGATGGCAAAAACCACCCAAGGGTTTTCTCAGATGTAATGTTGGTTCCTCTTGGTTAAACTCTAACCGTCATAGTGGTGCTTCATGGATCTTACGAGATGAAAATGGGCGCACAATTATGCCTAGTCGTCGCGCTTTTTCTTATATGCGCACAAGGACAGAGGCTGATTTGTGGTCTCTTTTTTGGGCGGTGGAATGTGTCCACAATCTGTATTTCTCGAATATCATTTTTGAGACTTCCTCGGAGACCCTCCATGGCACACTCACACATCCAAATGACCACCTCACTTTCAGCCATATTCGCCACAATATATCTTTCCTCCTCGTCAGGATAGATTCATGGATTTTAGACCACGCATTTCCAGAACGCAATGAAGCAGAAGACGCTATTGCTATAAGTGTCACTCGCGATAACCGTCACCAGTCCTACATCGCCCGTAATGCACCCGTGTGCTTACATCACCTACTTGCTTTGGAGGCTCAGCAATAAGGTTTAGGGTGAGGTTTCTTTCTCATTATCTGTTGATGTCTAATGATATCTCTTTCTTTCTCTGTTTTTTTTTTCTTTTTTGTAATACTTTGGAATTTCTATTGTACCTTTGCACCAGTGTTATAAAAAAAAATGACCTGCCATTCCAGGAGCACCCAAAAACACACCTGCAAGTCTACATAAAAAGCAGAAAAAGTCAGGTCCAAAAAAAACCACTTATAGATCCAAGCTATCACAACACACCAATGAACACGAAGGATCTGAGGGTATTCATGTGGCCAAAGCTTCTCTTCAATCTCAACAGATAACTTTCCATCCAACCTTATCTCACAGTATATCATCCAATTAATTTTGGCAAAATGCCGTGTACCATCTCTCTCCCATATAACAGAGATTAGTAGAACATAACAATAAAAACATGAGAACAAAATACAGATCATCCCAACACGATCCAGTTGTCCAGAAGCACAATTATGAGTAATCTCAGAAGTAGACATAACCAATAGTGGATAATCGAACATGATTTTCCCCATACACATACTAGTAGTAAAATTTACCACTAAGTCCAGCCAATCTCTAAACTCAAATAGACGTGAAAAGAGCAGAATCCCATCTATATTCCATTCCTTTAAAATCAAAACTTGTAAACTACCAAAACGAAACACTCTACAAAACCAAACCTGAGATCCAAAAATCTTATTCCCAACCCCTGGTAACTCTAGGGTATACTCATAACAAAGAAACAAAGAAAAAAAAAACAAGAAAATCTAGGGGAGATAGTAAGCTTATCCCACCTCTTATTCATTCAAATTAAAAGTAAACTCTTTTTGTAAAACTCAAAAACCTTATCTCTGCTCCGTAGTTGACTTAAGTGGAGCCTTTCTCGGGGGAAGAGCGCCTCTTTTCCCAATCTTACTGGCATGTTTGGCCATTTTCTTCTTTCTTGGTGAGACCAAATTCTGCATTAACCTCTTCTTAGTAGAGCCCCCCAAGATGATACCGTTCTTCACAGCCTTCTTCTTAGTACCTTGACGATCAATTCCCTCTTCAGTTTCCATAATTTCATGTGAATGAAACTCTTCACTCTGGTCCTCCTCCTCTGTCCCTAGATCCTCATCCCGAGACTCCATTTGTCCTGTTTTTTCCACTTTGTCTTGTTCCATTGGTGTATTCGACTCCGTAACTACAGCTCCCACCGGAGCCACCTCAAACCCTTTATTTTCAAATTCCTTATTAACTTCTCCGTGAGGGACTACCATCTTTGTTCCCTTCAGACCTCATGCCTCTATCTCCAAGTGGTCTTGGTCAAAATCTAAAGACTTGAACCCGAAGGCTGGACTTTCTCAATACCATTGCCACTTCTGAAAGCATCCAACATCAACTTCTGGCTATCATCCAAGTGTTGCTCGACGTCCTGTGTCTGCAGATCATTGATGCCTCTGGAGTTCATGGCATACCTCTTTGACGTCTCCATAGCAAAAGAATGATCTTGTTGTCTCGAATTCCTTACCGCATCACCATTTTGTTGATAGGGCCTCTTATAACCCGCCTTGTAGGACCCCTCATATTTATTATTGTCGAAAGCAATACTTTTGTCCTTGTAATCACTGAATTTCTGCTCTTGTTGCTCTGGCCTGCGACTGTTCCCTTCATTGCCAGCCACCTTGCCTTGTGATTCTACTGCACCCTTGTAGCTCAACATAGCAAGATCCAGGTCTTGGTTTGTGTTTTGTAGCTCACTTTCCTCCTCTTTGTTGGCTTTCCCAATTGGGCATTTTGATTGATCATGTCTCAAACTAGAGCAGGTTCTGCAAAAACCATGGAGTTTCTCATACCTCAGTGCAATGTTTGTCTCGTGCCCACTGTGAAACTCTGCTGTGACCGAGAAGACTAGTGGTTTGAAAGCATCCAGCACCACTCAAACTTTCCCTCATTTATGTCCACGTCGTCATCACTTCCCATTGCACCCTATGCCTCTACGTTGCTCCAGAATGTTGGCTCGGCCCAGAAGTGCAAGGGAAAACCGATGATTCTCTCCCAAAAGGTGATTTTGGATAGGTAATTCACCTCCATACTTGGTTGCCAACGGACAACAGAAAGCATCCAGTTATCAAAATGAAAAGTCTCCTTCTTCATCACCTCCACAATATCCTCCTCTTGATCGAAATCAAACTAAAATCTCCCAAAGCCAAGATCAACCCCGAACCCTCTCATCAACATTCCATATCTTTGGAAGATGGAACAAAAGAGCCTGCATCTCTTGCTTGTGTTGGTTCATGCATCTCCCAATCAGCGTCTGCGAGTACCCATTTATAAGGTGACAGTTGTCAAACTTTGGAATCGTGATCTTGAGTCCACCACTAGGAACCTGCACCTTTTTACCACCAGACTTCAGCATCCATTGGCTTTGAGACATAATGTACCAAGAAACAGAGAGGAAAAAGCTAAAATAGTTTGCAAAGGACACAGCTTGAGAGCGATGGAAAAGAAATCTACAACCTACTTCATATTTATATGTAAACCATTTGGTGCTATCGATTCGAGAACCTACAATATTCCCTGATTTCATGTAAGATTTTCGGATCCAATCACAAATAAATATTGAAATTCCAAAGATACCCAAATTTGCATAGTAAAACCATATGCACCCTAGAATATGTATAATCATACAAAATAAATGCCCAAATAAGCTGTATACTTAAGCCATCCCAAAGAACGAGAACAAGTCTTCTGTGAACTAATGGTAAGTTGATTTTTATCTTGAAGGTTGAAATCCCAATCGAATCCAAAAAAATATCTTAATCTGGTAAGATATTGAAGTACCAAGATCAAGGAAGAATACCTAAAAAGAGTTATCCTATCCCATCGAGATTCACAAACGATAGGGACTTCCATGTTGTAACTCTGATGCCATCACCTTCCCACCTTTCTAGATTCCCGAAATCGGGAAGAGATCCACCAAAACGAAACCTCCTTCTGTAAACCAAGATACGAAGAAATCTAAGAAATCCCCTCAATATCTTCCATTAACTTTCCTAGAAAAAATCTTTCCCGAAAAAATCAGATCCACTTGTGGACCCTTCGATCTTGCTTCGGTGTACTTAGTGCATGTTTTGATATTTATAAAAATGCTTGTTGCGAATAGTTACATATAAATTATGTTATACTAGTGGTCTATCCGCGCTACGCGCGGAAGATGACCTATTTATGATTAATAAATATGTACATTTATAATATAATTTAGAAAAAGATGAATATTACTTGTTTTCTAAAAATTGTCTTAAATTTAAACAAATAGTACAAAGTTTATGATATTTAGTTGACATATTTATTGGTAGTTTTTTTTCTTACTGAAAAAATTTTTTATTGTGTTAAATCTCTTATAACTAAAGAAAATTTCAAATAAATCATTTTTATATATGAGAGATTAATTTTATTTAATGTGTTTTTGACATGTATGATTTAGAACTTAAATGTTATAAGATATTTTAAATTATTTAAACTTTCTTTTTTTCAAAGGGTTTATTTTTTATTCTAGAAACCATTTTTGAAAAATAAAAGAGAGAAAAGTATTTTTCTCAATCTAGCCGTGTTTTAATATGATTCAAAAATCTACTTTTTCTTGAAAAAATCTACTATTTTTTTTAAATAACAGACAGAAAAACTATTTTTCTCTATTTTCGCAAACATACTATATGAAGATAAAAAAAATTAAAATTAGTGAAACTGATGAGATTTTTCAAATGTTAAAGAACATTTTTATCTTGCTAGGTTATCTAGAATCATGGTGAACAAAAAATAATATAAAATACAGCAAACCATTCCTCTGCACTTGTGTCGACTATTTCAGATTAATGTCGTGTGAAAAATTTATTAGGAATCTTTAGTGTTCCGTTTCTTGTGGTTCAAAAAAATATGTTCGGTCTCTTATACGTAAGAGTTTTATCAATTAGTTAGAATCAGTTTTTCTAGAAATATGTCGCTGTAGGTTCCCATCTAAACCATTCGTTCTACTTGATTCACCAACATTCCTAGTCATCTAAGTTCATTTTCTGAAGAACAATTCGAATATCCATAACAATCACAACTTTCTAAATAGATTTGAAGACATTTTTAACGTCTTGGACAGTAAAAAAACATACAATTCAAAGATTTAGATACTTTGTATTCAAAGATATTATATATTTTTGGTGCTCAAAATAAAATTTTTTTTACACCATACTATTCATTGAAAATGTCTCAGAATTTGAGACCATCTTAATTTTTTTTTTTACATTCACTTATTTGAAGCTTACACAGTTTTACAAAAATCATGATTTTGAGAACTGACCCTCCTCCATTACCTTGCTTCATCAACAAATACACCAGTTCGTGCAGCAATCATTGAATCAAAAATCAGATTCTCATTGTTTGCATTTGCATAAATTATTAGTTACTTCGTTTTCCAAATTAGTAAAAAAAGGTATTTTTCTTGCCTGATTTTCTTATTGGTTCATATTGTGGACCTCAAGATAATTCTAATCTTAAATCAGACCACTCTTCCTCTCAAAGATAAGAATATAACAATTGATGTGCTGATTATCACTAAGACTCGTGTAATACAATTCGTTGCGACCTACTCATAATGTCTATCTCTTGACTAAGTTTTCTATTTGTACTATGTTTACTTCAATAAACAGAGTAGAGATAAACTTGATGACAAACATCATTTTATCTGCTTGTCTTTGTTTTATTACCATTCCTTTGGTTGGGTTTTGTATGTAGACGGATTGAATTATTTGATCTTTGTGATTTAAATCTGAAGTGTGATAGTATATAAATGCGAAGTCTTTTCATACCTGAAAACACCCATTGAATCGGACTGTCTTCAGCTGGTTAAGCTGATTAATGAAGAAGAAGATTGGCCAAATTTGATTTCGGAATGGAATGAATTCATCCATATACGACATGCTTTTACTTTTTTCTCTATCTCTTATATTGCACGAACGCAAAATGTAAGAGCTGACCTCCTTGCTAAAGGAGCTCGCTCACAATTACTCATCTCTTCCCATGTAAACTCTGTTATTCCGATATGGCTAGCTCCAAAGGCTAACCTGTTCGACATGAATTAATAATACATGGTGTTCGACGTAAAAAAAAAAAAACACTGAAGAGATTTATTATTGAATACACTCATTTATTTTTTTTCATCTCATTATGTTTGTAGGATTGAAAGTCTTTTTCTTTTTGTATCTAAACCAAAGTCTTTTTCTTTTTGTATCAGAAGGATCAATTTTTTTTTGTTTTGACTGGTTCCTTAGTTGAAGATCTGGAAAAGTGAGAGAGTCAAAAGAGTAAATGCCAAAGATAACGAATGAGCAAGAAAGCTGAGTACAGTGTGTGCACATGCAAGTTTCAGATGTTTTGTTAGATCCTATCCTATCAGCAAAATTCACCAAGTGACTCTGCAAACGTTTATAGGAAAGATCCACTTCTGCAAACCTTATGTAACATATTTAACCCGAAAACAAACATCCTTAACATGAAATCCGTAATATCCAATCTAGGTAGATCATATATGACTCCAATTATTTATAACGCCACGGCATCACACAATATTACATAAAACAGAACATTGATGGATGGATGGATGGACAACATATCACATAAACTTACACGTTTTACCACATAATTTTACTGCAATTTACATCGAATTACAAATCTGAGTGCAAAACTTTAATACTAAATGTCACCAATTGAAACATAGATTTTCTTGATGTTGAGTTAACTTTTGAGTTAGTAAATTTACAAAAGAGATAACTCAAAATTACAACTCAATCATAAAACATGATAACTCAAACTTAAAGGTGATGCATGAAGGTAACATTTTTGAGTTAACTATCAATTACACCCATAAGTCAACCTAAATCAATCATAACTCTAACAATCAACGCTTGTAACAGTAATTGAATTTTATTTTGATCCCTTTGTTCGTTGTGCTGTAAGCAATCATTAATATATTATAATTAGGCGTTCTATCCGCAAATACAGATATAATAGTTTAACTAATATTTATAGATAGATATACTATCAATTAAACATATTAATAAAATTTATTTTTTATACATTTAAAATATTTAATGATAAGTTAAATAAATTTTTTTTGTACAAAGTTTTTCATCATAAGATAAATTATTTTATTACGTAAAATCAATTTGAAAACAATCATATGTTTGAAATATTTAGTAATTAATTTAATATCATTTTAAATATGACAATGTTTTCAGTATAATAAAATGATCTTTTATTGCCTAAAAATATATTTGAAAACACTAATGCATACATAAAATTATGGGGAGCTTCACTTTTACCTTCCATTTGGTATCATTATTCATGTTAACCTTCTCTAGATGAACATTTTCAAAAATACCTAAATATGAGACTTCATAAAGGAGACAAAAGATATATATACCTTTAATTTATAAATATAAATAATTATTTAAAAAATTTAAAAAAATTAAAAAAATTAACAAATATATTTTTATGTTTTTGAATTTATAAATTTTTAAATTCAATTTTAGTTTTTGATTTTTAAATTAATTTTCTAAAATTATTTTAGATATTATTTTTCAAATCCGAAAATACTTTCTGAAACTATTTTTATTTTTTTATTTTAAATTTAAATATATATATATATATTTATATTATTATTAAAATTCTAAACTTACCCTCCAAAACTCCAACCCTCAAATCTAAACTCTAAGGGTTTGTGGGAGTTTGCGGATGTGGGTGGTTGCGGTTTCTTGTGGTTTAATTGATTTGTACGACTGGTACAGCGGTTAGAAATTTGTGCGTTTGCGGATATTTATGACTGATTAACTACCAAATGCAGTAGCGGTTAAAATATAAATTAACAATATTTCAATTTTTTATAATTATAAAAATACCAAAATTATAATATTATAATAAATATAAAATTATACTTATAAGGTTCTAGTCTTAAAATTTTATAATTATTGAAAATATTTTTATTTAATTTTTTTTAATATTAATTAAAATATAATAGATATATTTTAGTATTTTTATATTTCCAACTTAAAAATATTCCCAATTTAAAAATCTTATTGAATATTTTTATTTTGCATTTATATTGTTTATAAAAAGAAAAAAAAAATCACGCTCTCGCAGCCGCCCGCAATTGCAAACAATAATTGGAATCAACTTTTGAATTTAAGAGGTTTAGAGCGATTTGAAGCGGTTCAGAGCGGTTTGAGTGATTGTTGCAAAATGCCAACAACTGCTACCAACCGCAAAACCTACGTTTGTGGGTGCGGAAAAACAAGTTATGTCTTAACTCTAGATTAGTTAACTCTAGGGTTATAAGTGCCTATTTAACTTTTTACAATCAAAGATAAATGTGCTTAAGGAAGTGTACTTAAAAAGTGGTAGTTTAGAAAAATTTCCTAAAATTGTATAGACAATATATATGTAGGGATTTATCTTTCTTTAATTTTTATAAACAGACTAATCATGTAAAATATAGTTTTGCTTAAAAATATAATTTTTATATAAACATTATTATCAAAACAATGAAAATCGTTCTTAATTTATAACTAATTATATATTAACAGATGTGATTATTTTTCAAAGGTGAAGGAAGATTTTATAACACAATAAAAATATATGTTAGGTAGGGATAAATATCAAATAACTGAATTTTGTTTTTAATTTATGGATAACTTTTTTTTGTCAACCATTTATTTAAATTAGATCAAATGGTGGTCAGTCAAGCCATGTATATCTTCTTTGCTTATTTTATTAACGCGTCCGCTAGACCGTTTTTACTTTGGGGAATATGAGACAAATTCATATTCTCAAAGTCTTAATGTAATCTCTGGATAACTTCGATATTTGTCCTAAAAGTCGCCCAATCCTCCGGCTTAATAGTCATGTCCACTTGATCCGAGTAATCCGTCTCAAACCGTATCAAAGTTATCCTTTTGTCTTTGATACATAAGGCTGACAAAGTAAACATTCCATCTCATCATGCAAAGCTGAGAGGCTCCTTATATACGCTCGTAATCCATAGACTTCGAAACCCATTTGATCCTTATGGCCAATTATATGTTAACAAATTTAGTTATTTATTAAGAATATCAATATTATTAACTACTCTAAGTTTTAACGTGAGGCTATGTTGCGAAAAAATTACTTGCAAATAATCCCTTATATATTAAAAAAGAAACATTGTAATAAATTCGTTCACACCATAACTGACACGTGCCGGTTTCACAACCATTTGGCAATAAATATGTTCACACTCTTATTTTTTAAATTCATTATTCAATGTGTTTATACACTATTTTTTAATTAATTCATTTTCTAACATTTTTGTTTTTGTATTAATAAATTAAATCTTTCTACGTGAAACTAATGAATAATATCTTTCTTGTAAGAAAATTACAAAATCATTAAGATTCACATCAGCTAAAATGTTGTGATGAAAATGTTTGTAGAAATTGAAAGTTTCGTACTTTGCCGAAGTTGGTCATGGTTGAGGCTTCGGTACACAATAACAACAAATAAGGTGATTGATTATGAATTAAATAAGCTGAGGTGAAAAACACCACATGTAAAGTCGGATCGTTAATTTAGTCAAATATTAACATTTTTATAAAGTTTTCATATCAGACCAAAAATTAGAAAAAAAGTCAAATTGGTAGAAAAAAATCAGAAATCAGAAAATCTTTAAAAAGAAATAAAATCACAAAATCGATTAAAACAGAATTTAGGTACAATTTGATTTTCTTCATATGAAAAAATGTTATTAATTTCTAGGTTTTTTTTTACTTAATTTTATTTAAGAATTTACTATCATGTGTTATTTTAAGCAAAAATGTTTTAAATCTTAATTAACGGTATATTCATATATTTATCATCACATTTATATACTTTTACATATACATACATGTACATATTGACATGAGCGACTATATAACTAAATATTCACCATAAGTGAGAATTTTAATTCTTATTGAAGTTGAATTTTTTTAATGTTTTCTTTCACAATCGCTCAAATTGTAGTGAAATGTTTTATGTCAATAATTTATTTTCTTTTTTCAAATATTTATTTAAATTTTATTTGATTTTACATGTCCTTAGAAATTATAAAAGGAAACTATTAGTTCGACATCAAAAATGTCTAAAATTTATAAAAAACGAAACCAAACAAATAACAATAGTTTTTGGTTATCATCAAAAAATTAAAAAACATCAAAAATTTAAATCAAACAAACCAAAATGAATATAGAATTAGAACGATAGTTATATTTTAGGAGATTAAAAAAACAACGTAAAACTGAACCAATATTCATGCTAAACAGACATAATATCATCTATATTATTAAAAGAGAAGTACCCATATAAAATATCCCTTAGTTTTCACTTTTATTTACAATAGCATGCCACTGAAGTAATTAAATGAACTTATTTGTAAGTAATCATTGTCTTTTCTTATTTATTAAACAATTTCCTAAATCAATTTTAGCTTAATTTTCGTGTTTAATATATTCCCTAAAATAAACTAGCTGATTTTTAGGATATCGATTTTAACAATATTAAATTTCTATAACGTTACCATTAATTATTTTGAACAAAATTCAAGTTGAAATTCGAAATTTTAAAAAAAAAATTATGAATATTCCTAACATGTAAGTTTAACTTAGCATTAATTATTTTGAACAATAAGATTTTAAATATATTTAAACTACTTATAAACAACGTGAACTATTTGTAATTGAATATTATTTTAATATAATTAAATCTCACCTAAGATTATATATTTTTCAAGAATTTCTAAAATCTATGTTTTACCATTTTGGTTGCTATTAATTATTTCAACAAGAAAATTTAATACTGAAATTGAAATATTGAATTACTTGTAAAACAATGTTTAATGTTTATAACCAAATACTCTTTTTTATAACGTATCTAAATATTACCATATTATCCATATCTGATCAAAATATTTAATTTTTTTTTACATTTGGCAAACAATTTCATGTTACAAGAAATATTATTCAAACTATTAATAGGCCAATATTAATTTTTCAAAAGTTTTAATAATGGACACGAATCACTATTTTTACAGCACAGAAACTATTTGATTGTTGTGTTTATAAAAATTTAGAAATATGATAAATATTTAAAAATATTAACAGATAGACATTTAAATAATCTCATTTATATAAAAATAAAATAAATACCGTCCGGTCGGACGGGTCCAGCTCTAGTTTTATCTTAAAAGTAACTAAAGTAAAAATTAAGTCGCGAATTATTACCTAGTAGTATAGATAATTCAGTAAAAAGCAATCCAAAGTAAAAATAATAATATGTGCCAAATCTTTTGGGGGATTATCCCAGGAATAACCGAAAACGAATCCAACCATGTGAAATTGATGAGTCATGATGACCATTTTAGATGATAATGACAGCTGTAGTCACGGCGTTAACGTTGACGGGCGGTTTGATAATTTCATATCGTAAAACGCTGTTATCATCTCGCCGTTAAATATTTCCATCGAAAAATAGAAGTGAGAAAAAAAAAAACTAAATACATAAAATCAATAAATTTTGATCGATTCGGATGTGGAAAATCTCGGATCGGAGATGAAAGGCGTCTCCTCGGCGCCTGGAGATTACGTCTACTTCAAATCTCAGGTTCCTCTTCACAAGATTCCCGTAAGCTTCTTCTTCCTTGACTTTCGATTTTTTATTGCATTTCCTAGGTTAATCTCGAGCTCTGTTGATATTGATTTTCGATTAAAATTCTTTATGGGTTTTAGTGCTTTTGACTCTTACGTTTAGGAGAATTATGTATGTTGAGTAGTTCAATTGTTTCTCTTCATCATACATACATATTATGGGTTTATGCAGCTGATAGTTTCATATGATTTGGGGTTTGAATTTCATATGCAGCTTAGGTTTGTGAATGCATCTGTTTATTCTTTTGTTTAGGTTTTGTTCAGAAACCTTCTAGTTTAGCGATAGAGTCTCAGAGGTTGTCATTGATTTGATCTATGAGTAGCCTGGGATAATCTATAAATCATGGGTTTTGAGATTCTTGTTCTCATTTGGTCGGATGGTTCTATAATTGTGTCATTCTATGAGTTTTGGTTTGTAAAGACATGTTTTTGTTGAACTTGTGTGCATCAGAGTGAAGGATTTATATTTGGTTATGTTTGGAGTGTCATTTTCTCTGAGGATATAAATGGTTTTGTATCTTATCCTTATGTGCATTTTAAACCGCAGATTGGGACAAAGCAATGGCGTTACTATGACTATGGTCCAAAGACTGTTCCTCCACTCATTTGTATTCCTGGCATCGCAGGAACTGCAGATGTCTACTATAAACAGATCATGGCATTGTCTATGAAGGTAATTTGAATACGACGTAGTATTTTAACGCTTCTCTGCTAACTGAGGTCCTTATATGTTGCTGTCTTTTTTGGTGACTATATATCTCATAAAGTGTTGAAATTGTTTGCTTGAATGTTGGTATATCTGCAATTCCAGGGTTATCGGGTAATTTCAGTTGACATTCCACGGGTTTGGAGTTATCATGAGTGGATTCAAGCATTTGAGAAATTCTTGGACACCATTGATGTTCATCACGTAAGATCTTTATGTTACAAATCAACCGTTATGACTCTAGCGGAAAGAGATATAGCAATGCAAGTGATTGTACTTGGCTAATGTGTCACAGGTGCATCTCTACGGTACTTCCCTTGGAGGCTTCTTAGCACAACTCTTTGCTCATCACCGACCAAGACGGGTTAAATCATTGGTTCTATCGAATACATATTTGGATACTCGCAGTTTTGCTGCTGCAATGCCATGGGCTCCTTTGTATGTCTCTCTTATAGAGTTGTTCCCTCTTTATTTTTCTTGTTTGTTCCTAAGGTACCTGTACTGACTCTCTACGTCTTTTGTGATGCAATGTGCAGTGTAAGTTGGTCTCCTTCTTTTTTGCTGAAACGATACGTCTTAACAGGAATTCGTGATGGACCTCACGAACCCTTTATCGCTGACTCTGTCGACTTTGCTGTCTCTCAGGTGGTTCCCCTGCTAAATGTCTTTTCGATATTTTCTTGAATATTTTAAATAACATGTGAAGAAAGGTTTTCGAGATGAACTTATCATCCTGGTTTCGTTGGTTTGCTCTGATTTTAGGTTGAGACATTGTCAAAAGATGATTTGGCTTCTCGGCTAACGTTAACAGTAGAGGCTGCTTCTGTGGGATCTCTACCACACTCTGATTCATTCATCACTATAATGGATGTAGGTTTTCACAAACTCTTTTCTTAAAATGCAAGATAATGTTTTTATCATCTAACGATGCTGTTTTCCCCTCTAAATCAGACCAATGATTACTGCGCAATTCCGCAAGCTCTGAAAGATGAACTTGCAGAGAGATATCCTGAAGCAAGGAGAGCTTACTTAAAGTCCGGAGGAGATTTCCCATTTCTATCACGGCCTGATGAAGTCAATTTGCATCTACAGGTAACATATGTGTACTCTGCATCTAGACAATCCCCATTTCTATGGCATTTGATTTGCTTGGTACAGAAACATCATGTTGTTGTTGCACTAAAACATTATATTCATATGTGTAGCTGCACCTAAGGCGGGTTGGAGTAGAACCACGGCCTGAAGTGGGTAAATCCATTTCGAAAGACGGTGCAGATGGCGCAGACAGTAGTAACCAGAGCAAGAAGAAAACTGACGAGGACAAGGAAGACCGTAATGCATCTCAAGGCTCTGGAAGCACATCTTCAGATCAGTCACCGACATTTCCAGAAAGTTCAGGAAGCTCAAATGATCCACCTTTGCCGACAGACTCTATCCAGTTGCAGAGTTTGTCAATGGAAAAACTCCTCGTAATGCAACTGGTGACTGGTGAAGTTTATCAGTCCTGTGTGGTTTTCACGTTGTGTTACTGTACATTGGTTTTGGTTCACGGTGGTTTCATCTCCAGACAGTCGGTTTAGTGTTTCTTTGTTATTTATTACCTCTTCTGCTGTTAAAATCTTATTTGTTTGTTTTCATTTTATGTTTCGGTCTCTTGATCTTTCTTTGTTTCTCTTGTATGTTGTGTAAGTTGACAGACGAAGCAAGAGTTGTGTGTTTCTTTGTATGTTTCAAGAAATTGCACTTTTGAGAGAAAACTTTTGTTGGGTTTGGGATTAAACCATTGTTTTCAGTTTCGCGCTCTTTTTTTTACAGCCCTAATTTTGGCTGATTTAAGACATTTATTTTGCCACCAGTTTACTTTTTTTTTTCCCACTAGTTTACTACAGCGTGAACGGTGTTCGGTAGAGTATAGAACAAAAGTATTATCTAAATATGTTTTCATCTACTTTATTCTTTTCAACTAATTTTTTTTTACGTTTGATCCATAAATTGATCATAGTAAATGTTTTAAATGATGTGTATTAACATAAAAAATCTTTTTTTATTAAATTCTACATTTTTTTGTTAACATTTTTAAATTCTACATTTTAAAGTAATCTATAATTTCAAATTTACAATTTAGAAACTATTTCAATTTTCCTTATTATTTGAACTATTTTTAAATAGGTAATTTTAAAATTTATTGTGATTTTAATGTGTTTTGCTGTAATTCTTAATGAAATATAAACTTTTGAATTTTAGAGTGGATATAAAAATCTTTTGAAACTATCATATTTTTAGTTCAATTAAAACCATATAAAACTCAATAACAAATATAATTTCAAAAAAAATCCAAATACTTGAGGAATACACCTTCTTTTCTAGATGTTTTTTTCCATATAGAAGTTAAAGAAGAAACTGTAAACAATTATTAACATAGGGTTCTTTATATAATTCAATACTAGGTGATTTTCCCGTGCTCATGCACGGACTTAAATATCTATAAAATAAATATATTATAATATTTTATTGATATTTACTTTAAATTTTAAATTAATTTATAATTTGTAGGTATAATTTATATTAATAATATTATATTAATTTAATTATATATATAATTTTAGATATGTTATATTTTGTTAGTTTTATTATTTTTACGGTTGATTTAGTTATCATTTGGATATATTAGATTCTATCTATTTCTTTGAATTCAACTATAATCCTTTTTATCCGAAATATATTAAGGTTTGATTAATTGTCTTATTTGCATTGATGCCGATTGTTATCTTAGAAATATAAGTATATCTACTAAGATTATGTATAACTTAAGATTTTTTGTGCTTAGAAAGAAAAAAAAAAACTAAACTGTCTGATACTAAATTACATACATAAGTGACTAATACATTTTTGGAAGCTTATGAACACATATCAATATTTACAATATTTAGATTGATTGGATGAAAAACTGTATTAAATAATTTTAAAAATAAGGATTATGATTTGCTTAAGTATTTTAATTATGGTTATATTAAGTTCCACAAACATAAAAACAGAAAATTAAAAATCAAAAGAGTTATTAAGAAAACATATAATTTTAACAATTAAAATATATTATATCTAGTTTGTTAAATTATATAGTGTTATGATATTTTAAAATAATTATAGTTATTTAATAAAAAAAAATTATTATTAAAATTTATTTTTAGTTTTGTTTTTAATATCTGTTAAAATATGCAGTAAAAATGTTATTGTTTTTGAGAAATTGTATTATATAAGTAAAATAGAGTTTATATGTTTTGTTGTATTGTGAGATATTATAGTCAAATAAATATACTAAAAAATAAAAAATATATATTTCAAGAATAAAAATTATAAAAAAACTTCAATTAAACATATATCAGTTTATGTTACTTAATTATTTTATGTAATCTTCTAATAAAATAGATAGATATATACCAAAAAAATAATTACTTTGAATATATATATATATATATATATATATTATTGTTTAATTTTAAAAAAAAATATTTCTTTTTCTAATATCAAGATTAGTTGTGTGAAATTATTTTATGGAATCACATTATATACAAATATTTTTTTTCATCTAAGAAAATATAGATATGAAGTATTTATTACTTCAAAAGTATATTTTATGTTATTTAAAATATATTTAAATTAAATATTACTATTTTGTGAACTTTCCTTTTTTATGAAACCATATTCCTATATACTTATATTTTTGTTTTAAATAGTTTTGTAAACTTTATAAATGTTTCCTTTTTATTATATTGTTATTTGGAAAATTTTGGAAAGAAAATAATAATATTTAAATGTATTTTTTAATTCATTAGGGGTATCATACTAATCAACCATCGTGAAAATTAACATGAGTCCAACACATAAGCAAAGTGACTTCTCAAATAATATTATAGTGATCTTTTGTTTCTCTTCGACTTCGGGCATGACAGTGGATTGTATAAATCCAATTCAGGTCAAGATACGGGTTTGATTTTGCCGACGAGTTTGTATACTCCGGCAATGTTTTCTCGATTCGTCCAAAGAATCCAAACCTCAAAACCCCAAATCACGTCTCTCAATCAAATCAAACCTTTCACCTCACTAAACCCTAAACCCCCAATCCGAGTTGCCGTCTTCTGGGACCTCGACAACAAACCACCCGCCTCCCACCCTCCCCACGACGCCGCCGTCAAGCTCCGAACCGCCGCCTCCTCCTTCGGCTCCGTGAAACTAATGGTAGCCTACGCGAACCGCCACGCCTTCAGCCACGTCCCCGCACAAGTCCGAGAAGAGAGAAAAGAGCGAAAACTCCTTAACCAGTTAGAGAAAACCGGTTTATCTAAACCGGCCGAGCCGTACTTCTGCGGGGTCTGCGACAGGAGATTCTACCATAACGAGAAGCTCATAACTCATTTCCGTCAGATTCACGAGACGGAGAATCAGAAGCGCGTGAGGCAGATCGAGTCCGCGAGAGGAGGGCAGAGAGTGAGGCTTGTGGCGAAGTACGCGATGAAGATGGAGAAGTATAAGCGAGCTGCGAGGAGTGTTTTGACTCCTAGAGAAGGTTACGGTTTAGCTGAGGAGCTGAAGCGAGGCGGGTTTTGGGTTAAGATGGTGAGTGATGAGCCTGAGGCAGCGGATAGGGCGTTGAAGGAGCGTATGGTTGAGGCGATGGATAGGAGAGAGGCTGAGTGTTTGGTTCTCGTGTCTGATGATTCTGGTTTTGGTGAGGTTTTGTGGGAGGCCAAGGAGAGGTGTTTGAGGACGGTTGTGATTGGGGATTTGAGTGAAGGGAAGTTGAAGAGAGTGGCGGATGTTGCGTATTCGTGGAAGGAGGTTTTGATGGGGAAGGCGAAGAAGGAGGTTGAGAAGGTTGTTGGGAAGTGGAGGGATAGAGATGTGTTGAAGAAGTTGGAGTGGAGTTATGATCCTGTTTTGGAGAAGGAGAGAGGGTATTCTTGTGGGGATTGGGATTATGGGTTTGATTCTGATGATGGTGAGGTTGAGGATGGAAATGAGATGGGAGATGGTGGTAATTGGTGGGAGATGGATGAGGGAGATGGTGTGGGATCTTCAAGACCATGTCGATAAACACCGTTGTGTTGATTGTGCAGAGGAAGATAAATCAGTAGGAGTTATGTACAATCTTGTGAAGCTATTGGGAAAGACCATGTCGATAAGTGGGAGAGATTGAAATATTCAATCATTGTGTCTAGTACTCTGAGATTCTGCAGTGATTCTATTTGTTTAGTCAGGATAGAGAACAAGATACATTGCATAGTTTTGGATTCACAAAATAGATTGAATTACTTCAGAGTGTATATGCCTCAAAGTCCCAAGCTAGTTTATGTTTATTTGTTCTATTTTTGGTTTTATTAAAGAAATTTGGACTGATATGAAACTAATATCAAAGCATGTAAGTTAAACATATGCTCCTAGTTCAATAATTTTGTTATTTATTCTTTACCGAAACTGGTTATTATTTTCATTACAGAAAGCATACATGATGTTCGAAAACTCATAAATACAACGATCTTATTAGCTTCTTACAGATAAAGATTAGGATCAGACAACCTCGGAACAGGCAAGGCAATTAGAGGGTTTTTGAGCTTCAAGACAATACCAAACTTATCTTCCACATTCAACACATGCCCTTCCGGAATCTTCCAATCGAATGAATGTAAAAGCGTCGCAAGAGTGTACAGAACCATCCTCTGGGCGAGTGCTACACCTGCGCAAACTCTCCGGCCAGATCCAAAGGGAAGAAAGCTATAGTCGGTTCCATTGAAATCACAAGACTTCTTATCAAGAAACCTCTCGGGACGAAACTCGTTCGGATTCTCCCACACGTTTGGGTCTCTCTGAATAGACCAAACATTGATGAAAATCTTAGTGTCCTTAGGGACGGTGTACCCGCCGACCACAACAGTTTCAGCCGGACGGTGAGGGACTAACAAAGGGACGGTCGGGTAAAGCCTAAGTGTTTCTTTCATAATGGCTGTTATGTAGGGAAGGCTAGTGATGTGTGATTCTTCAACAATGTTTTCTTTTCCTACAACTTCGTCTAGCTCTTGTTGCGCTCTCATCATCGACTCTGGGTTCTTTATAAGCTCGGCCATCGCAAACTCTATCGTGTTTGTAGATGTATCAGTACCACCAATCACCATATCCTTCAGTATATGACAAACACATGAATCAAAACCATTCTCTTGAGAACATATTATGAAACAATTAATAAGGGCAGATCTTCAAAAAGAACCTTGAAATGTTTTTATGACTAAAGGCGAGCATAAATAAAAACATGACAAAAAATGTTTCAACAATTAATTACCGCGAGTACAGCTTTGACATGGTTAACCGTAATGGGAACCTCCGAGTTGGCTTCTTGGTCCTTTAGCATCATCAACTGTTGCAAAAAGTCTTTGTACTCACCGTCATCCTTACTTCCTAGCTTTGGCATCTTCTCGATGGCTCCGTCGAATATGGCATCAAGCTCGTGAGCACACACGCGCATCTGCTTCACAAGCCCTTGAAGATCAAACCTCGCTAGCCATGGGAAGAAATCTGAAACATTAGGCTCACCCAAAAGCCTAGTAATCTCAGAAACCACTCCTTTAAACTCCGTTCCAACACTCTCCATTTCCTCTGCTTTCACCGAACCTCCCCACAACATATTCATGGTCAGATTCATCATCGTCACGAACAACTGATCACCAACGTTAACCGCCGCCTCTTCTTGGCTTTTCTCGAATAAAAACCTCGTTCTCTCTCGGATCTCTTTGCGCCGTAGAGCGTAGAATGAATCCAAAGTTTTGCGGCTAAGTAGTTTGAGAACACACACTTTTCTAAGCATTTTCCACTCCGCACCGTAGGGTAACCAAACAATGTCGAGACCACCATATGTAATGGCTCGAGCTGTGACAGGGACGTCACGGTTTGAGAAATTGATGTCATGTTCTTTCAAAATCTCTCGAGCTAGCGACGGGGTGTTCACCACGACCGTTAGTTTCGAGCCAAGGTTGAGTTTGAAGATTGGACCGTATTCTCGAGCGAGGTCTCTGAAGTAGGTGTGAAGGTCTGGTTTAAGAAACGGGAGGTTTCCGACGATAGGTAGCCCTCGTGGTCCAGGGGGTAGAGGCGGTTGCGGCGAGCGTTTGAGAAGGAACCAGAGAACCGTAAAGACAGTAGTGAGAACGAGAATTGCGTAAGTAAGAACATCCATTGTGTTGTCGGTGAAGAGATTTGAAATCAGTGACATATCTTTTACAACTGTTTGTAGAAACTTTGAGATTGACAAATGTTGTTGTGTAGAGTTTTTCTAACGCACGTCATCATATCAGCTTCAGTTTCCCAATATATAGAGAAAATGTCATATAAAAATTAAGAAAAAATCGAGTGAAAAACATTGAAAGTGACATGTATCAATACCACTAAAATACACGATCATTGAATGATTTATGTTTTTCTAAATTATTTTTAACTTTATGAATAAATTTAATTTTTCTTTAATGACATTTTAGTCATTTTTATTTAGGAATAAAACTATATAATAATGAGTTTCATTAATGGGCTGTTTCTCTTTTCAATTTTATAAAAAATTTTTTTGCAAAAATATATTTTCTTTGTAG
Source organism: Eruca vesicaria subsp. sativa (assembly GCA_932364175.1). NCBI lineage: Eukaryota > Viridiplantae > Streptophyta > Magnoliopsida > Brassicales > Brassicaceae > Eruca > Eruca vesicaria. The sequence goes on from CAKOAT010876265.1 coordinate 115,942, forward strand.
GTTAGAAGAGTCAAATTTTTCAGTCGAGAAAATGACTCAACCCGCTACGAAGCGGGTTGGACGGTCGGACTGAGCGATTGCAATTTTGTAGCTAAATGATATTACGAATTAATCACATAACTAAAAAAAGATTGGACCATTTAATTGTTAAATATATAATCTTTCTAAGTATACATTTTAGGTACAACCATTGTTAATTTATTTAGAAACATAAAAAAATTGTCTGAGACGTTATAAAATAAAAATTTCTTATACCCGCATAATAAATTGATCTTGGTTCTGTGACATTTTATATCATCAAAGCACAAGACTTATCGATTTATTTGTAGATAAAACAACAAAAATAATATCCGCGTTTTTTAAGTGCGGGTCAAAAATCTAGTTAACACTTTAAACCGTAAGTATTTTTACTAGTTTTTTTCTTTCTGAACAACTATTGACTAGCACTTTAAACCTTCAAAATGATATTTGTGTCATAAAAAACTTTCAACCTGATTTACTTATTCAACAAATAAGAAACTGACATGTACAATAGGTTAAGGTGATGATGTATCAGTTTTTTCGAAAATAATAATTATATAACTGATAAAATAAATAAAACTTATATTAAAAATTGAAAAATAAATATAAAATCAGAAAACTAATATAAAATTCAGAAATTATCTATTTTTCCAAAAATAAAAAAAATATTCAGAAAATTAAATAAAATTTCAAAGACAAATTAAAATAAATTAAAATAAAAAAATAAAATTAAAAACAAAGGATATTAAATTAAAATAATGAAATTTAAATGAAAATTCAGAACATTAACAAAAATAATTAAAGAAAAAAATTCCAAAAATGGATATTAAATTAAAATAATGAAATTTAAATGAAAATTCAGAACATTAACAAAAATAATAGGTTTTTTTTTTTAAAATTTCAATATTTATTTTAAAACAGATTTATCATCGTTGACAATAACAATTTCAAACTTATCACTAATAAAGATGGTGGTTTCTCACATAACCATTAACAATGAAGTTTTAACATATCTCTAATGATAGTTTCCAACATCATCATTAAAAATGATAATATATACTGTCAAAATTTTATGATGATGTCAAAAACTATCGTTAGAGATATGTCAACGATGATACTACCGTTAGAGATATGCGAAAACGTCATTGATAATGGTTATGTGAGTAACCACCATCGTCATCAGTGATATATTTCAAATTATTTTTGTCAATGATAAGTATGTTTTAAAACAAATCCTGTAATTAGGAAAAAAAATCATTTTGAAGTTTGTGTTTTTTTCTTAATTTTTGTTTAATTTTCTGAATTCTCATTTAATTTTCTGTATTTTAATTAATATTTTTAGTCTAATTAATTTTTTTTTATATTTTAATTAATCTAATTTTCTGTATTTTAATATAATATTCTGTATTTTAATTTAATCTTCTTTATTTTATTTTGTTTTATTTTCTTAATTTTCTGTATTTTAATTAATCTAGCTTACTTTTGAAATTTTCTTTTATTTTCTGAAATTTTGGATTATATTCTGGATTTTAATTTCATTTTCCGAATTTTTATGTCAGTGTTCTGTTTCTGTATTTATTTTATCGATTTTTAATATAATGTTTAGTTATTTTATTAATTAAATAATTATTATTTGAAAAAAACTGACACATCATCACATTGACCTATTGTACATGTCAGTTTTTTACTTGATGAATAAGTAAACTAAGTTGAAGAGTTTTATGTTACCTTGAAGGTTTAAAGTGTTAGTAAAAGAACTTCAAGATTTAAAGTGTAAGTATGTACCACTTTCAAAACTTTTTATGCGATTTTTCCTAAAAATTAAACTACGTGTTTTGTCCTCACACGTGGATATAACTATTTTATAATAAATTAGTAATATTAGAAATATTTATTGTTTTATTATAAATAAATCTTAAAAGTAACCCAGTATTTTTTAATTAATAAATAAATTTCAAAAGGGGGATTTACCAAATATGACTCAAAACTTAATTTTGAATGTAAAAATTTATCCCAACTTATATCAAATGCAAAAGTAAGTCAAAAGGTTAGTGAAATTACAAACATTTTCTTATGACCAAACAAGAAAACTTGATTGTAGTTTACTATTATAGTCTTGTGAGTGAGGAAAGTCTTCACATGAGAAGATTTCTCATGAGAATATTTACTTGAAAATTTTCTCATGCTGTAGATCTTAAAAATAATTTATAAATTTCATAAAAAATATTTTGATATGGAAAAAATCATAATCATCTAATTATAGACATTTGTAAATGATATAATTTTAAAAGTAATAAAATTAAATTGTTTTCAATATAGATGAGTGAATGTAAGTTAGTCATTATATTCTTTGGTTTAGGGTTTGATAACTATGTTTAGTATTGTATGTGTGGAATCATAATTTTTTTTTTGAAACTAAATTTGACCTATATTGTGTATATTAAACACTTTCTAAGTTTATTTTTAACTTTAATAAAGTTTTTGTATGTGATTTAATTCTATATTTGATTTTAAGGTTTTGGAAGATTTAAATTTTTGAAGATATAATGCATTAGAAGACTCTGGATGACTTAACAACAGTTTTTCGTGTTTTTTTGCAAATTTGACTCAAAACTCAATTTGTCCTATTCACCCCATCTGTTCACATTATTTACGAAAATGCCATTACATTTTTTCTTCTTTTTTTTTTGAACTTTTTTTTTTTACTCTCTCAACCTCATCATCTTCAAGTATTTACAATATTGCAATTGCCATCAATACCTTAACTACCATGAACAACCAATTTGAGGCTCTTAATGCACCTAAAATCGATTTACACTCTCTTTCTCATTTGTTATGAACTAAAAACAACATCTCTTTCACTTTGTTTCCATATTCATACAAAAAACCCAAACTTTTGATTCAAATTTTTTTATGGTTGATAGAGCCATTTAAGCATACAATTCTTTGTGGCTTACTTTTGTTTGATGTTCTGGGTGGTTGGAGTAGACTATGTGTCCTAAGGAAGTAATCTCACCTAGTTTAAGGTATGAAATTGAAATTTTTTCCAGATCTGTTCGCGTAGAAGACTTACTCGTAAGTCTTCTGGATGTAGAAGACTTACGGATAAGTCTTCTGGTCAAACGGACGACTTACTCTAAGTCGTCCAGCTTTGTATGTTTTAAAAAAAACTCTAGACGACTTATACGTAAGTCGCCTAGGAAAAACATGATATTTTTGCATTTGACCTAATTGTGTCAGATATTTGACTTTTCTTGGACGACTTACCAGTAAGTCGTCTTTGGGAAAGTTAAAATTTCAATATTTTATTAAATCTAGACGACTTACGGATAAGTCGTCTTAGGTTAGTTTTGAAAAATAAAATTTTAATTTTAACTTTTCCCAAAAGACTTAATTAAAGTCATCCAGTAAGACGACTTATTATAAAGTCGTCTGAGATAAGCAAAGTCGTCTAGATTTTTTTTTCTGGTCAAACTTTGCTTATCTCAGACGACTTTCGAATAAGCCGTCTGACTCGACAACTTTAAATTAAGTCTTCTGGGAAAAGTTAAAATTAAAGTTTTATTTTTCAATTACAAAACTAACATAAGACGACTTATTCGTAAGTCGTCTAGATTTAATAAAATATTGAAATTTTAACTTTTCCGGAGACGGCTTATTGGTAAGTCGTCCAGGAAAAGTCAAATATCTGACACAATTCGGTCAAATGCATAACTAGCCTTTTTTTCCTAAAAGACTTACTTATAATTCGTCTAGATTTTTTTTTTTAACATACATAGCTGGTCGACTTAGAAGTAAGTCGTCTCATTTAAATTTCAATTGCAAAAATGACCTGTCTGGAAGACTTACGGCTAAGTCGTCCGGACGACTTATGTCGTCTGCGTCAATGTTTAGTAAATTTTCATTTTCTCTATGTTTACTAATGTGTTTTAATTTTGAAATTTTACAGATGATTCGTCAGTTACATGCAATGTATGGAGAATGGTTGTTAAAAGATGGCTGTTGGGATTTTGTGGTTGATAATTTCAAAGGAGCGAGAATGTTTCTTTTGAGTGAAGGTTTGACACATGCTGAACTTGTTTCAATGGCTCAAGAAGATTTTAACCTGGACATGAGCACAAAATATGTGGAGATAACCTACTCACTTCCAGCAGAAATGATTCAACAGATGGATCCAGACATCCCCCCTATTCATGTTACAAGTGATAGAAGTTTGAAACTTGCTCGAGATAACCAAAACGCATGGAGTACGGCTTTGTGTATCAAGCCGTAGCAAGGTGGAAACGGTTTCAGAGGAAAGGGAAGAAGCTGATAAATCTTATGAATGTTTTGAAAATGATGATGATGATTTGGTTAAAGATAAAAATCATGATGGGGAGGAGGATGATGGGGAGAAGGATGATGGGGAGGAGGATGATGGGAAGGAGGATGATGATGATATCTCTATTGCTGCTGAAGCAGACGAGAATGGTGAGGATTATAGTGTTTATGGAAAGGTTCAAGCTGAGGATGATGATATGTGTTTTGAAGATTTCAAAAAGACATATGCTATTGAAGGAGGAAGATAGAATGGTAACGGTATCTATATCAACCAGAGTTTTGTTAGCAAGGGTGCACTGCTTTCAGAGCTGCGGTTGACAGCAGTGAGGTGTAAGTTCTCCTTCAGAATATACAAGTCAACAAAAACTCTCCTTGTGGTAACATGTCGGATTAGTGGTTGTGGATGGAAGATCAGAGCGAGTGTGAAACATGGGACAAACACGTTTGGGTAACAAAGTATGTGGAAACACATACATGCTTAGTGGGAGACCGAATCGCTCAACGGAGACACTGTACTCCGAAGTATGTTAGTAGGCTTTTCATTGATCGTGTTCGAATCATTGATGGGTTGACTCCACAACATATCACTGATGCAATGTAGAACATGTTTGGCATGACGCTTGATTACACCACTTCATACATAGCACTTTTATATGCACAAACATTGGTGAGAGGATCAACATAAAATGGATATTCGTGTCTGCCATCATATCTTGAGCAAATCTCCTTAGCAAATCCCGATTCTATCACGGCTATAAAACTTGATTCCATCAATAGATTTAAGTATCTATTTCGCTCTTTCGGAGCTTCTATCAAAGGTTTTAAGTATCAGAGAAGGGTCATTGTGGTGGATGGGACTCACCTAAGTGGGAAGTATGGAGGTGTTTTGTTAGTTGCATCCGCACAAGATGAGAATTTTTCAGATATTTCCATTGGCTTTTGGGATCGTAGACGCTGAAGATGAACCTTCATGGGAATGGTCTTTCACAAAATTGGCTACTTGTGTATCTTATGAGCAGCCTCTGGTGATAGTCTCCGACCGACACACCTCCATTAAAAGTGCGTGTGATAAGGTATTTCCTTGGGCAACCCGAGGAATATGTTATTATCACCTTCAAGATAAAATTGTCAAAGAGTATAAAGGGAAACATCTCTTGTACTTGGTGAAAGGTGTTGCTTATGCTCATATGGTTTCAGATTTTGAGCGGTACATGGCTGAGATACGGAGTGCAAACCTGGACCTTGCAACGTATTTGGAGAATGCCGACGTTAGCCTATGGTTAAGGGTTTATTGTCAGGGGACAGATACAACATAAAAACAAGCAACATCGCTGTATCTATTAATTTCGCACTGAAGTGAGTTAGAGGATTGTCGATTCAATTCCTGTTGAAGTTCATATGGAAGAAGCTAGGTAAGTTGTTTTGGAAAAGGAGAGAAGATCCTTTGAGTCTCCTAACAGATCATAGTCGGGGTGTTGAATACTTGCTTGCTGTTCGATCTGAGGTAGCGGATACGATGAGGGCCCAACCAATTGATGAATGGAAATTCTTTGTCAAAGGTGGCAAAATGGACTGTGTGGTTGATTTGGAGAATGGAAAGTGTGATTGTGGTGTCTACCAAGTGGAGAAAATACCTTGCTCTCATGCTATAGCTGCTGGATCACATGCTCGTCTGCATATTTCCACTCTTGTACATCCAGCGTACTCAAAGAATTATTTGTTTGCAGGATACTCAGAGAACATATATCCTTATGCTGGACAGCAAGTTGAGGAACGCACATGCGACCCTCCGACCGAAAAGCGTGGTCCGGGGAGACAGAAAAAATCAAGATGGCAATCTTGGTTGGAGCTATCCCGGATGAGATGACCCAAACTCCGGAAGCAACACATGGTTTATAGATGCTCAGTATGCAGAGAAGCTGGCCATACAAAAGCACAATGTAAAGAATGACCTTTAATTAAGTAATCTGTAAAGTCTTTGTGTTATAAATCTATGTATTAAGAATTTGTGTTAGTCTTCTCAGACGACTAATAATTAAGTCATCTGGAAAGTCTTCCAGCTGGATGACTTTCCATACGACTTAATTATTAGTCTTCCACTACGTCGTCCAGGCTTTATGAGTATGTATTAAGAATATGTGTTAGTCTTTTTAGACGACTGATAATTAAGTCATCTGGAAAGTCTTCCAGCTAGATGACTTTCCAGATGACTTAATTATTACTCTTCTACTAAGTCGTCCAGGCTTTATGAGTATGTATTAAGAGTTTGTGTTAGTCTTCTCAGACGACTAATAATTAAGTCATCTGGAAAGTCTTCCAGCTGAATGACTTTCCAGACGACTTAATTATTAGTCTTCTACTAAATTTAAGGAACATTTTACCAACATCAGCCTAATTAATTGAAAGTCTTCTGTGCAAAAATAAAGTTACAACAAACAAAACATACAACCAAACATCCTAAACATCAGTCTAATCAAGTTCGAATACAAACATACAAACATCAGCCTAATCCAAAATACCCATCTCCTCAAAATTATCCTTGTTTTCATACTCATGCGGGTCAGGGAGCTCATTAAATATATCCTCTGCCATCTTAGCCTTCACGTTGGCGTTGGTCTTAGCAAAGTCTTTTGAAATAAATTCCAGCCCAAGAGCATGAAATTCAATGTATTTTAGAGCGTAGACGCCACAATCACCAGCTCGGGCCCGAGGCACATTGGATTCACGTTTAAATGTGAATGGCTCTAGGGAGTATTGGACACACAGCTCATCAGAGGTAGAGCACTCAACAAGCAGATAAGGGATCATGTTCTGAAAAGGCTCCATTACCACTTTGAGTTCTTCGTCGAAGATAGAGGAATAAATGCTATTCCAGACGACTATGTGTCTCTCAGGGATCGCTATCCATATGGCAATCCAATGACAGTTGTTGTAGTTCACTAGCGTGTAGATATAATCAATATCCACCCCCACATCTTGTTCAACTTGAAAATTGATGGTATAGTGCCTGAATAATAAGTATACGCTCCACCAGGGAGTCTTCTTCCTAAACCGTTGTGATCACACTCCGATTTTTTAAAATCGGAGTAGCTGTATCTCCATTCCTGAGAAAAGAGATGATCAAGGAAGCAAAACCTCTCGCTCCTGAATGCTTGTGGATTTTCAGCGTACCTCTTCCTCAGTACATTAATCCAAGCATCAACATGCTTCATTTGAAATAAAACAAGTCAAAAGATATCAGACGACTTACCATTAAGTCGTCTGGTAAGTATTCTACGTAGACAACTTAACAGACGACTTACCATTAAGTCGTCTACAAAGAAGGCTTATCAGACGACTTACTAAGTCGTCTGATAAGTCGTCTACAAAGAAGACTTATCAGACGACTTACTTAGTCGTCTAATAAATCGTCTACAAAGAAAACTTACCAGACGACTTAATGGGAAATCGTCTACGTAGAATTGTAGTTAAAAGATATCAAACGACTTACACAGTCTTCCAGCCAAGCTAAGGAGGTCCGGAGGGTGTGATACCACTTAGTTGGTGTTGAACGTGATTTTTTGTCGAGAGGTTTGTTGTACTCACTGCAAATACACAATGTTGAAAAGCAATCAGTTTTGTAGACTAAAGCAAGCTATAATTTTGAAAAGCAATCACTTACGAATCAGTTTTCAACCAGTCAGCGAGCTCCTTCAATTTGGTCTTATTAACTGATCCAAAAGAATTATAGACTGGAGCTAGATTTTTGTTTGGAATGATCACTTTGGACGTGCTGTTTTCTGTATAAGGTGATTGCTGTGAGGCAGCAAGTTTCCTTGTTCGATCACTCTTCATACGTTTAATTCCTAGTCAATTTATTGTTGTGAGAGGATGCTTTACTAACCTCGGGTTCTTGCGTTTTAGGTTGAGATTTTTGAGATGATGCCCCTTTCCTTTTTTGGTGATACCAAGGATCTTCTCAACAGCTTCCACCCTTTAAGACAGATACTTGATCTCCGTAAGGCACGTCCCAAACCCTTGACTCATGGCATCGAGAGCGTCCTTCAAAGAATCCTTCACGATTCTTTCAATATCCTCTTTGGCCAGCCCACCAACATTGGTACTCACCTCTGGACGAGCCTCTGCACGAACCTCTTCCTCTGCCTTTTCCTCATCCTCATCCTCTACCTCTGCAGGTAATTCTACATTATGCTCTTTACGAGCTTTCTTATGAGGTCTTGGACTGTCTTCCCTCACCAGAACTATCGCTTTCTTCGATTTCTTCATTTTCTTTGTTGCCGGCCTTGTATTGACCAAAGTACCGGTGACTTCCCAGCAATCTATGGTCCACTTCCACGGTCTCTGATTATACATGAGTTTAATTATGTTCTCCGCGGCCGGGCCATTACCACCAGAGTCCCATTTTGGAAACATTTCACCAATGTTCTTCTCAAAAAATTTCATCACCCTAGTCTGCAGTAAATAGAAGATGTAAATTTAGATATTTGACGGATTAAGAAAGATGTAAAGAAAAGACTTCGCAAAAAAATTATGATTAAGTCGTCTGGAAAGTCTTCTAGATGGATGACTTAGCAGACTACTTATTATTAAGTCGTCTGGGTAGTCTTCAAGGACGACTTCATTATAAGTCCTCTACTAAGTCATCCAGCTTGAAGACTTTACAGACAACTTAATTATATGTCCTCTACTAAGTCGTCCAGTTGGAAGACTTTCCAGACGACTTAATCTTAAGTTTTCAAAAAGTCTTTTGCACTGAAGTAAATACCTGTCTTTCAATAGCTTCTTTAAATTGTCTTCGTTTTTTGCCACCCTCGTAAGCCAATATCGGTGGAGACGGTCTGTTTGGTATGAGATTACCATAAGTAGCACCCAATTCCGGCAGAGCTGTGTACACCCAAACCTAGAGAGCTTGTATAAACTTATCAATGGTGTAACAACCCGATATATCTTTTCCCTTCACAGAGTCCATCAACACCTTAAACGCGGATAATTCTCAAACCGTTCTAGATCCATCAATAGCCTTGCCAGACTAGCTCGTGTAGAGGTTGAAAACTTTCTCTCTTCAATGTATCCAGTGAAGATGGCAAGGTACCCAAGCCGCTTGCGATCATCCGGAGACCACCCTTGGCATCTCCCAAATGCTTCTATTATCTGATCAGTAGTTGGCCCAGCTTTGACATTAACTCCCAACAACTCCCAGAAAGAAGCCAACTCCCTTGTAACAGAACAGTTCGGTCTGTCAAGGTCCTCGATGTACTCGCAGTTTAGAGCAGTGAGGTATTCAAACTCTAACAGTGAAAACCTCAAAGGTTATGGACCAAAAAGACTCCACAACTCATACTGAACCAGCCTTGAAGTCCATTCAAATTCCAGCTCTTGGAACTTGATGAAAACTTCCAACTTAGACTCCTTCAGCTCTTCATATTCGTCATCATTAAGAGCATTCCTTAGAGCAGTATACAAATTCGTACACAGATGATACGAAATGCTATGCAATGGGGGGGGGGGGCTCTTGCCCTACTGTATGTATCCTACGGGGGAGTTCTGGAATATCCATTTTTTCTGCAAAACAATCAAAGACAACCATCTCAAACATACAACATCCAGTATAACATTGTAATTATAAGTCTGAAAGACTTTACCGACGACTTAATTATAAGTCTACCTAGATTTCCAGTAGAACATTGGAAAGCTGACCTGAAAATTCAGAGAAGATATAGTCGCCTTCGACACAGCGGTTATAGATCTGCAAAAATAGACGTGAAAAAAGCGCGATTAGAATGACGGTGAGAACGATGTTTTACGTTCTTCTTTAGATATAACTTACCGGCGGCAGAGTTCAACAAAACGTCTCTAAGAGAAACGGCGCTAGGGCTCACAGAAAAACGGCGCTAGGGTTTCCTCTCAGATCTTAAATAGAGGAAGCGGCGGTGAGAACGGTGTTGATAACGACGGTGGTAAGGCGGAGAGATAACCTGCAGTGAGAACGATGGATTAGAGAGATTCGACGGAAATCGCTTTTGAAATCACCTTTGAGAGAAACAGCGTTAGGGTTTTCTGAATTTCTCGAAAAGTGAGTAAAAAAAACATCTTATATATGTCTGGTAAAAAATCCAGTTAGGTTTAAAAATAAATTGGTAAAATCAAAGTTTTGGTCCGGTTTGGACGACTTATTATTAAGTCATCTGTTGATAATATACATCAGACGACTTACTAGTAAGTCGTCTACCTTAAATATATTTACCAGACAACTTAATAGTAAGTCGTCCAGACCCTAAACCCTAAACTAAATTGACTAAATTAACTAACTAACCACGTTATAAAATCAAATTATACTTAAATAATGTTTACAATACACAGAAGTAAACACACTTAGGTAAATTTTAAATTTTTCAAAAAAAAACATTTATGCTTTTGAAAATCTAACCTTAAGAAACACATACAATACTACAATCATATGTTGGCAAAACCTAAACCAAAGAATATCATGACTCACTACTTTCACTCATCTATGTTGAAGACAATTAAATTTTGTTATATCTTAATTTATATCTCTTAAAACATATGTTAATTACACGATTTCTATTTTTCACTTATCTAAATATTTTTTTACAAAATTTCTAAATTATTTTTAAGAATAACTATACTAGATGACTTTCAACTAAGACGTCCAGACGACTTAATTGAAATTCGTTTGGATAGAATAGTTACTGGGGTTAGAAAAGTAAATAAAATTTGGATTTTTTGTTTGTTCACAAGGGACTGGTTGTAATTTCAATAGCCTTTTAGGTTACTTTTGCATTTGATTCATGTTTGGGTTTACTTTTACAGTTGAAACCAAGTTTTGCGTCATATTTGGCAAATTTCCCACAGTTTTCCACTTAAAATTTAAAAAGAATTTAGGTTTCTCGCCTAAAGTAAGTCTACTAGGCGAAAAGTAAGTCTTCTGGGCAAATAGTAAGTCTTCTGAGCGAATAATAAGTATTCAAAGTAAGTCTTCTCGGTGAATAGTCTTCTAAGGTCTTCTAAAATCTTTTGTATCAAAAATATTTAACCTTATTGGGATTTTTTTCTTCCTATATATATAAAATTTACACATTATCTTTCTTCCTCTCAAATGGAAGCAATAAAAAAAAGTAATATTTCCCACTCTACAATTCTCATTTTTATGTGTTTCTTACTATTTTATCTTGTTTTTGCAGGTTTTTCATTACATAGATGTCATCTTTCACTCATTTAAAGGTAGATCTATCAATTTTTATATGTATTTTTGTGTCTTTTATATATTATATTCTAATAAGTTATAGATTCAACATAATGTGATTGTTTTAGTTATTATTTAAGCTTAAAAAACTGTTTTTTGAAATTTTCTCTATTTTGATCTCATTTGAACGTTTTTGGATATGCAGGTTTTTTTTAGATCTGAGTCAGATATTAGAAGACGTTCAGAAGACTTTCGTGGAAGTCTTCTGCCGTAGTCTTAAGTCTTCTGACGTAGTCTTAAGTCTTCTGGCGTAGTTTTAAGTCTTCTGACGTAGTCTTAAGTCTTTTGATTGAGTGTTCTTCCATGTCTCCTCTTTCACAACGGATCTGAACGTTTTGGTAAGTTTTCATGTCTGATTTTTCTTCATTTAGTAATATTTTGTTGCATAAAGCTCTTATTTTTTTTTCCAAACTAAAATTCTCCAACCTCTCTTTAATCTCTTTAAACATGAAAACACCAAGTTTTATATCAATTTCTCATTTTTCCTTATGTCTTTCTTACTAATTTATCTTGTTTTTGCAGCTTTTTTCAGATCTGAGTCAGACATTAGAAGACTTACAAAAGACTTTCAAAAGACGTTCAGAAGACATTCAGAAGACTTTCTTAAAAGCCTTCTAACATAGTCTTAAGTCTTCTGACGTAGTCTTAAGTCTTCTGACGTCTTCTTATATAAAGTGGAGTCCAAGCTTGTCTTTGTGGAGGAAGGATCTATCATAGTTTTGTTTGTGATCTGTTTTATGATTTGTATGTGCAGTTTTTAGTTGTGATTTTTTTGTTTTTGTAAATTTGAAGAAATATTAATGAAAAATATGGTAAATATTTTTATTGTCCAAAATTACTTGACATTATTAATGTTTACAAGAGTAGAATAAAAGTATGGTTCTATGTTTATAAAATCAGTAATGATGTTTCTCAAGATGTAATATACATGATGTTCATTGTGTAGTTCTTCTCATCTTTGGATCTCCTATACCCTGCAAAAATAATATAAGTTTGTAACTATAAAAAACTTCAATTCATTAAATTATAATAGTTGTTCATCACTTTTAACTTCAACGAAGTAAAACCAACAAAGTCTTTTAAGAAGTAAGACAAATAAATTTCTTAATTATAAACAACAAAAATATAATGAGTAGGTTAAATCTTCCAACTTTATTTTCATGTACACATTATAATCTTCTTGAAATTATTTAAGACTTTTGAAAGTTAAAAAACTTATCCAGGTAAGTCTTCCATTTATGTCATTTTTGCAATTGAAAATTTACAAAGGAAGACTTTTAGAGAAGCCATAGGAGACTTCTATGGAGATTTTTTCCTTTGTAAATATTGACTTACTTTTGTAATATAAAAATTCTCGAAAACAACTGAGCAGACTTACCCGAAAGTCTTCTCAACCTTTACATTAAGTCTACTGAAGTCTGCGTAGGTTACTTTTGCAATTGACTATATTTGACTTTTGTTGAGAAGACTTTCAGGTAAGTCTTCCGCCAGAAGATTTTCAGGTAAGTCTTCTGCCAGAAGACTTACAAGTAAGTCTTCTTTGATTACCTTAGTTTTGACCAGAATCATGGAATTAAAATCCGGCAGAAGACTTATCTGGAAGACTTCCAGGTAAGTCTTCGGGCGGAAGAATTACCTGAAAATTCCCAATTTAAATTATATGTTTTAAGTTTAAATTTCAATTGCAAAAATAACCTACACAAAATTCAATAGACTTTATGTAAAGGTTGGGAAGACTTACCTGAAAATCTTCCATAAAAAGTCAAATTTCTAACACATATTGGTCAATTGCAAAACTAATCTGTTTATCCGAGAAGACTTCCAGGTAAGTCTTCTCGATTTTTTTTTTGTCAACAAAGAAAAGTTTGAAAACTTCAACGAAATTCTTCTTTAAAAAAAACACAAAAACTTAATTCCAATTCTAACCTATTCTATGACCAAAAGACTTTTCCATGGAAGTCTTCTCGACTGAGAAGACTTACACTTAAATCTTCCAGCGAATAAATCTGGGAAAAAATCAATTCATACCTTCAACAACCACTGAGAGATCTTGCTTAGTTCTCCAAGTATACACAACTTCACCAGAACATCTATTCAATTGTTAAAGAAATCGTGAGCTTGATGGCTATATGACCCTTAAAAACTTTAGAATAAAAAGCTTTGATTTTTTTGGATGGATATAGAAAGAAAGTGCGAGGGATGTAGTTTTTGGGCATACGATATAAGCATGAATGAGTAAATTTCATTTTTTAGATGTATTAAGAACTTCATTTTGGTTTTTCATGGTTGTTGGGTGAATTGATGGCTATGACATTTTCGTGATTAATTGATGAAGATGAGGATGAGAGAGTAAAACAATCATTTTCGAAAAAAATAAAATAAAAAATGACATTTTCGTGAATAATCAGAACTTCTGGGTTTGATGGGGCAAATAAAATATCCAAGAAAAAGTTAGTTTTATGTTTGACTTGAAGCTTTGAGACGCTTTTGAAAAAAAAACTCATCTTAAAAATAACTCAACATTATGTTTTCAATTATATAATTAAGACTTTTATTTGATTACTTCTTAGTTATGTCATTTATATTTTTCAATTTTTAACTTTTTATTAGAAGATATTTTTCGGATAACAACGCAGCATATATAGAAATATTATCTTTTATTTTAAATAACTTTTTAGATTTTGGATAATTCTTATTATTATTTTTAATCACTTATCTAATCAAACAACTTTTAAATTTATTTTTAATTTTTGATTAATCTATATATTTAATTTTTAATATTATAAATGATATTGAATATTCTAATTTTAGGTAAAATATAAAAAAACACTTTGTAAATAATAGTATAAAAGATAGATAGATAGATAACAGGAAAATATAATTTTTTGTGAACATCTGGAAAACCTATCTCGTGTGAAGGTGATAAGAAACTTGGTGACAAAAAGTCATTTATTTCTTTAAAAGAAAAATAAGAAATAATAAACGAAACAAAAGATTTTTTTTTCTTTAACAATAACCATGGTAAGACCCATTAAAATTAGGGGTTATTTGCCAAATAGCCATAAAGAAAAAAGAAATTAGATTTTAAGAGAGAGAGTAGAGAGAGATAAGGAGAGATTGGAAGAGAGAGAAGGGAATTTTGGTTACTTAGCTAATTTGAGTTTTTTTTGTAGCTATAGGATCCAATTTCTCTTAAAATTATACGTACATACTTTATTCATTTATTTCTTTTTATTAAAAACTAAGTTATTGCCGGTTAGACAGGACTATTGCAAATAGCTCTTGGTATGATGCATTCCCACAAGGTCGATGCCACTACCTAAAGTTTGAAGGCTCCGATCACCGACCGGTCTGCGCAACCTTTGATACATCTAGGAAAAAGCGGGGAAAAATCTTTCGATACGACAGGAGGCTGAAGGAGGTGGAGGAGGTTCGGGAATTAATCGATGCTACATGGAACTCCTCCCCAAATTCTTCGGTTTCCAATCGCTTGGCTGAATGTCGCAGAGCAATTGTACGATGGAGTCGAGAAAACCATACAAACAGCCGCAAGATGATAGATACTTTGAGGATTAAACTTGATGAGGCAATGTCAAACCCAGACCTTGATGATACCATCGCGGATATTAACACAGCCCTCCTTGCTGCCTACAAAGCGGAAGAAGCTTTTTGGAAACAAAGAAGCCGTCTTCTATGGCTCACCTTAGGAGATAAAAACACGGCTTTCTTCCACGCTGTTTCAAAAGGACGCAAAGCACGAAATAAACTCACAGTCTTGGAAAACCCGGATGGTACACCTTTATATGAGGAGGATCAGATTGCAGCAGAGATATCAAGGTATTTCTCGGATATCTTCACCTCCATCAGCTCTGAGAGCGAATCAGTGGTATCAAAAGCTCTCTCCCCAAAGATTTCGGACGCAACTAATGCCTCCCTCACGGCCATACCTACGGCCAAAGAGATAAAGAAGGCTCTGTTTGCTATCCACCCGGACAAAGCACCTGGACCCGATGGTTTCTCTGCCTCTTTCTTCCAGGTTAATTGGGATGCCGTGGGGTCGGCGGTGGTAAATGAGATTCGACATTTCTTCATCTCCGGAAGGATGCCGACTTCGATCAATGAGACACACGTTCGTCTCATCCCAAAAATCCAGAACGCGCTGAAGGTTTCGGACTATAGACCCATTGCTCTCTGCAATGTCTACTATAAAATCATCTCGAAATTACTGTCACTACGCCTCAGACCGATCCTCAGCGAGATTATCTCGGAAAATCAGTCAGCCTTCCTCCCTGGACGGGCAATTGCAGACAACGTTCTTATCACACACGAGATCCTCCACTATCTAAAAACTTCAGAAGCTAAGAAACATTGCTATATGGCGGTAAAGACGGATATGAGCAAAGCCTATGACAGGCTTGAATGGAGGTTTATTAGACTGGTTTTTGAGAAGTTGGGGTTTGATGATGTCTGGATCAACTGGGTGATGGAATGTATCACTTCAGTCTCCTACTCCTTCCTTGTCAATGAGTCTGCCCTCGGCCATGTTATCCCACAAAGAGGCATACGCCAAGGAGATCCGTTGTCCCCATATATCTTCATACTTTGTGGGGAAGTCTTGTCGGGTTTATGTAAGGCGGGGCAACGGAATGGTGAACTTACGGGGGTTAAAATTGGACATCAGTGCCCTAGGATAAACCATCTACTCTTCGCAGACGACACGATGTTCTTCACAAAAGCTACTCCGGAATGCTCCTCCTACCTCGCATCAATCCTCAAAGAGTACGAATTAGCATCTGGCCAGCTCATTAATGCAGCGAAATCCTCCATTTCCTTCTCTTCGAAAACACCACAGGAGACCCGATCTCAGGTCAAAACCACCCTTGGTATCGAGTTGGAAGGTGGAGTAGGCAAGTATCTAGGGCTGCCGGAACTTTTCTCGAGGAAGAAGAGAGACGTGTTTTCGTCGATTGTCGACAAGATCAAGATCCGTGCGGCCTCATGGTCCTCCCGTCGACTGTCTACTGCGGGTAAACTCACCATGTTGAAATCAGTGCTCTCCGCTATCCCGACTTACTCTATGTCTTGTTTCCCCCTCCCGGTTGGATTATGTGCTCAAATCCAGTCCGCGCTTACACGGTTCTGGTGGGATCAGGACCCGGCTGTTAGGAAGATTTGTTGGGTCTCGTGGGATACTCTAACACACCATAAAGATCAAGGGGGTCTAGGCTTTAGAGATATTCAAGCCTTCAACAAAGCCTTGCTGGCCAAGAACTCATGGCGCATACTTACAGCCCCAACAAGCCTCCTTGCCCGCCTATTATTAGGAAAGTACTGCCAAACCACCTCCCTCATGTCGGCTACTTGCCCATCTTCAGCCTCCCATGGGTGGCGGGGAGTCATAATGGGATGCCAAGTTCTCAAACTACAGCTGGGGAAGGCTATAGGAAATGGAAATGCGACAAAGATTTGGACAGATTCTTGGATATCACCTACTAGACGCATCCAACCTTTTGGCCCAGCAAAGGAGGCTGAAAGAGATCTTTATGTGTCGGATTTGCTAACTAGGGGAAACGGGGACTGGAACCACAGCTTGGTGGAGTCGATTTTCCCCGAGCTGGCCCAGGATATCTATCTGATCAGGCCAAGCACTCTAGAGGCGGACGACGCTCACTGCTGGTTCAAAACAAAGGACGGAGTTTATAGTGTGAAGTCCGGCTATTACGCTCTTAAGGAAGAAACCGGGATCCCACCTCCTTCACAATCCCCGACCCAAGGATTTAATTGGCGCAAGTTTGTTTGGCGAGAGGAGACCTCCCCAAAATTAAAACTCTTTCTTTGGAAGCTATGCCGAGGTGCATTGCCTCTAGGAGTCAACCTCCAACATCGTGGCCTAGATGTCAACGGTGAATGCCCGCATTGCTTGGCTCCAGAGACGGAATTGCACCTCTTTTTTCACTGCCCCTTCGCGCGTCAAATCTGGGAGGCTTCCCCCTTCCAGCAGCCCCCGAGCTTCAACACTGCTGCTACACTCCATGATACCTTCGCGATCATGTCGACACTGAAATGCTTGCCACCGACGGGACTAAGTATCAACCTAGCACCATGGACTCTTTGGAGTATATGGACTTCCCGAAACCTCCTACTCTTCGAGAACAGAACCTTAGGCAGCAGAGATGTTGTGGGAAAGACGATTCCCGCAGCCAGAGAATGGCTCCTTGCCCAGGCCCAGGCTCAGCCGGCTTCCACCACGCGACTGCCTCTCTATGCCCCTGACCCATCTCCTGCTACTGCTAATACGGTTGTGTGCCACACTGATGCGGCTTGGATGTTATCTCGGAAAGCTGGTTTGGGATGGTTCTTTGTGTTTTCGAATGCAGGTTTCACGGTGGAGGGTTCCCGGGCAACGGAACATGTCTCGTCTCCCCTCATGGCGGAAGCGCTGGCCATGAGGGCTGCCATTCAGGAGGCTAAGCGCATTTCACTTCTTGACGTCTGGTTCAAAACCGACTCCCAGGAGCTCGTTAGAGCTATCAACTCGAAGAACTATCCGGTGGAGCTCTTTGGGGTTCTCATGGATATCGAGTTTCTATCTTCCTCTTTTTTATCGTTTGCTGTTTCTTTTGTTGGCAGAGAAAACAATGCTGTTGCTGACTCTCTGGCTAAAGCCGCTCTACATGCTTCGTTATCCCCAGTGTATTGACTTCGATTTATGATATGAAACCATTTGTTGCCCAAAAAAAAAAAAAAAAGCTAATTTGAGTTTTTTTTGTAGCTATAGGATCCAATTTCTCTTAAAATTATACGTACATACTTTATTCATTTATTTCTTTTTATTAAAAACTAAGTTATTATAAGAATTAATTTTTTACCATACAAATTTTCTAATAAGTATATCTACTGTTGATTTGTTTTTTAACATTTGAGAGAATATAATATTTTGTTTTATTGGATTTAGTCTTCGTATAAAAAATAACTACTTCGTGACCAAAAAATAAACAGGTGGTCCCTAATTTTGAAAACGTTTAATCCACAAAAACCATATCTTCTAAGACCCAGACATGAAACATGAAAATAGAGTTTGTGTGGTAGGAATTATTGCTAGACGATAACATGATCTTAAGGAACTAAAAACAATCGTGAAATAATATATTTTTATCTACATCGTGATTTTTAGCAACAAAAATTATTTTATCCTTCAAACTAAAGATAATATATAAAAATCCATACCAAAATAAAACAACCAATAAAACACAAATATCTATAAAATATTGGAACAGTTTCTGCAAAACTGTTTGCAGTCCGATTCCCTACCCTTCGTACATATGATCTTGAAGTCTTGAAATCTTTCCCGAATGGATGTTTGATCTGGATCTCTTGTAGTTCAATAGTGAAATACGACTTATGCATATATATTTTAGACTTTATCAAACAAAATTTTGTGCACAGATTTTATCAGATATATCCTCAGTTTGCAGTGGTAGATGAAATCGAATCAGATGCTCAGAATAATACGACTCCCCTAAATATAAGGCATTCGAGCAGTCGACAAAAAAAAGCATTCAAACAGTTTTTTATAACTCAATCTTATTTTATCGTTCAAATGCCTTTTTTTTTATCCTGGTCTATCTTACATACATTAACTCAATCTCTTCGTTGTTTTCAGAATAGACGACCATCTATAAACCCATACTTCCTTGTTTCATAAGAAATTCTAAGAGGAAATTACTAGAATGATACACAAAAACATGTATATGACTAGAATAGTATACATTTTCTAAAAATTACTAGAATATTTTTAGACTCCTAGTAAATTACAATAAACACCCTTGTTTAATTTTGTTACTATTGATACAAATTTTAATTATTAAATCCACATCATAATTTTGACAATCCACGTCACTAACTAATTTGTGTCATCAGTTACACTGGAAAATCAACAGTTCCATATCTCCGGTGAACAAAAAAAAAGTCTTAATGTCACATTCTTCTCCGTCACAACTCTCGTTAAACCCTAACCGATTACGAAATCACGAAATCCCGAAATCATCTTCGTCACAACTAATACTCTCGTTTCAAATAGTGTTTCCGATATCTTAAATCATCTTCGTCGACCTCGTTAAACCCTAACCGTCTCCGATATCATCTTCGTCGACATTCTCTTCTCCGCAAAAGTTTCGACGTAATCGTATCTACGACATCATCTTCTCATCTTCTCTAGTATGTTGTGCCTGAGTTTGATTTACGTCGTGTCTGAGTTATAGGTTATGTTGTTACTGAGTTATTGTATAGTGTGGCTGAGTTGAGTTTGATTTATGAAGTGGCTGAGTTATTTATTATGATCCGACTGAGTTATTGATTATATTTTGGCTGAATTATTGATTACTGTGGCTGAGTTATATATTATGTATTGGCTGAGTTATTTATTATTTATGATTTGGCTGAGTTATTGATTATGTTTTGGCTGAGTTATTGATATGATGGCTGGGTTATTTATTATGTTGTTGTTGAGTTTTGTTTCTATTGCGGCTGACTTATCTATATATGTGTTTTAGGATCAGATGGCTATTTCTGAAGATCAAGCGCGAGATTATCCTCCACGACTTTACGCTGAAGGGGCTTCTAATCTAGAAAATAAAGAGATTAATCACAATCTGCAGATGGGAGATTTCCCTAACGTCAGAGAAGCAATAGGACGGGATGTGTGGGATCACATGAGGCAGGGTCCTCTTGGAATTATTGTGAAGCTATCTGAACGCAAAAGCGTGTGGTCTGGTAGGACTGTCCACTATCTACTATGTCGACAGCTTCGAGT
>CAKOAT010877376.1:7524-27511 GCA_932364175.1 Eruca vesicaria subsp. sativa
GAGGCTTTGATCGCAGGATTGCGACTAGCTGACAGTTTAAAGATACGCAATCTCCACGCTTACTGCGATTCTCAATTGGTAGCAAGCCAATTCAGCGGAGAGTACGAAGCAAGGTATGAAAGAATGGAAGCATATATAACTTAGGCAAGGATCTAACCCAAAAGTTCGACCAATTCGCCCTCACTAGGATCCCTCGGGCCGAAAACGCCCAAGCAGACGCCTTGGACGCCTTGGCATCGAGCTCGGATCCTGGTCTGAGCAGAGTAATTCCCGTCGAATTCATCGAAAACCCTAGCATCGGACCAGAGGACGATATCAACGAAAACGATAATCGTCCTTCTGCAGATCAGTCCAACTACGGGTTCGACCGGCCATGGATGGAAACGATCCTCGCATACATCACCAACAGAGCACTCCCATCGGAAAAATGGGCAGCCCTAAAAATAAAAACTCAGGCCGCACGGTACGTTCTAGTAGACAGAGAACTCTATAAGTGGAGATTCTCCGGACCACTGATGACCTGCGTGCAAGGAGAAAAGGCACTACGGATAATGCAAGAAGTACATTCCGGTTCTTGCGGAAACCATTCTGGCGGAAGATCTCTCGTAATAAAAATCAAACGCCACGGATATTTTTGGCCAACGATGATCAAGGACCGCGAGAGTTCGCACGAAAATGTGAAAAGTGCCAAAAGCACGCTCAAACTATTCATCACCCAGCCGAAGTTCTCTCCTCCATCTCGGCGACGTATTCATTCATGCGATCGGCAATGGATATAGTCGGACTGATGCAAGCGTCAAAACAAAAACGCTTCCTATTGGTTCTAACCGATTTCTTCTCCCAG
This sequence comes from Eruca vesicaria subsp. sativa, assembly GCA_932364175.1. Lineage (NCBI taxonomy): Eukaryota > Viridiplantae > Streptophyta > Magnoliopsida > Brassicales > Brassicaceae > Eruca > Eruca vesicaria. The sequence goes on from CAKOAT010877376.1 coordinate 8,369, forward strand.
TGGGTCGAAGCGGAATCTTACGCAAGCATCAAAGATGCCCAAGTAGAGAATTTCGTATGGAAAAATATAGTGTGAAGACATGGGGTCCCATACGAAAACGTAACGGACAACGGGTCTCAATTCATCTCGACTAGATTCAAAGCTTTTTGCGAGAAATGGAAAATACGATTGACAAAATCAACTCCAAGATACCCTCAAGGCAACGGACAAGCCGAAACGATTAAATAAAACCATCCTCAACGGCCTCAAAAAAACGCCTCGACGCCAAAAAGGGCAGGTGGGCCGAGGAACTCGAGGGAGTTTTATGGTCGCACCGCATGACCCCGAGGCGAGCAACGGGCGAAACTTATTTTGCCCTCGTGTATGGAACATAATGCATGATCCCAGCAGAAATCGAATTCCCAGGAGTACGCAGGAGGTTGCTCCCAGAAAGGGAAGAATCGAACAACCTAATGCTTCTTAACGAACTCGACATGGTAAACAAAGGACGGGATCAGGCCCTCATCCAAATTCAGAATTACTAGCAAGCGGCCGCCAAGTACTATAACGCAAACGTACGAGGCCGCAGATTTCATGAACGCGAACTAGTCTTACGAAAAGTCTTCCAAAACACCGCAGAACGAAACGCCGGGAAATTGGGAGCCAACTGGGAAGGACCATACATGGTCATAAAGGTAGTCCGGCCGGGAGCGTATGAAATCGTGAACATGCAGGGCGCCAAAATTCCCCGATCGTGGAACGCGATGCACCCCAAGAAATACTATCACTAGGCAACACGCCCGCAAAATACCGAACTACGAGACGGCTTGATCCCCCCCCCCTAAAGGGTACGTAGGCATCTTGTCGCAAGACGAGACCAGCTTTCCCCCCTCATTAAAAGGGGGGGGGGGGTAGATGAGTATACGTATACTCGTATACTCCCGGAATTTCAGAATTTCAAAATCGAAATTTCTGAAACTTTTTCAGCAATGCAGCGAAAGAAAATTCTGATTGAAGCGAGACGTCGCCAATATTCGGAAAAATATTCCTTTCCAAAATAACAACAATAAATAGTCCGTCCGCGACTATAAAAACATATACAGCTTCTTAAGACATAATTCTTTCGCGAAGGCCTAAATACCTTAAACATCTATCAAATAAAAATAGTTTGTTGCTGATCACAACAAACTCGCAACAGTCCTAAACAAACTTAAGTTATCTCGCAGACATAGCTCTCGAACACCCGACACAAGGGTAATAGCGCTATAAAAGAAATCCAAACTTTTGGTAAGCACTTCCGGGCAACTTAGAAATTGTTCCCGGTGAGATGCTCGATTCCAACTAGACGAATCGTATAAGCCGAGAACCTATCGCGGATTCTAAATCGGTATGAAATCAGGTTAAAATCGCAATAGGCAAAACAAAAGCCGATTAGTCATCGCATAGCCTCGATCCAAAAGTAAACCTAGGTTTTTCCCTAAATCCATCACACTGGTCTCTAACGTCTCAAGGCATGAATCAAGATCCTAAAGGCATGTCTCTTTGTCTACATCTAAACGCTCACTCGATTTACTAAACATCCTAAAACGAGCAAACGAACAAGGCGATCTACTAAGGGAAGGAATGCGAGACGACAACTCGCGGACCTCCCTCAATATCAACTCGAAGCAACAGGTTTAAACGAAAAACTGATTGTTCATTATAAAAAGTTGCCGTAGCAACAAGGGACTCAAAGCCGTAAAATGCCAGTCCCGAACAAGTACAAAAGCCATTTTCGGCCAAACACGTAAAAGTCTAATTCCTAAGTCTCATACGAGACTACAACTTCAGATACCCTCTGCACACGGAGCCTCGTCTTCATCCATCGCATAACCAATTCTCGCAACAACACCTTCATCTTCGTCAGCGATCTCCGGGACGTTGCTTTCATCTGCATCAGGCTGAGGGACGCTTTCGGCAGCAAGATTTGGATCATAGTCATTTCCCTCGACAATAACATCCCTTTCGGTCTCACGAAGCCTTCGACCTCTTTTCATCCTTCGCCTTGAGCAGAGAAATCGCGGTCTTCCCGAGATCACGCTCCAAGTCGCTAATCCTAACCTCGAACCGAGACACCTCCGCGGAGTGCACATCTTCTATCACCTTCAATTTCGCCTCGAGCTGAGCGGATCTCTCCTGCTACTCAGTCAACTCCTTGGCTAAACGCTCAACTTTAGATCCACACTCTTCGATCATCCCATCGATCAACAAAACAAAATAGAAAAGCCAAGATAGACGATCATACACAAATTAAAAATAATAGTCTTTTTAAAACGTGTACTCGCGAACCTGTACCTTGGCACGGTGTTGCGACATTGAACCCAAGCTTGGTGCCTTGCTTGACGAAGCTCCAGTCTCCAGACCCTTCGCGCCTCTCTTTCTTTTGGGAGCGTCGGGGTTCGTGCAAGGTCTCTTACGACCTTTGGCTGGAGCAGCCAGCATTGCGCTAAGCGCCGGAAGTATTAGAACAATCACCCTCTTGGTTGGAGGAGGAGGTTTCAAAGTCGTGACCGGTTTGACCACGGTAGGAGCTGCAACCGTTCCAACCTCGGTAGGAGCCGCAACCGTTCTGACCTCGGCAGGAACCGCTACATTTTCGACTACAGCAAGGGGCGGAACAGCAGATGAACCCGACAGTTCGATAATGACACCCGTCAAGGATTTAACTACCGTACCCGCCGTTTCGTCCAAAATAGCCTTGACCTCTTTCGAAAGAACGGACGGGTCCACCGGGGCTGCGCAAGTCGGCACCGTGTTCTACTCAGCATCACTACGATCCATCTCCTCCTGAAACAAGAGGAACTCAGAAAAACGAGCATCCTGCGAATGTGCCATAGGGTTGTCACTAGCAGAGAGCTCATGGTCTTGTTGATCACCTTGGGAAGAAGACATCTTGGCAATTTTTCTAGAGAGAAGTTGGAGAGAAATTTGAAAGATGAAAGATATGTGAAGTAATGATCCAATACTTATAAACAAAAAAAAACGAAAAAAAGAAGAGCTCATCTCTCGTGATTAGACAAATCGCAGTCGTGGATTCCGATTAAAACAACCTCAGTTGCCCACAAAAATCCTCTCCGAAGCTTGCGAACTGGGGGGCTAACTGTGGGTGTCGAAAACCGTAATCTCGAAATCAACGTCTACGATAATTTCTGTTAAGAGTATAATCATTGCTTTCCGCGAAAAGAAAACTAAAATAAGGTTTATAAAACTTATTTAAATCATTTTATAAAACTCGAGAAGCCGTTTTATAAAATTTTAATAAAGCTTCCGAACAAGGGGAATCCGCAGAAAACTCGGAAATCGTTATCTCGAAAGAACGAAACAAACACCGATTACACGATCTCCCGAGTTAAGCACAAAACCGCAAAAAAACCGAAATCGTCGTAAACGCAAGCTGGTTCGGCCAGCTAAGTGGCCTCGAGCTAGCTCGCCGTACGACGAGCTATCTCGACCAAGGATAGCTTGCCGTACGGCGAGCTATCTCGACCAAAGATAGCTCACCGTACGGCGAGCTAGGGCCTCTCGTATAGCTCGCCGTACGGCGAGCTGAACCGGTCTGGTTTGGTTCGCCGTACGTCGAGCTAATTATCCCGAGCCTCGATCTCCGACGTCCTCGAATCAAGGCATACGTCCTTCAGCACGATCATGTTCCGAACCACGGTCGAAATGTCTCTCGATTCGTCTCGATCCGTCCTATCGTTCGAATTTAACGATAAAAACCGTAAAGTCTTGCTTTCTTGAAAGAACTCAAGGAAATCGTATAAAACGGCAACGGTTAAAAGAAACACCGAACATTGCCAAACTTTGCGATTAACTCGAGAAACTTATTTAAAAACGGCATCGCATCAGGAAACAATCTCGTATAAAGTCGTAAAACGGTTTTATCGCAAAACGGCTAGAAAAGTCCTAAAATGCGATAAAAGCCTATCTTGCGACTTTAACAAAATCTAACCCGAAGATACGGTGACGTTTTGACGATTTACTCGCAGAAAGAACATAAATGTCAAAGTTCGAATATAAATAGAAGATTTTCGTAGCAGAAAAGGAAAGATGAAGATAAATAGAAGATTTCCGCGGCAAAAACGGAAAGATAAAGATAAATGGAAGATTCTCGATAAACTAAAATCTGGGCGAAATGGAAGGACCAAACCGGCAAGGAAGGGAGTATATAATCAAGAGGCAAAGGACAGAAGCAAGAGATGAAAGTTAGACCTAGAGAGGCGGCTGTTAGCTTAGGCGAATTTAGGACTTAGGTGTTTAGACTAGCAAGTTGGATCCTTAGAACGTTTTGACGTCTAAGTTCCACGATTCTCTTTGTAACAGCAGGCAATCTCTTATTCAATAAAGCTCTAACGCAAATTCTTTATCTGTATTCTGTTTGTCTTTGTTCTTGTTCATCTATATTCTGTTAACTTTGTTCGTTTTAGTGATTTTCGCAGAGATCCAAGACCTTGGGAGAATTAGGGTTTTCCCTAAGTTTCCATAGTTGATGGAAAATTGACGGTGTGAATCTCGGTTCCCACATTCCTTGAGCAGCAAGTAATCTTGTGTAGTAAAACCTAGATTTATTATATTTTAATCATGTATTTTATTATTTTGTTCGTGTTGTTTTCCGATCTGATGGGTTGTCAGAGAGATTGAGATCCATGGTGAACCCTAGTGTTTCTTGGTGATCAAGTCATTTATTATTTTCTGATCCATTTTCTGCTCTTTGATCTTGGCCAAGGTGAGGGCTACTCCGTTTAAATCCCGAGCTAGTTTAGTACTACTATCTTCAAAAGTTTAGTTTTGAAACATGTTTCGTCTCTGTGAATCGAGTCTGTTTCAGAGTCTTGTTTTGTTATTTACTATTATTGTTGTTAAACCCGACATAGGATAATAGAAGATTCAACGGTTGTGTGACATGATTGATGTTAAAAATTGATATATATATACGAGTCTGTGTGTGGAGATTGCGGGGGTGCAGAAACGTGTGTACTAGAGACGCCTTGTTTGTGGAGATTGCGGGGGCATATAGACGTCTGTGCTAGTGCCACCTTGTGTGAAGATTGCGGGGTACAGAGACGTTTGTACAAGCGCCATAGAGATTGCGGGGGTATGGAGTGGACTATCGTACTAGTAATGCCTGTAGATTTATATATGTATATCCGTCTGAGGAGAGTGCGGGGTGCAGAGAATAGCTATGTACTATCATCGCATTGATTGTTGTTGTATGGTGCTGTAGGCAAATGATTGTTCGGTGAGGTGTAATAGACACTGTGTTTGTCTCATGCTTGAGCTAGTCCTACATAGTCGTAGTGCTATGTACTGAGTCAGTGATTTGCGGTTTAGCATCCTATACCTCATTGAGTGACTCCCCTATTACTCACCCCTCTTTTGTTCCCCGTGCAGATTTATATGACATATTTTTATAATTTAATTTAAAATTGTATTTTCTTCGGATTTTATCTAAGTAAATGTTTCAATATTTCATTTAGTTTTATAAATTGGTTTAATTCGGTATTTTATCGGTAGTAGCACACTGTTCTCAAGAGAGGAGAAGACGGGTATTACAAAGAGACACACCATTAATATTCAAGCACCCATGGCAAGATGTTAAAGGGCCGAAAACCCTCTTCCTTGAAGACAAGACGGAGAAACCAAATCGAACTACCAGAGAACTAACCACCAACGGAATCTGTTTTGTTGCTAACGAGAACAAGGGTCACCAAACCTCACTGGAACCACAACCAGAAGCGAGAGAAGAATACACATGCAGAAGGAGAACGAGATCCATCAGCAGAAAGGAGTCGAAACTCAAGGGATCTGCCGAGAAAACCCTAAAAGATACAGTAGAGATGGAGTGGAGAAAATGATGCCACACGCAGCCAGAAACCAAGCCACCATCAAACCATCTTATCTGAACCTCCAGATCTGAAAACTTGATCTAGATTTGCTCTCCAAAGTTTACACAAATCACTCCAAAACAAACAGCTACAAAAACAAGAAACAGAGGACCCAACGGTAGCAAGGGAAGCCAAACCACCGGCTGGTGTCAAAACTCTTTGTCGAAAGCTAGAGAAAAGTCAAGAGATTTTCTAGAGAGGTTTTTAATTTTGATAATTCCCCTTTTTACTGATTTCAAGTCTTCAATTTTTATTTTATAAATACTTAAATAATTTATGAAATATTAAAAATTAATTTAGTTAGTTCAAGGGTATAATGGTATTAAAAAAATATAAATCTTATTTATCTAAATAATATTCCTTAAATCTTATTGGGACAAACCTTAGTTGAGATGTCTCTTTTTTCTAATTTCATAGAAAAAAACATACATTTCTCTTATTGATGAAAACCACCTTTCCTTGGAAAATGCATTGACATCTATTACACTTTGATCATGTAAGGGTCTCTTTCTAAGATTCAATCAGCTTGTAATAGGAAGCCGAAAAACGAATTGATATAGACAAATAAATAAAAGAGATGTAAAAGAAATATACAAAAATAAAACTGGTATGAAATTATTTTCATAAACTACAAATGGATTTGAGACATAATCTCTTTAGTTAACTTTTAATGTTCGCTTTCTAGTGAGACGGACCGTAGCGAATAACGAATCACATGATAATACCATGGAACAAGTTTCACACATCATTAGTGAACATATCTGAAAACTATAGATTCTAGAAAACACACTCAAACTTAAGCTAGGAGGTTTGCCGGTTTTCGATGTAAAAGTAATGTAATGAGAAAAGATACGACTTGTATATATATAGGAAGGGGAGAAATGTATTCGTTTAGATTTTAACGAATTCATGGGAGTGATTTCCAAGAATCATGGCGAATATGCTTGACTCAAGAACGTGGAAGAGGTTGTAACCACTCCGAAAATCACACAAGACTTGTTCAAAAAAGTAATCCAAAAAATAAGAATAAGTTATGAACTATATTGTCGATTGACCTAACCGATTCTTGGCCCGTCTAACCAGCCCATCCATCAAGCGTCTTAGGCGGCTGGGCTCTTTCCTTTTTCTTTAGGCGGCTAGTTTTGATTTTCCTTATGGGGTTAGGTTTTGTATTATTTCATTTTCCTAGTTGGTTTAGGCTTTTCCTTTTCTAGGAACTTGCAACTCCCAATATAAGGGAACCTTATGTTTATAATAATAACACAACCATTCCCCTTATTTTTCCATTTTTCATGTGGGGTTAGGTTTTGTACTATTTCCTTTTCCTTTTTTAGGAACTTGCAACGTCCAATATAAGGGAACCTTATGTTTATGAATAATAACACAACCATTTCCCTTATTTTCACAACACGTTATCAGCACGATCAAGTCCCTAAATCCCTGAGCAAAAGAATCCGACCAGAAACCCTAATCTCTCTCTCTCTCTCTCTCTCTCGAAGAACCCTAGACGGCGAAACCCCTTTTGTCAGCGAGAACCACTGTGAAACCCTAGCCCTAATTCTTCAGCCGCCGATCTCAGCCTATTCAATCCTGATCGAGAACCTTCATCCACATTCAAGGAGTTCCCGATCCCAGCAAGCTCAATCCAAGACCCGATAAGAAATTCACGATCCGACCTCAACGATCTCAATCCGCGATCTGATACTCAGCATGCACTGGTTCTGATTTGCGATCCGAAGAAGTTCCAGCTTGATCAATCCTTCGCTTGTTCGGTCCATTCATCCCAATTGGTGATTAAGGTAATTCTTGAAACCCTAATGATACGAAAATCGAAAACCTAAAAATCAAAACCCAAATTTACGAATTAAAACCTAATAGATCTGTTAGCTTGTAGGATCTGTTTAGGTTGTTAGTTGGAACCCCACAATGCTTGTTTTGATTGCTTGATTGAGGTTTACACGAACACTTAGAACCTGGATGCTAGGATTGTTAAAATCCTAATTCGACCAGATTGTTCATTCTTGATTGTTTGATTGAATGTTTAAGATTGAAACCATATGCTAGGTTGATAGTTTAAAATCGCATGAACCGAACTAGTGTAGAACCGATCTAACCCTAATTGATATGCTAGAACCAAACTAGACCTAATGCTAGAACTAAAATAGGTTTGATAAATTCATTGCTTGAAATTGATATCTTGTTTGGTCGATTTGTTTAATGAGCATGTTTAAAATTCTAAGTATGAGATATATGATTTCAGATGTCAAAAATCAACAACTTGGATTTTGCTGCCTTAAATATCTCAGGAGATAAATATTTACAATGGGCATTGGATGCTAAGATCATCCTGAAATCACAGGGACTCGGTGAATGTATCACCGAGTGAAATAGTGCAACTGAGAAAGATAGATACATAGCTATCTTGATTATTCGCCATCATCTTACTGAAGGTCTCAAAGATCAGTATTTGACGATTGAGAGTCCTCTAGACCTTTGGACAGAGTTGAAAACGAGATATGATCACCAAAGAACAGTGATATTACCAAAGGCTCTATATGATTAGAGGATTCTCAGAATCCAGGACTTCAATTCCGTGGATGAGTATATCTCAGCTCTATTTAAGATTGTTTCTAAATTAAAAATGTGTTGTAAGGATGTAACGGATAAGGATATGTTAGAAAAGACCTTCTTCACCTTCCACACAAGTAATGTGTTGTTACAACAACAATACCGTGAAAAGGGCTTCAAAACATATGCAAATCTGATCTCATGTCTATTGTTAGCTGAGAAAAATAATGAACTGATGAGGAACACTGAATTGAGACCTCTTGGATCAACCACACTACCTGAGGCAAATAAGGCTGTAGAGGAAAAGAAAGAGGCTAACCACGTCCCGAACAACAGCTAACGGCCGTGGCTGTGGAAAATGGAAAGTACGTGGTCGAGGTAACTACAACGGCCGAGGGAACCATTATGGGAACCGAGGCCGCGGGTACCAACCCAATTTTAGCTGTGGTCGAGGCAAAGGCTGTGGTATCTCCTTTAAACCACAACACTCGACCAACTCGACCAAATCAGTGTGCTATAGGTCTGGAATGAGTAACCATTAGGCTAAGACATGTAGAACTTCCAAACATCTAGTTGAACTCTATCAAGAGAGACTAAAAGTTAAGATTCCTGAGGCCCATTTGATCTATCAATATAATGAATCTGATGTTGATCATGGACAAGATGATCATATGGAGTATGAAACTTCAGATTGCTTAAAAGAATCAAGTTGATTTCGGCATCAAAACTTTTGTGTTTTCTTTACTTTATGTCTCTTTGTTTTGAATTTGTTTTTTTTTCTTTGTCTACTTAAACTTAATGAATGAATGGTCTTTACTATGTCAAGATCAGTATGATAGAGACTAATGCCACGGTAAAAAAAATCTTTACCGAGAACTTCACTCTTTGGCACGACCGGCTTGGCCATCCCGGTTCGAACATGATGCGGAAACTGATATCTAATACAAATGGGCACACATTGAAAGAAAGAAGAGTTATCCCTAAGCACCTCACGTGTGTAGCATGTTCACAAGGGAAACTCATTGTTAGGCCATCTCCAGTTAAAGTGACTAAGGAAACAATAACTTTTTTGGAAAGAATACAAGGTGACATCTGTGGACCAATACACCCACCTAGTGGGACATTTAGATACTTTATGGTCCTCATTGATGTGTCCACAAGATGGTCACATGTATGTCTATTATCAACCCGCAACTTGGTGTTTGCGAGGTTACTTGCTCAGATAATTCATTTAAGAGGTCACTTTCCAAATTTTCCTTTAAAGACTATACGTCTTAATAATGCTGGTGAATTCACGTCCCAAGCGTTTAGTGATTATTGTATGTGCATGGGGGTTAGTGTAGAACATTTTGTGGCACATGTACATACACAAAACGGCTTGGCCAAATCCTTTATCAAACGCATACAACTAATTGCTACACCATTACTTATGAGATCAAAACTCCCGGTCTCAGCTTGGGGACATGCCATTTTACATGCAGCTGAACTAATTCGCATCAGGACATCTAGTGAGCATAGATATTCCCCGTCCCAATTACTTACGGGTCACGAGCCAGACATATCCCATCTTAAAACATTTGGCTGTCCCGCTATGTACCAATAGCTCCACCTCAGAGAACTAAGATGGGATCTCAATGAGGATGGGGATATATGTTGGATATGAATCTCCCACTATAATTAAGTACTTTGAGCCAACCACGGGCGATTTGTTTAAGGCCAGGTACGCGGATTGTCATTTTGATGAATTTAACTATCCAACATTAGGGGGCATAACAATAAGCTAGTAAAAGTAAAAGAAATTTCATGGTCTCAACCATCTTTTTCCTGGAAAGATCCTCAGACTCAAGAGTGTGATTTAGAAGTCCAAAAGATAATACATTTACAAAAGCTAGCTAATCAATTGCTAGATTTTTTTGCTGCCCCGAATAGAGTAACAAAGTCATACATACCAGTTGTGAATGCACCAATTCGCATTGATGTCCAAGAAGGACACGGTCAAGTTGCTATAGAGTCTAAAGCACGTTTGATACGTGGTACACCAATAGGTTCCAAAGATAAGAACCCTCAGAAACTAAAGAAAGGTGCTGAACATGAATCCGAGGTCGAGGGAACCCCAGACATGGACGAGCCGGCCAAACTGGCAGAACCTAATGTGCCAAACAATGAGGCTTGGGACGCCAAGATTCAAGGGACTGATGGTCCTGATAATAATGAGATCTCAATCAATTATGTCATGTCTGGAATACTATGGAACAGAAAGAATGTCGACATTGATGATATATTTGCATGCAACTTAGCACTTGAAATTATGGACATGAACGAGGGTCATGAACCCACGTCTATCTATGAGTGTACTCAACGATCAGATTGGATCAAATGGAAAGAAGCTATAAACGTGGAGTTAAATTCTGTAAAGAAAAAGAATGTTTTTGGTCCTATAATTCGGACACCTCTTGATGTTAAACCAGTTGGACATAAATGGGTCTTTGTGAGGAAAAGAAACGAACATGGTGAAGTCGTGAGATAGAAGGAACGACTAGTTGCACAAGGATTCTCACAGAGACCAGGAATAGATTATGAGGAGACATACTCCCATGTGGTGGATGCTACTACTTTTAGATTCCTAATAAGTCTGGACATGAGAGAGAATTTAGACCTGCGGTTAATGGATATAGTAACTGCATATTTATATGGTCCACTGGATAATGAGACATACATGAAAGTACCAAATGGTATTGAGCTGAAAGACAAAGCAAGTTCTCGAGAAGAATATTGTATAAAGTTGAACAAATCACTTTATGGATTGAAACAATCAGGTCGAATGTGATACAATAGACTAAGCGAGTACTTAGTAAAAGAAGGCTATAAGAATGATCCAATAAGCCCATGCATATTTATAAAGAAATTCGACCAGGGCTTTGTAATAATATCAATGTATGTTGATGACCTGAATATACTAGGAACCTCTGGAGAAATTTCCCAAACAATTGAATAACTTAAGAAAGAATTTGAGATGAAAGATTTGGGCAAAACGAGATTCTGTTTAGGGTTACGAATTGAATATCTTAAAGATGGAATCCTTGTGCATCAAAAGACATATACAGAAAATGTATTAAAACGGTTCAACATGGATCAATCTCACCCATTGTCGAGAGATCACTTGGTCTAGACACGGACCCGTTTGGTCCCAAGAAGGAAAATGAAGAGTTCCTCGGGTCCGAAGTGTCGTATCTCAGTGCCATAGGAGCCTTAATGTATTTGACGAGCCATACTAGGCCGGACTTATGTTTTGATGTGAACCTATTGTCTAGGTTTAGTTCAGGTCTGACTTAAAGGCACTGGAACTGGATTAAACATATTCTTCGTTACCTACAAGAACGAAAGACTTGAGTCTATTTTATACTAACCAACCCAAAGAAGGGTTAATTGGTTTTGCTGATGCAGGTTTTAATCCAGATCCACAATGCTCGATCTCAGACAGGCTATTGTTTAACCCACGATTGGGCTGCTATAGCTTGGCGGTTCATGAAACAAAAAATGGTGGCCACATAATCCAATCATGCCAAGATTGGCCATCCATGAGGCAAGCCGTGAGTTAGTCTGGTTGCGGTCCATGACCCAACATATTAGAAGAGTTTGTGGGATGACCGAAGGCAAAGAAGAACCAACCATCATGTAGGACAATGCCGCGTGCATTGCTCAGCTTAAGGACGGCTACATCAAAGGAGATAGGACGGCACATCTTACCCAAGTTCTTATTCACCCACAATTTTCAGAAAGCCGGCGAGGTCCAAGTGCTACAAGTCCGTTCAAGTGACAATTCAGCAGACTTATTCAGCAAGCCACTTCCAACCTCAACGTTCAAGAAGCTCACGCATCATATTGGGATGCGTCGACTTAAAGACCTTCAGTGACGTATAAAACAGGGGGAGATTACGTGTTGTACTCTTTTTCCTTATCCATGGTTTTACCTAGTTTTATCCCTTTGGGTTTTGGGTTTTTCCTGTAAAGGTTTTAATGAGGCAACATCCAAAGCGTATTACAACGGTTATGGCATCCAAGGGGGAGTGTTATGAACTATATTGTGGATTTCCCTAACCGACACTTGGATCGTCTAACCAGCCCATCCATCAAGTGCCTTAGGCAGCTGGACTCTTTTCTTTTTCCTTAGACGGCTAGTTTCCCTTTTACTTATGGGGTTAGGTTTTGTACTATTTCCTTTTCCTAGTTGATTTAGGTTATTCCTTATCTAGGAACTTGTAACTCCCTATATAAGGGCACCTTATTTTTATGAATAATAACAAAAGTATTTTCCCCATACTTTCAGAACAGAATCTATATTATGTATAAGGGAGCATAAATACTTTGCTTACGTAGCATTAAGAAATGCATCAACATCTTGTAATGGGCATGGGCCACATTTTTCAAGATTTAGATCCAGTCCAGGCCCAGGCTCAGCTTGGCACGGCGCGCGTGGGTCACTCCTCTCTCGTTGGTGCCTTTGAACAAAGACATGAGAGTGAACATATATATACCACTCAAAGACCTTGACTTACCTGATGTGGGACAAGTCATTTTTGGTTTGCATTTTGTGTTATGAAAACATTACGCTATCAATTTCTTTGCCTCAATTCTCATTTAATTAAATTTCATTTTGATGTTTGAATATACTAGATTGTAGGGCTGTTCAATATGGTAACACCGAACCGTACCAAACCGAGCCTAACCGAAATAGAAAATATGGCTTGGATTTGGTATATACCATATAAAACGAATGGATATGATTTTATAAAAACCGTAGGATATGGATATCGTTAGGTTTATAACCGATTAAACCAAATAAACCAAACAAAACCGTTCAAAGAAAACAAATATAAATATTTACATTATATAACCATTTATTTTCTTGGAAAAGGCTTTTTTTTTTTTACTTTTTTATTCCTTGTGAAGATATATCTTAATAATTTTATTTTATTTTCTTCAACTATTATCTAATTTTGATTTGATTTTGCTTGTTGTAAGAAATTGTGAAATTAGATTGTACCATGTAATTTATTTGGAAGAACAAAGAGAAAATAAGAAAAGCTATACAAAACTGATTCGTTGGTTGTTTTGTTTGTTGTTAATTTCACATTTTTATATTTATGAGCACCTAAGACTATTTTAATAAATGATAGTTTTGATCATATGTTTTTTTTTTAATTCATATAATATGAAACCAACTCAGATAATAATGTTATTTGGTATAAAACCGAATAAACCGAAAACCGGTAGTATAAATACCGAACCAAACCAAATTAAATATGGTTCCATTATGGTAGCTAATTTTTATAAACCAAATAACCGAAAACCAAAAAAACCAAACCAAAACCAGACCGAACACCAGATTGAAAGGCCTACTAGATTGTACGACTTTCTGTAAGCTTTACAACAAGCTATTAATCTGGTGAAAAGAACCAACAGTTTGGCTGGAAAAGACATCAGAAAAGTCAAAATTATCAGCCATATATTTTGTCAAGAAACAGAGTTCCAACAATCATCCACATGAACAGAAATTACTCTAAACATATGAAGACTCGATAGATTCTAGTTGCAATACTTATACTAATCCTGACTAAACAGACATGCCTGTCGAAAATGTTCGCGAAAAATTCACCATGTTTGCGTTTGTGAAATTTTATGTCTTGAACCACACATAGATGGTATATGTCGGTTTACTTTACCTGGAGATGAACAAAATGTCTTCAACCACCCCATTTTTATTGCAAAAACACCTGATATTCTGTGGACGGTGGAAAGTTCAAACCCTTTGTATGATATTTTCCTTACTATTATTTATTTAAATAACATGCCTCTGTTTTTGAGTGATTCCAGCTTAAATTTTTTTTTTTAATGATTGTTAGAGCTGGGCTTGGGCATGTGCAGAGAGAAGATTCCAACCGATATCGATAATCGTTTTTTCATCACACACATCTCACACCAGCAAACTCAACGTGCAACTATTTATAAATTGAGTGGATGGGTGTCATAGTTATATCTTGCCAGGCCTGGTACAATCGGAGGCTATTTTGTCACCTTCATTATCTTCACCATTGGCAGCCGGCTTGTATACATCGTCGTCATCCAATTCTTCGTCTTATGATTATCCACTCAACGGGCAACTTTTTCTAAGTTGAGTGGATGGGTGTCATAGTTATCTCTTGCCAGTCCTGGTACGATTGCATACAAGTATCTTCATCATAAACAGCCGGCTCATCTACATTGTTTTCATTAGAGGCTATTTTCTCACCTTCGTTATCTTCATCAGAGGCAGCCGGCTTGTCTTCAACGTCTTCATCGAATTCTTCATCGTCGTCTTGTGATTATCCACTCCACTTGCTGGGGAGCCTATGGAAGAGAAAATTTGGTTCCAAGCCATTTTTTGCCTCAACCGTCGCTGCAGCCTCCACGAGCACATTTTAATAGCTCTGAGAGCACCTCCACTGAATCCTCCCTATTCCATCTCTCAGATACACTGATTGGATTTGATACCTATGCCGTCTTCTACGTTGACTCAACAATCTTCACAGACTTCAGCATCTGATATGCCCTAAATTGATAAAGGCTAAATTGATGCAATCATGGCCAAGGTTATGGATGACTTGGTTCAGATATTTACAAGACCTTTCCCTCCATGGTGGTAATGGGATAATCCTAAGCTTCTTTCAACTCGTGTAGATCCAACATGAGGTATATTAAACCTAGTGCCTGATGCTAGCGGCGATTATTCAGAAGATAGGCGGTGAACCTTAGGATGTTGCTTCGTGTAGAACCAATAAGAGTGTAAGAACCCAAAACCTGAACTATTTAAACACTACACACAACACGATTTGGTGGTAGAATAGTCACACAAGATCTTGCAGAATAACTCCTGATACACCGGTTTAATCTTCAGCCTCACACTAAAAGATCGAAATGTTCCAAAGGAACAAGGAGAATCTTTCTCAAACAAAACAAGTTTTATTCAAAATAGTAAGATTTATTTCTTGGCTATTATGTTTTATTTGTAGGATTACAAGTTGTAGAACCAAAGAAGAATGTGCTAAAAATAAGACATTGAAAATAGAAATTAAGATGACTAAATAAAGTCTTTGAATGAAACTTGGACTGCCTCTTGATATAGCCACAACCAGGACTTTGAAAAGTGAAAAATATTCTCCTGATATGGGACAATACATTTTTCTTTGAGGCCTGGTAAGAAACCATATTTTTCCTTAGCCAATAGTTTATCGGTTTCTCCATTTGGCCAAAGAAGTCTGTTTCTGGATCTTTTCGAAAACAATAAAGCCCAATGATTTCTTGGAAATTTAAAGCATAAATAATCACCTTTGGCATGATTGAATTGGTCGTTGGTCCATCAGAAATAAGGGTAGCCATTTTCAGTTTCTCGGGTGGTCGAACCAGCTCAAAAAGTCGTACCAGCTTTCTCAGCTCGTCCAGGTGAGTGTCAGTCCAGCTAAGCTCGTCCATGATAGTGTCAGTACATCTCACTTGAGTATTCAAATCATCCAGATCATCAGCTCATTTACACTCACTTCAGCTGGTTTCAACTTGTCCTCAGTTTCATCAGCTGGTCTTAGCTCGTCCAAGGTTGCATAGTTGATCAGGGTTGCATCATCCCCTCCTCCTTTAAATAGATCTGTCATCAAATATGTATCTACTACATCAAATGGAAAAAAATCAGATACTAATCAAATGATCAAGTAGGAGAGTATGTAAGCAGAGTAGAGTTTCAGAATAAAACTTTCTTGGACTATTGAAGTTGTTTTCCTCAAGTACTAGGCGAGTTGACAGGTGAACTCGTGTCCAGGACGCGAGTTGTACTCTTGCTAGGGATGTTTACTATGAAATCATCCTAGAAGCAGTAACTCAGCCAGTAACTCGTGCCCGAAAAGAGAGTAGTTGTACTCTTACTAGGCGAGTTAAGTGTCAACTTGTGCCTGGGGAAGGCAAGTTTTCTAACTCGTGCCTAGAAAAAGGTGAGTAGTACTTTTACTAGGCGAGTTGACAGGTGAACTCGTGCCTAGGATGCGAGTTGTACTCTTTCTAGGGATGTTTACTATGAAATCATCCTAGAAGCAGTAACTCGGCCAGTAACTCGTGCCCGCAAGGAGAGAAAACTCACGAAAGGAGAGTAAACTCACGCGTGAAGAGTAAAAGTGACCCCGAGGTGCATTACTTGTTCACATGGAGAGTAAACTCATGCAAGGAGAGTAAACTCACGCGTGGAGAGTAAAACTGATCCTAAGGTGCATTACTCGTTGCACATGGAGAGTAAACTCACGCAAGGAGAGTAAACTCAAGCGTGGAGAGTAAAAGTGATGAGGTGGCATATTTACCGAGTAAAAGAGTTGAAGTGGTAGCTTTTCTGAGTAAAAGAATTGAAGTGGTAGCTTTGCCGAACAAAAGGGTGGCTTCCACGTCAAGATAACATTTGTTGATGATATTGGGCTTATTCGGCTTCAATTTTTTTTCTTCTTGTTTTGAGTGAGGCCCGAGCTACACTTTTTGCCGTTTTATTGAGATGACAAATTTTATTGCCACGAGCAGGATCTCACTCGCAACGACGAGCCGACGACTTTGTGCGACAAGACGTAGAAAGAAGTTGATTTGCCGAGGTGCAGCGATACTCGGCTTGTTCGAGAGCTTTTAAGACATCTTAATTGATTGCCGAGAAAAATAGCTTAGGAGCGTGTATGAGCTTAAGCCTCTTGGTTGGTGACATCTTGGGCTTCAGAGTTTTGCCGGCGTAAACTCTTGCTCGGCAACAATTGATGAAGCGCAGTTGTGGCGGAGCAAAATAACAACGACGTGTCCACGTGTTGATGAGAAACTGGCCATAGATTGTGCGTCATACACTCGTTGCTGACCGTAAGTTTCTCGCCAAACTCGTGCGTTATGTTTTGTGAAGGAGATGATGTTGGCTGCGTATCAGATCTAGGTTGTCGAAACCAGGTGATGATCACGAGATGGTTGTAATGACGAGTAACGGCGGTTCGAGTTGACCACATACAGCCATTAATGAAGCTCGAAGGCGTATACCGTTTTGACTATGATGAAAGATGAGATGTGACGAGATGAACTTTTAACCGAGGCACATGAGAGGGGCTTTAAGCTCTTAAGGAGCTTGTGCCGGTTGCGGCGTGCTCGTCGGGAGAGCTTTAGGTCGGCAAAGACTTTTAGTCGGTGACAACTTCGTTTGAGCTGTGCGAGTCATAGAGCTTGGAGCCGGCAAAAAGCTTCTGAATATGGAGCTGTTGAAGACGTCATGGTTATAAAGCCATAGGAAACCGGGTACGGAGATCATATGATCACCTCTTTCTCTCGGCAACGATGGTGAGTGAAAGAGATGACCTTGAAGACGTCATGCTCGGTGAAGCGTAATAAGCCTCAACTCATTGGTAACTAAATGCCGAGCAACGCTGTGCCGAGTAATGTACATGACGATGTGATGTACTCAGTTTGCTTCTCGGCATCGAGTCGCGTGAGAAAGAGTCTTGTTAAATCATGACGAGTGATGATGGATGCTAATCAAGGCGTATCCGATGAGTTAAAGCAAGGCTGTTTCTCGGCTTGGTGAAGAGCTTGAATGATTTGTGTCGTCATCAGGCTTGTGATTTTAGTCGGAATAAGCTTTTGGTCAGGAAGATATTTTTCCAGCAAACAACGAGTTTGTCACGCTTTTGTTTGTTGTTGACGAGAAAGACGCGACCAAGTTGTTATGGCAATTAGTGATGCAGCTTTAAGTTGGTGGCGAGACACAAAGCTGGTTCCGGCTAGGTCTCAAGGAGGGCCTTGACGAGGAGACGTCTCTGTAATCCACATGGTTGAGAAGAACTTCGAAGTGTGAACTTTTAGTCGGCTAAAGCTTTTACTCGGGGGCACTTTGACGTGAGAGCTTTTAGTCGGCAAGACAATGACGGCTCGAATCTGAACTGTTTTAGTCGTCTCGTCTCCATTGTTCTCTTAGTTGTGCCGAGTAAATCAGCGACAAGCTTCACAAGCTTGTGTATCTCTAGTGAAAGATAAGAAGCGAGCAAAGGTGATGAAGTGAGATCATGGCCGAGAAGTTTTGAGACGCCTTTGTTTAACCGTGACGTTGCTTGGGTCTCCTGCTATGATGATATCATGCTGGACTTCTGAATTTTAGTCAGTGAAAGTCTTGTTTTAGCCGTGACGAGCGACGGAGCTTGAAGACGTAGCGTAACGAACCTCAACTTGTTGAGAACGAGATGCTGAGTAACCGCATGAGCTCGAGCTTAAAGTGTTACTCGGTGATAAACCGCATGAGCTCAAGCTTTTGTATAACAAGTCTCGCTATGAGTTGCCAAATAAAATACGACCAATTCATTTTGTTGCCGAGCAAAACACGGTATGGCATGAGCTTTCACTCGGTAAGAGCTTTCAGCGATGAACCGACACTACGACCGAGCAAAAGTGATGGCGAGACCTCATGGTTGCATCTCTCTGAAGCATGTGCTCGTTATGTGTTAACGCTCAGTTGACTGAACGAGGGTTCACGAGACATGTGGAAGAGATAAACCGATGAATGACAGAGCTGGAAAACAGGGACAGTCTTGTTTGGGCCGTGGCGAGTGATCGAGCTTTTTTTTTTTTTTTTTTTTTTTTTTTT
>CAKOAT010877376.1:30262-63916 GCA_932364175.1 Eruca vesicaria subsp. sativa
CCGTAAAACAACAAAATTGACTAGATATAACATATATAAAATTACAGTATAAGTAAAGTAATATAATACTATTAATATAAATGATGCATACAAATTATAAATTAATTTAAAATTAAAAATAAATAATAATCAATTATTATTATATATTTAATTTAAAAATAATTATACCCGTGCATGAGCACGGGAAAATCACCTAGTATTTGAATAGTTGTGTAGGCTAAGCATCATTATTGCTAAAGACACAAAAAGGGTCCTTAAGTTAGTTTAATATTTTTTTAATGGTAAGAGACAATCATATATGAGCAGATTATTGCTAAAACTTTTACATGTTTCTTAGGAAATTAATTCTTTAATTTAATAGATTATGACATATAAATGATAAGTTTTAAATAAAACATTTTATATTAAGATTGAAACATAAGAAAATTACAAAGTTTTTTTAAAATACACAAAGATCATACAATATCATACAATATTTATTCAAATAAAAAAAAACTTATTAATTATTCGTTAAGATTCAAATATAAGAAAATTACAAAGTTTTTTTTTTTTAAAAACACAAAGATCATACAATATCATACAACATTTATTCAAATCATAAAAATTTATTAATTATTCGTCATTTGAAAGATGTCCAAATTTAGCCCATATGTTTTCAATCAAATCCTCTTTTAATTGTTGATGGGCTTGTCTATCCCGAACTCTTGTTCGACGCTCAATTGCACTGCCGATATTTGTAGGCATTTCGACGGAATATGTGAGATCGACCCCCTCACCTGGTTGAAATTCCGAAAGTTCATACTGTGTGTATGAACCACGTTCATCTTCGACAATCATATTATGGAGAATGATACATGCCGTCATAATATTTGCTATTTTCCTTTTATCCCATAGACTGCTTGGATTTTTAACAATTGCAAATCGTGCTTGGAGGACTCCAAACGCCCGTTCAACATCTTTTCTCACAGATTCTTGGGTTTTAGAAAATAAAGAACTTTTTTGACCCTGGGGGAGTCTGATAGATTGAATAAAAGTTGTCCATTTTGGATACATACCATCCGTGAGATAGTAAGCCAAATGGTACTCCCTTCTATTGACATAGAAATTGACTTGTGGAGCTTTACCGTTAATAATATCATCAAAAACAGGAGATCGATCAAGAATATTAAGATCGTTCATCGTACCTGGAGCTCCAAAAAACGCGTGCCATATCCAGAGATCAGATGAGGCTACTGCCTCTAACACAATTGTCGGTTTGTCGGTTCCTCGTGAATACATTCCTTTCCAAGAGGTCGGGCAATTCTTCCACTCCCAATGCATACAGTCGATGCTTCCCACCATACCGGGAAATCCACGTTGTTCTCCAATATAGAGTAGTCTCCGAAGATCCTCTTGTGTGGGACGCCTTAGGTATTCATCGCCAAACAGACGGATAATCCCGGCGGTAAACTGGTGAAGACATTGTCTAGCCGTTGTTTCAGCAAGGCGAACATACTCGTCAACTGTATCAGCTCCACCACCGTAAGCCAGTTGACGTATTGCTGCTGTGCATTTTTGGAGCGGAGATAGACTAGGCCGTCCGACTGCATCTTTTGATGGTCGGAAATACTCAACTTCTGTGGAGAGACGATGTACAATACGCATGAACAAATGCTTGTTCATTCGGAAGCGGCGCCGGAATAAATGGTGAGGATATGTTGGAGTATCACTAAAGTAATCATTCCAAAGTTTAATGTTTCCCTCTTCTCAGTTTCTCTCGATATAAACTCGTGGCTTGCGTTGTTTTGGTTCTTCGATTTGAACATAGTTTTCAAAAAATTCTTCAAAAGGGGTTTCCAAACTATCATCATCGTCATCGTTATGGTAATGGTAGTGCGAGGAAGAAGCCATTGTAATCGGAAAAAGAAATATAGAAAGGGGAATCAAAGTGAGATCACGAGTGATGATTGTGATCAAATATAAGAAAGATGTGTCATATTTATATACAAATGTGAAGTGAGACACTTATTCATTTTGTGTTTGGCAAAACACATCCGTGACTATGGCCCGTGATATTGGTTGTTGTCTTGTGATAATAATATCTACAACCTTACCCGTGATATTGCTTCTTGTTGCTCTTGTGATCAAACAATATCAACACCACTTGACCACTAGTATGTACATGTTTCGATCAAATAATATCTACAACTCCCGTGATCAAATAATATATTAAAGCACTCGATCAAATAATATAACTTTCACATTAAGTAACATTAAGTAACATTACTATATATATTAAGTAACATTACATTAATAAGTAGAACTCAAATAAGATTAAAGAACACAACATGACCATGAGTAGTACACAGATTCTTAATACATTACAAGAACACAGCACCACTTCTTCTTGCTAAAAACTACCCTACCTATGACATTAACATGACCATCAAACCAAGACACACAAATAGGAGAACAATCACAGCAACGAGCCATTCAAAAGTAGGGTACAACCTTTGTTTCTGCTTAAGTAGCTCACCAACTTGCTTCTCAAGGGTTTCGAGTTTCATGTCAGTGTCAAGGCCACTCATATAAGTTAGTGTGTCTACCTTCTCAGCCAACTGAAGAACGTGTCTGTCCCTCGCTGTCATCTCCTCCATCAAAGCCACGTCCCACCATTTCCAGACATGGCACTCACCGTCATCTACGTTCACGCATGTGAAATATCTTCTACATGGGTTGTTTGCGTTGATGGAGGTTGCGAGAAGAGGGCGAGCACCACAATAGCATGTCTGGGGGAATCCAAACTCCACCTCCGGTTGAGGTGGGTACCGCACCGGTTCCTCATGGCCTAGCTCAGCTTGGTCTCGACGTATGAGATCTTCTGTTTCGCTGTATGCAGTGTCATCGATGTTCCCTTGGTAATCCTCCGAGTCCGAAGGCTGCGTGTAGCTGTAGTCAAGACCCATTTCTTAGTTAACCTGTGGACAAAACAATACATTAGTCATATATTAGTTACTGATCATTAAACTAAAAACATTAAACTAAGAGACTGATCATAATACGCAATCACAGAGAAAGAGAAAACCATATAAACATAGAATACATTCATATTGAAGCTTTGATACAGATAAACAAAGGTTACATTCATATTAGAGCTGCGAAACTGAGTTGAACTTAAAGACATAGAACTTAAAACATTGAACTTAAATAAAGACATAGGACTTAAAACATTGAACTTAGAGACATAGAACTTTTAAAACATTGAACTTATTAGAGACGTTGCACTTAAACAAGTGCAAGTAGCTTGTTCTTGACGACTTCCTCTGCCTCGCTAAGTGGTTCCTTTTTAGCGAGGAGAGTGTCAAGAATTGCAAGCTTTGATAGCTCCATCTTCATCTCCAAATCCACCCTCTTGATTTCCCAAATGGCCTTGTAGTCATCACCACCCTTCCCTTTACCATTAACTCTTTTTGCTTTTGCAGCCTTAACACCCTCAGGACGGACCTCTTCATCAGCAACATTGGACACTGAAGCTTGGGAATCAGTATCACCAGTTTTCCTCTTTGAACCGCTACTATCTTTAGGAGCGTTGAGGCTGAGCCATTTCTGCTCATACCTCAACACACACCACGCATGTTCAAGCGTAAACTTGTACTTTTGATCATTGTAGAAGTTATTGAGAGCCGTGTTGAGGACATTGTTGTCACTCTGCCCACTACTTATCTCTCTCTCTCTGCAGCTCCATAAGCGGCACAGAACTTATTGGTTTCTCCGTTGATCTTGTGCCATCTCTGTTTAACGCTCAGTTGCTCCACCTTCTTACCAGTAGCCTTAACGTGAGGGCTTGCTGCATAATTTTGAGTAACGCGTTTCCAGAAGGTCCGCGCGTTTTGCTCATTTCCGACAATGGCGTCTTTCGAGGTGTTTAGCCACGCACTTATTAGGACCTCGTCGTCAGCAGGGGTCCACTTCTTTCTCGCCTTACGCGCCTCTGGTGTTACTTCAGCTTCAGTTGGAGGGTGAGGTTGCTGTAAACTAAAGGAGGGTTCTCAGAGGCGTTGAGGTTAATGCTAGAATGAAAACTTTGGTAAGACAAGTCTTCATGGAGCACGCTTTCTTTTTGACTGTTTAGAAGGCCAACATAGCCAGAGGACTCACTATATGGGTTCATTGGATCCATATCAATAAAACCGAAAAGAGAGATAAGCTGATAAAGGTTCTTGGTTAGGGGATTTTGGAAAGAGGAGTGGTGATGTTTAAGTTAAAGAATGGTTGGGTTATATAGGTGAAGATTGAAGGTGTAATAAGTTCGACTTTTAATGTCTAACCATAAACTACATATGTCCTTTCAGAACTTATTACTTTGTACGGTTTTAAGAACAACCTTTAATTAAAAACAGACTTGGTTTCAAACCAAGTACAGTTAAGGTAAACATATGAAACCTACGTAAACAGAACATAAAATTCGAGCATTCACAGAACATAGAGTAACGAAGCCAAGTAACTATAACTGTACTTGGTTAGAAACCAAGACTGTTCTTAACGCGGTTTGAGTTTAACAAAGATCTTATTACAAAAGATAACGATTTATATTGATCACTTATCACAAAAGATTACGAGTTCCACTTTAAGATCAGTTAAACAAAAACTTATCACAACAGATTTCGATTTATATTGATCACTTAACATAAGAAACACAAATCACATTACGAGTTCCAGTCTAAGATCAGATAACGAAAAACTTATGACAAAAGATTACGATTTATAGTGATCAAATTGCACACAAATTAACACAATTTTGAAATCTGTAACAGTTGAAATCATAAACACACACAGGAAAGAGGATTTAGGGAATTTGAAATATTATACAATCGAAATCATAAACACACACACGAAAGAGGATTTAGGAATTTTGAAATCCCTAACTTTCGAAATCATAAACACACACAGGAAAGAGGATTTAGGGATTTTGAAATCCCTAACTTTCGAAATCATAAACACCCACATGGAAGAGGATTTAGGGATTTTGAAATCCCTAAGTTAAGTTTCGAAATCATAAATCCCTAATTTTCAATATCATAAACACACACATACACCGAACATATCATCCAAAACCCATTTCAGATAATCACATCAAACAAACAACTAAACGGAGGAGTTTCTACGAGACATTAAAATAATTTTGGAAAATCAAGGAACACATACCCGAAGGATTGAGTCGGAGAGGGAGAAGCCGGAGATGGATTGAGTCGGAGAGGGAGAAGCCGGAGAAGGATTACGCCGTCACCGTCTCGATGAAAACACGGAGAGGTCTTTTCGTCGTCGCCGTTCGAAGATTCTCCAAGGATTGAGAGAAGACAGAAAGCATTAATCGTATCGACTCCCTTTCATCGAGAACCGTCCGATGAAAAAATCGATCTACGGTCCAGATCGCGTGACGTCGCCTGGGGACGAGCCCAACTGTCCCTTAATTAAGGTCCGTTTCATCCGTCTCTTTCTATTTCTCATTTATTTTTCGACCTAATTAACTAAGAAATGGGCTTAAAAGACGCCCGAGAATTGTGCTCTAACTCTCCCCTTTTCTTTACTCGGTATGTAACGGGTTGACAGCGAAATATGTTGCTCGGTGGGCCCGTTTGCTTTGTTTTTTTACTCGGCAAGTGAGGTATGTTGGTCGCTTGACCCAAATTTTCTTATTCGTTCTAAAAAAGAACGTTTACTCGGCATGATGAGTTAGACAATAAAACACGACCAATTCATTCATATTATCTTTATCGAGCAAAATGAAATATGGTAGGTCCAGCTTTTTTTTTTTACCAAACGGACGCGTGACGACCGATGGACGCGTGACGACCAGATGGAAACATGACGACCAAACGGACGCGTGACGACAATTGGACGCGTGACGACCAACGGTCAAGTGACGACCAATGGACAAGCAACGACCAATGGACGAGTAACAACCAATGGACGCGTGACGACCAACGGATGACTGACAACCAATGAACGCGTGACGACCAACGGCCGAGTGACGATCAATGGACGCGTGACGACCAATGGACGTGTGACGACCAACAGCCGAGTGACGACCAACGGTCAAGTGACGACCAATGGTCAAGTGACGACCAATGGACGAGTAACAACCAACGGACGCGTAATTCAACCTTCTTCGAAGATACTTCCTGATGCCCCACGGTGGGCACCAACTGTTTAATCTGAAAACGGTACTGTACTAGGAGTAGATTGATTTCGATTATGGGGTTAGGAGAAGCCTTCATACTAAGGTTGAACTAGATGGATGGAGAGTAAAAGAGGTTTAATGGATTATGGCTGTACCCGGTGAAGAGCTGTCTACATACCCCAAAGGGGATTAAGCCAATTGTTGTTCTACAACAATGGGACACAAATGCCTAAAGAAGGGTATGTGCTGGAGTGTTTCTCTCTCTAGAGAGTGAGAAGATGTGAGAGAGACCAAAAAGAGAATCCTTCCTCTTTATTTGTAGGAGGAAGAGGTATAGAACTTCCTCGTAACCTCCTTGCTAATGGGCTCAGCCCATCCCCTATATATTATTTGAGAATCATTTAAAAAGTTGTAACCTTAAGTTTGTAAGAATTAAAAAAAAAACCAATCCTATGTATCATAGCTCTTTGGATTCTATTTCAAATCCCAAGGATTCTAGAGCATGTGATATAATGTATAGTCTAAAAATTATATTCTCTAGCAATATAATATTTCGTAGACTATAGTTGGTCGCATATATCAAATATTTATTGTTTCGCATGCTTTCCTTAAATAAAACCTACGGAATTACCTAATGTGATTAAAATATATACGACAATTAATGATTTTAAACAATAAAGATTTGATAACAATCCGTATACTTTTTTCTCATTTTATTTATTTATTTATTATTAAAATAAATTACATAATTACATTAATCATATAATAAAAATCTAGACTTTTTTTGTGTATGTTGTATTTCGATTTTTTCAAAATGAGTATAAATTACTAAAACTGTTAAAAGTCTCACATAAACTTTTAGGATCAAGGTTTTATTTTTTTTTCTATATTAAAATATAATGATTATAAGACCATATGAATAAATAGTTTTAGTTTATATATATATTTCATATCGTTTTAATTAAATTATAAATCGTATGAAAATACATACTTATATTTTGATATTTGTCTTCAACATATATGGAAAAGTTAATATTTTAATTTTGAAATATGTCATTGTTTTTTAAAATGATTATAAATTATTGAAACTATTAAACATCTCACATTAAAAAAAATCGTTGGTGTAAAGTTTTGTTACACAAATATGCAAATAATCATAAAATCATATGAATAGAAACCTCATTTAATAAATATCAATATTAAAAGTGTGCCATATTACTATGTTTATATCATTTAAATTTAAGTATATATCATATACAGTATAGAAGATTGATTATTTTGATTTATTTACGCTAATTGCGAATAAACAAGAGTGATAGTTAATTTATATGCATACGTCAATTTATTACATAATAGTGACTGATTTCTTAGTTATGTACTATATATATTTATTATTTTATTATTTTATGATATGCAGAATATTATAAAATAAGTTATAAATATAAAATACTTATTGTGCATAAAGTGCAGATCTTAACCTAAGTATGTATCTTTTTAATTATTTTAAATCTTAAGTATTTTCTAAATCCCAGGTGAAAACAAATAAACGAAATGAGAATAAACTTCAAAATCAATATTTATATCGAGTAATAACCAAAATATAAAAAAACACAACAAGAGAAAAAATAGAAGATAAATAGGATTAACACGTGAACGTAAACTTCTCATAACCATAATTAATTTTAAATTGTTAAATCACGATATAAAACTGATTTAATTTTTAATTTGTTAATTTTTTTTTTAATTTTTAAAATCATTATAGTTATGTTAAATCATGACCATAATTAATTTTAAATTCTTTATTTGTATTTGAAAAACTTAAAATATTGTTTTTAAAAATAATTTAAAATTTAACTTAATTTTTTATAAAATTATTTAAAAAATAATAATTTGTAAAAAAATATAGTTTTCTAATATTATTATACAAATAAATAAATTATGTCAAATTAGTTTTCAAACTTTATATATTTTAAATGTATTTTACCAACTGCTTCTTAAAATACATTAGTAAATTTGCTAATAATTTACCAATCAAGCCCAATGATACTCTATTTATTTTTCATCAATCGAACACTAAAAAGTGAAAAGATATATTAAATCGGGTCCATTAAATTCTAAGATTTGATCTACGGTTCTAATTACAATTGTTTATGATCCTATGTATAGATAATTATTTAAAAATTCCAAAATTCTAAAATTTCAAATACATATAAAAATAATTATATTTAAATTTTAAATTTATCAATATTAAAATTTTATATTTTAATTACGTATATTTACTCCTAGTCTATTATATTAAAAGAGAAGTCATGACTCACTTCATGTGTGATTTTTTAGTTTGGACCATCTTTAGAAATTTCATAAAATTTTACATAACTTCATTATAATATCTTTTCATATATTTTTTATTTTAAATACAAATAAATAGTTTTAAGAAAATTCTAACAAAATCTTTTAAAAGATCTTTTAGAATCTTTTCAAGATATAGTTTCAAAAATTATTTAATTAAAATTTTAATTATCATAAAATATAATTAAAATTTTAATTCATTTTTATTTATAAAAAAATAGTTAAAATTATGTAAAATACTTTTAACAATATCCCAAATTTTTTTTTATGTATTATGTAGTTCAAACAAATATATATAAATTAGTAAGGTTACATAATAATATTTTAATTTTTTTTAATAAAATACAAATTTATAAATTTTATATTAATAATATTATAAACCACATAAATATTATTATAAAATTAGATAGTATACATAATCAAATTATATATATTTATTGATAAATTTTACTCCCTCCGTTTCTTAATATATGATGTGTTGGATCATTGCAAAGATTAAGGAATTTACATTTTCTTACAACAGTATTTTTACATATATAATTTTAAAATCATTCAACCAATTATTACAAAAAGTAAAATTTTATTGGTTGAACATTTTCCAATAAAGTTAAAATTAACCTTAAACTATACTTTAAAATTTTAAAACATCTTATATTTTGAAACAAAATAAATCTTCTAAAACATCATCTAATTTGAAACGGAAAGAGTATTATATATTTTCAAATATTTTTGTATTAAAATACCCGCACGGTTGTGCGGGTCGAGATCTAGTTATCTTATTAAAAGGCAAAGCCACCACCAACAATTATTTAAAGGTTGAAGGCTGATCTAAGAGAAAAAAAATTAGAACCAAAAGGAAAAACCTAGAAAAGAATTCCTATTCGAGAGCCTGATTGATTACGCGATCTTGCGGATTCGAGGAGATGTACCAATGGAGGAAATTCGAATTCTTCGAAGAGAAATACGGAGGCAAGATACCTGAAGATGTGACGGGAGAGATACAATGCTGTTCAAGTGGCCGTGGCAAAGTCGTCATCGGCTCCAGTGACGGATCCGTTAGCTTCCTCGATCGCGGTATTAAGTTCGATTCTGGTTTCCAAGCTCACTCTTCCTCCGTCCTCTTCCTTCAGCATCTCAAGGTTTCGCTCCATTTTTCCATCTTCGATCAAACATCAAAGCTGATGATCCATTCTATAATTCGATTATTATTTTCATCAACGAAGGAACTATGAGCGGTTGTAATTTGTACATTTCTATGTAAATTGAGATTTTGCCTTTATCTTTGTGATTATCATAGCAAAGGAACTTCCTGGTGACCGTGGGAGAAGATGAACAGATATCGCCGCAGCAGTCAGGGATGTGCCTGAAGGTATTTGACCTCGACAAACCGCAGGAGGAAAGCACGAGCTCCTCAGCTCCCGAATGCATTGGTATCTTAAGAATATTCACCAATCAGTATCCTGAAGCTAAGGTAGAAGATAATCTTTTCAATGCAATAACATAGATGATTGATGTTTCTTTACGGAGAATGACCATGTGCCATTGCAGATTACTTCTTTTCTTGTCCTGGAGGAAGTTCCACCAATATTGCTCTTAGCCATTGGCTTAGATAATGGCTGTATTTATTGTGTCAAAGGGGACATTGCTCGAGAGCGTATCACTAGGTTTAAGCTTCAAGTAGACGGAGTTTCAGACAAAAGACAAACCCCTATCACAGGCTTGGGCTTCAGGTTGGATGGTCTGTCGCTTCTGTTGTTTGCTGTAACTCCAGACTCAGTGAACTCGTTTGCTATGCAAGCGCAGCCTCATAGACTGCAGACTTTGGATCATATTGGGAGTGGTGTCAATACTGTTACAATGAGTGACCGTTCGGTATATACATACTTCTACTTGAATCTTCTTTTTTTAATTTCTTCTAGAAGTTTGTTTCATGTTGTGTTCTGCAGGAATTGATAGTTGGTCGACCTGAAGCTGTTTATTTCTATGAAGTTGATGGACGTGGTCCTTGCTGGGCTTTTGAAGGAGAGAAAAAGTTCATGGGGTGGTTCCGTGGCTACCTTCTTTGTGTCATCACTGATCATAAAACTGGGACCAACGTTTTCAATGTCTACGACCTCAGGAATCGGCTGATAGCGTATAGCCTGGTCGTTGATAAAGTCTCCAACTTGCTCTGCGAGTGGGGAAATGTAATACTTATAACGGCTGACAAATCATTGTTGTGCGTTGCGGAGAAAGATATGGAAAGCAAGTTAGATATGCTGTTCAAGAAAAACCTCTACACTGTGGCGATCAATCTTGTCCAGAGTCAACATGCTGATGCTGCTGCTACTGCCAATGTGATGAGGAAGTATGGAGATCACTTATACGGCAAACAAGATTATGACGAAGCTATGTCTCAGTACATCAACACGATTGGTCATCTTGAGCCATCGTTTGTGATACAAAAGTTTCTGGATGCACAGAGGATCTACAATCTTACTAATTACTTGGAGAAGTTGCATGAGAAGGGTCTGGCATCAAAAGACCACACAACTCTTCTGTTAAACTGTTACACTAAACTGAAGGATGTAGAAAAGCTGAACACGTTCGTTAGGAAGGAAGATGGCATCGGCGAGCTCAAGTTCGATGTGGAAACAGCCATCAGGGTCTGTCGTGCAGCTAACTACCACGAGCATGCGATGTATGTTGCGAAAAAGGCAGGAAAACATGAGTGGTATTTGAAAATTTTGCTTGAGGATCTGGGAAACTATGACGAAGCCTTGCAATATATTTCGAGTCTTGAACCAAGTCAAGCTGGCGTAACAATAAAAGAGTATGGTAAGATCCTTATAGAGCACAAGCCAAAAGAGGCGATTGATATACTAATGCGACTTTGCACTGAGCAAGGAACTTCAAATGGCGTTTACCTGTCCATGTTGCCGTCACCTGTAGACTTCATCAATGTGTTTGTTCAGCATCCACATTCGCTGATGGATTTTCTCGAGAGTTATGCTGAAATAGTTAAAGATTCGCCTGCTCAAGGAGAAATCAACAACACACTCTTGGAGTTATACTTGTCCAAGGACTTGAACTTTCCATCAATCTCTCTATCAGAAAATGGTCTAGAGCAGAATTTCACAGATCAGTCGGTAGCAGTTGCGATGTCCAAAACTGATTCTGGAAAGAAGAAAATTGCAGATTCTAATGATAGAATAGAAAAGGATTGTCTGGAAAGACAGCAAAAAGGACTGGAGTTGCTTAAAATGGGTTGGCCATCAGACCAAGATCAACCACTCTATGATGTTGACCTTGCTATAATTCTTTGTGAGATGAATTCTTTCAAAGAAGGGCTTCTGTATCTGTACGAAAAGATGAAACTTTACAGGGAGGTTATTGCATGCTACATGCAGAATCATGATCACGAAGGACTGATTGCTTGCTGCAAAAAGTTAGGTGATTCTGGCAAAGGTGGGGATCCATCTCTTTGGGCAGATCTTCTCAAGTATTTTGGTGAAATCGGAGAGGACTGTACTAAAGAGGTGAAGGAGGTTCTTACGTATATTGAACGAGATGATATTTTACCTCCTATCATTGTTCTTCAGACCCTAGGGAAGAACCCATGCCTCACACTCTCTGTAATCAAAGACTATATTGCACGGAAACTTGAACAAGAATCAAAGATAATTGAAGAGGATCGGCGAGCTGTTGAGAAGTATCAGGTTGGTAGTTTCATCGTCAAAATACAGTTTCTATTTGTTTCTAGAAAGTATTGAAGACCCTAACTATTGCATTTGAATGGTGCAGGAAACGACAAAAAACATGAGAAAAGAGATTGAGGACCTTAGGACAAATGCCAAAATATTTCAACTGAGCAAATGCACTGCTTGCACTTTCACATTGGATATCCCTGCAGTCCATTTCATGTGTATGCACTCATTCCATCAACGTTGCCTCGGTGACAACGAAACAGAATGTCCGGAGTGTGCTCCCGAGTACAGATCCGTGGTGGATATGAAGAGAAGTTTGGAGCTGAACTCGAAAGACCAAGCTTTGTTCTTCCAGCAGGTAAAGAGCTCGAAAGACGGGTTTTCTGTAATTGCAGAGTATTTTGGGAAAGGAATCATCAGTAAAACTAGTGACTGAACAACTCATTCTCTTCATATCTGATGGTAAACACTCAACTCTATTGCAATTAATTTAGAAAACTTCTCCTCTATTTTGAAGTTAGTCGAAACCTTGAAAATTCAATTACAAAACAACGATACTGGGCAGATATATATTTTCTTATTCATTGATGTCTTTTCAGGGAGGCGGGTCAAGATAGGCCGGCATAAACCGTGTGACATCTGTGTATTGTTTTGTTTTGTTTGGGTATCTATGTTTCTGTGATTGTGACTGAGGTATCCGTTGAAGCTCCAATTCTTCTACTTTAAGGCTAAAATATAGTATACAAGTGAGCTGGTGTGCCGATATGACTGTGCTTATTTTGCATTTCTGATGAGCTGTGTAAGAGTGGGTTGCTTGGGATGCATATCAACGGGTGAAGAAGTTTGTGTATGTTATGATTTTTATATTTGGAACTCCGAAGTCTTGTTTGGTTTGCACTGGATCCAATGGTTTAAGAGAGGGCTATTGCATGCTACAGTATCCACAAAAACTTGGTTGCGTCTTGTAATAAAAGATTTTCTCTTGTATTTCCATTTGTTTTTTTTGGCAAATACTGTAGATAGCACAAAAAAAAAAGAATTAATGAAAAATATAGCGAACTTTTCTCCAAATTAATATTAATTAGGTGGACAACCCTCCATGCAAACACCGACATTAATATGTTTAAGTATCCGATTTTGGTTTTATTTTGTAACACCTCGTAGATACCATTTTAATAAATTCTTAAGTTTAGATACCATTTTAATAAATTCTTAAGTTTAGATTGGGATTGGATATAACACATTGTTTTCGATTTCGGTTTTTGGATATACTGAAATAATTTGTTGGGGTTCGAATTTTTCTATATCGATTCAGAGTATATCTTTCAATCCAATATCTTTTAGCATAGACTTGTACTTTCGGTCAATCCTCTTATAACCTATACAATCATCAACTAAATCCAGCGTTATCATGGACAGTTCTCGAAAACACTCAAGTGATTGAGCGTTACTGGTTTTAGCTTGATCAGTTTTCCCACCTGATGCTCTCCCATGTCTAGCGTTACTGGTTTTAGCTTGATCAGTTTTCCCACCTAATGCTCTCCCTTGTCTTTCAAATGTACTCCTTTAACAAACTACGCAACACCCTCATCACAGAATCATACATTTCTTTCCCTTCCAAACTGTCCACTCTATAAAGCTTTTCAAAACACATGGTTGCAAGCACCATCTTCTTTGTTGGATCAAAAACTGTTGCCAAAGTTAACATCTTGTTGATGTTCTTCAGTCCATCCTAGTACTTGTCAAACTTTTAAAACATTTCCATTGCCTATTCCTTCAGTTCATGATCCGTGCTTTGGCTCACGCCATCAGGTTAGTGGCTATGGTCACAATCTCTTCGTAACACCTGTAAGCGTTGAGATCCGTAGACGCAGACACAACTAAAATGAAGTTGTAGAAGACACAACTAGAAACCTGCATAATCTTTCAATTGATTACTAGTCATTGTAGCATTGAGGTCCTGCCCTCTTTTTTCCTTTCTCCACCTCCAATAAATAATCGTTGTAGAGTTTATCTCTGCCTCCATTTTATCAAATGCAACTCTGAACTTCAACAATGTATTCAACATCAGATAAGTGGAGTTCCACCTAGTGATAACATTTAAAGAAAAGCTTCCTCTAGTCAGTCTACCCGAATCTACTTTCTGCTAAAATGATGTTAACTTATTCCCTGAAGCTCTAACATATACTATAGCATTACGAACTGCAATCACATTCTCATCTGCATCATCCATCCCATCATTCACAGTCAAGTTAATGATGTGTGCACTGTTTGAACCGAGCTTGGTCAGAAACTAGTAAAAAGACGAAACTCGTGGGTGGGTTATTTCAAAGACGTTTATTAGGTGATAAAGGAGATTTGTCGATTACAAGTAGAGAAATAAGCGATGGAACAAGCCGGTGCTTGAAGAGCTAGTCGGCTTATTAGAAGTCGGCGAGAATACAAAGGAAGTAAAACCATGATTCTAGCAGCCGAGAGTGTGTATGTGTGTTCTAATGCCCCTTCCTGCTTTTCCTCTCCTCTTTATATAGCTGACCTCGTGCGGATACCCTAAGCCGGTCCGTCTTAATTGGCCTTCTAGATAAGGCCGAGTTAATGGGCTGTTAGTCAAGCCGCTAGTCGTCGTTCTTTCTGTCAACTTGGATTGGGCTTCGTCGACTTAAGACAAAAGTAAGTCTCTCTGAGCGCTCTAACTGCTAGCCAAGCTGATAGAGCGAATCTTATTAGGCCAGACCTTTTGTTCGCGGGGCTTTGTGGAGGGTGTAAATCCACCTCCTACAGCAAGTCCCCCCAGTTTACTTGGGAACGGAGTCGATGTTCTCAGTATATTTGTAGATCAGGCTCATGCGATAGATGGATTTGGCTCGTGAGGAGCGATTCATCGCTAACTGATTCTCGTTCTGCCGGTTGGATTAACTTGCTCAACACGTTTGTGTTTTAGCCGCTTGTCGCGTGACCTGTCGATCTCTTTAGATCGATCGAAATTGGGATAATTGGATAAGTCTAACCAGTTGCTTGGTTTATGGTGGGTTGAGTCTAAAAATCGAAGTGTCGCAAGTTAATATGGACAATTAGATGGTCCCGAGGCCCATTTTAGGCACCACTAGACGTAATTATTATGGCTAGGGACGTGCAAATCACCTTCTTTTATAAATAGCCGACTCCACCGCCGTCATTTTCACTTCTTCAGCACTCACAAGTACTTTTCCTCTCTACTCCCTCTACTTCTCTCTCTAACTTTGTTTGTAATATAGATAGACTCTTTAGGGATGGCACCACCTAGGAGAGATTGATTCGCAAGTAAAAGGGAAATTTGATTGCTACCTCATCCAGCCCTGTCGAAGGTGGGAAAGGCAACAAAAATCTCCTTGACCAGTTCAGTGAGGTGTTGGGGTCAAAAACGGTCACGACAAAGTTAACATCCAAACATTGGACAAGAACACAAAAATAGACAAACCAAGTCGTTACATAGCAGCCCAACCCAAACAAAGATCTAATCGCTACGTAATGACCAAGCTCGAGCCAAGCTCGGAAGCTACGTAGCGACCGAGCATGCATACGTTTGGTTGCTATGTAGAGACCGAGCATGCATATGTTCGGTCGCAACGTAGAGACCGAGCTCAAGCTAAGCTTTGTCTCTATGTAGTGACTGGACCTTCCCGAACGTAACCCGAGTCTTTACGCTCTCGTTTACTCTTTGACGCAATCTCCCGAAGGTCACATTTGAACTACCACTCTTTCCTTATCGATTGCAGTTATCATTCAGACTTTAGGATAAAAACCGCGGAAAGCTTGTTTTTATCGAAAAGAAACCGTAAAAATGTTTTGAGTCAAAATACGGCGCTGAGAGTTCTAGAACGCGAGTAGATGCCCACTTACGGTTTGTTATTAAAAAAGACCATAGATTCTATGACGGTTTATCCTTGGCCGGCAAGAGAAGATAAATGTGAAGTTTTCGCGGTTAAATGTTAAAGTTCTGAAGATAATCAAGGCGAGAGGGAGAAGTGGAAAGCGTAAACCGACTTTGGAGGGAGTATATAAGGAGTTCAAGGCGAGAGTAAGAGGGAGAGAGAAGAAAAGTTAGCACTTAGAGCATTTAGGCAACTTTCCATTTTTGTTATTCGAGCTGCATCTCAATTAGGGTTTCCGCAG
Source organism: Eruca vesicaria subsp. sativa (assembly GCA_932364175.1). Taxonomy (NCBI): domain Eukaryota; kingdom Viridiplantae; phylum Streptophyta; class Magnoliopsida; order Brassicales; family Brassicaceae; genus Eruca; species Eruca vesicaria. The sequence goes on from CAKOAT010877376.1 coordinate 46,610, forward strand.
TCTTAGGTTGCCAGAATTAGGATCTCGCCGTCAGCTCTTGTAGCCAAGACTCCTAACTTGTTGTAACGCTCAAACACGAATTCGGAATAAGACTTTTTTTTTCTCTCTTTTAATTCGTATTCATACTTATATTTTTATTTTTGTCTTTTTACTTATCGTTCTTAATTGCTTGACGTGTGGTATACAGATAAGCGGGACCTCTGGGAAATTATGGTTTACCTTACGTTCTTAATTCATCGAATATCAACAGTGTGAATTTCAGTTCCCACATTTTGGCGCTAGAAGGAGGGGGGTTACGGATCTATCTAACTCGCAAGCCACAACACGCTCAGTCAAGCATGGTATCAGACGAACAACAAACTCGTGACGATGAGAACGTCCGCTACAATGTTACCGACACACCACAAGCGAATGTATCCGTAGTTAACACTAACACTAACACTGCAGCGTTCCAGGAGGTACTCACCGCCTTCCAAAAGAAATTAGATGAGCAGGACAAGCTAATCAGATCTCTCGTAAAACAGGTTAATACCCTAACCGCAAAGACCAAAGCTGTCCGTTCTGCGGAACTACAAGACTCTGCGGAAGGCGACTCGATTTCGCGAGTCCCTTGGATCGTCTAATAGCTGAGCAGGGAGGTTTACTGGGGCAGGCCTCCGAAAAGAACATCTCTAACGAGACCCAAAAAGACTCGGAAAACCCTTCTTCTCGCGAACAGGAGGCTGAGGGCGATGGCACCGAGCGGGTTAATCTGGAAATAAGTGACCATTCCGATCCGTCGGAAGAGGACGCCGAGATCCATCCAAGGAGAAGAAAAGATCGTAACAATCGACGCGAATCTTCTCCCAAGGATCCTCTAACCGAAGGGGAGAGATCTTTGGTATGGAACACGAGAAGATGGCCGAAGAGTGATCCCAGGTCACTCGCAGAAAACGCCGACAAGATCGGAAAACTGCTGATGCCCATCCTGAGATTAGCGATCTCCGCGAACACATCACAAAAACGGCCGCAGAGGTAAAAGCTGTGAAATCTCAAATTTACCACGCCACAAGCGCTGCCTCTGAAATCGATTGCTTACTCGACGAAGCTCAAAAAACGCCCTTCACAACTTGTATCACCGGAACACTGGTATCCGACCCAGGAAAGGTTAAGGTGCCCATCTACAACGGCACCACCGATCCCGAAGCTCACCTGCAAGCCTTTCGAATTACGATGGGAAGAGCAAGACTCCAAAATAGCAAGAAAGGCGCCGGGTACTGCTGCCTCTTCATTAAAAACCTAGAAGGAACCGCGCTTGAATGGTTCTCTCGCCTCAAACGGAATTCCATTGGAAGTTTCTGCCAGTTCGCTTCGAAATTTCTCAAGCAATATTCCATGTTCATTAACAGAGAAACTTTCGACGTTGACCTCTGGAGCATGGCGCAGCGAGAAGACGAGCCTCTCCGCGAGTTCATAAACAGATTCAAACTCGTCATGGCAAGAGTCAGCAGGATAAGCGATAAGGTGGCTATCGACGCACTCAGGAAAGCACTCTACTACAAGTCCAAATTCATAAAGTGGATAACCCTCGAGAAGCTGCATATGATCCAAGACGCTCTCCACAAAGCCGTTGGCTACATCACGATCGAAGAGGAGTTAAAATTCCTGTCGGAACAGCATAAGCCGACAACGACACTCTCGCGGGATGCGCCACCAGATCAGAAAGAAGAAGAACCCTCGTAACGACAAATTCGTCCATCACGAAGAGGGAGATCTTCAGGGTGCACATAACTACGCCATTAACTCCTGATCCAATCAAGGGCGGACTACGGGTAACACATGGACCAGACTCTCAAATTACTCCGAGACTACTTTCTGTGACTTCCACCTAACCCACGGCCATTCGACAATCAACTGTAAAGTCCTCGGAGCAAGGTTGGCAGCCAAGCTTCTCGCAAGAGAGCTCTCCAGAGTGTCCAGCGTAAAGGATTTGATCCGCGATTCCGACCACTCTCCAAGAACGGGACTCCGCAATCTTAAAACCCTCCTCGAGGAAACCAGTCGGGCGAGAAACACGGAAGGAGGCAGGACGAAAAGGGGAACGAGAGCAGTCGTCACAAAGTTAACATGATCATCGGAGGATCACAGTTCTACACTGATACAATCTCGTCTATCAAATCATACCAGCGGAAGGCTGAGACTGCTTCAAACTGGCCGACTCCGCCTTGCGATATCCCAAACAACGCAATCACTTTCGAAGGTGAGGAAGCCGCAGGAATCGACCAACCACACGCCGATCCCCTCGTCATTGACTTAGTGATTGGAGACGTCGAAGTTGCTCGAATCCTCGTAGACACTGGGAGTACGGTCAATGTAATCTTCCGCGACACGCTAAAACGGATGGGGGTAGAAGTCGGGGAAATCGATCTGATGCCATTACCCTTGACCGGCTTCTCAGGCGAAACAGCGGTACCTCTTGGATTGATAAAATTGCCCATCGCGGCAAAAGAAATCACCACGATCGTCAACTTAGCTCCATTTTTGAGCTATGACGGCTTAAGGGGAGAAGTGGAAAGTTTAAACCGACTTTGGAGGAGTATACAAGGAGTTGAAGGCGAGAGGGAGAGTGAGAGAGAAGAAAACTTAGCACTTAGAGCATTTAGGAAACTTTATGTTTTTGTTATTCGAGCTGCGTCTCAATTAGAGTTTCTACAGTCTTAGGTTGCTAGAATTAGGATCTCGCCGTCAGCTCTTGTAGCCAAGGATCCTAACTCGTTGTAACGCTCAAACGCGTATTCGGAATAAGACTTCTTTTGCTCTATTTTAATTTGTATTCATACTTATTTATTTATTTTCGTGTTTTTACTTATTGTTCTTGATTGCTTGACGTGTGGTATACAGATAACGACCTCTGGGAAATCAGGGTTTGCCCTACGTTCTTAATTCAACGGGAATCGACAGTCCGAATTTTGGTTCCCATATAAGGTTCATCAAGAGGTGATGATGGACACAATCATTATGGATATGCAGCAGCTTTTAGTCGCTGTGGCGGCTCAATTGATCAGGTGCGAAAGAGAAGGTCACGGAGCGAGGTCGGCAGGCTCGCTCTGATTTCGTCCCTATCTGCTATTATCCAGGTAGGATATTTGACAAGCTTCCGCTATTCCTACTAAGGTGCTTTTTCCCGCGAGCGTACAGGCGTGGAAAATTTCGAGCCCACCTATTCCACTGTGGGTAGTGTGAAGCAGCTGCTAAGGAATTGTCATGCCGCGGGCATGACCTTTTTCATTTCCACAGAGGCTCAATGACCGTGGTCCCCTCCAGTTGGATACCAGTGCTTCTATGAGTCGTACTTTTAAACGGATACCAAGCTTTGGTTTCCGATCCCCCGGCTAATCACCTCTTACGTGTTTCATCTGGATGTTGCGATCAACCAGTTTAAGAATGGTTCATTCTGCATCGCGGTTATTCTGATGGGGATGGCCTTGGAGGAGCTGACCTTCTTGAAGCCGGAGGATGGGGGTTTGTACGGGGTGACGATGCAAGCAAACTATAACATCCTCACCGGACATCCAAACAAGACACCGAACTGGGGAAGATATTACTTCTACATTATGTCGGATGATATGGCCCGTGAAGAGCCGCCTTCTGATGATTTTCACGTGTTATGGAATTGGCATATTAGTAGATCGCCGCTTTCCCTAATCATTACATGCCTCATTTCCTAACTGTTTCTTTTTCCGTGCATTTGATCATTCCAAAAGCTTGATTACCCGAAAGGATTCTTCGATACTGCCCGAGCTCTAGCCACACTTAGCCATAGATGTTGGCCAGATATCAGCAAAGATAAGATCCGTCAGGCCTTGTAACGAATATCTAGATGTGAGTATTCATTTACCTGTCTATATGCTTTCCTTTTAGTCGTCTAATATTTGTCTTATCTTCCACAAGTGACTGGATCTCGAACCTACCAGCTCAAGTTTTACTGGGGAGGAAGAGGTAGTCGCTTTTTTGAGGAAGGAGCAAACTCGGGTAAAGAAGAGAAAAAGATGAAGGTATTTCCAGATTTTAGCATGGTCGTTGAGGAGGAGTTGGGATCCTCTGTTGGTGGTTTGATGAACATGCTCGGTGGCATGGGACTGGATGGGTCAAGCACTGCCGAATTACCGCTCGACGAAATTGTTAAGTTGTCGATGATGATTCTGCATAACAAGCTCCCATCACCGCGACCCAGACTTCCGAGGAGACGAGGAAGAAGAGACCGAGAAGTTGGCCAAAACATAGGAGTCGGCCAAAACATAGGTGGAGGAACCTCCAAAAAAAGAAGAAGATGAATAAGCAGCACGGACTTGGTGAAGAGATTCTGGCTCCTTCAAGCAGCACGGACTTGGTGAAGAGATGCTGGCTCCTTCCCCTTGCTTACCCGAAGGACAGGGACACGAACAAGACTTGCAGAGCGAGTGACTGAGCAGGTAGCCCAAGAAGATGCGCAACTTGGGGCTCCTTCTAAGAAAAAGAAGAAGAAGTCCTTTGGGGGAGGGTCGCAGACACTTACTTTGAGGGAACGGGGCAACCAACAAGAGGGGAATGACGCGTTCGGTGGCTCTGGTTTGCGGGATGACCGATAGACGGCCAATAACTCGGGTGAAGCTTCGTCTCGGAGACCTAGGGTAGAATTCTACGGTCGTGTTGAGCTTTCTTATGACGACACAACTTCGTTGGTGTACAACGACATCAAATGCGCTGAGTTGGTCCGTCAGATCAAGGCAGGTCCTGTCGACTTGCCAAAAGTGGATGACTTAGTGTTCAAAGACGCGTACACCGACTTCGCTCGAACCAAACTCCTGGTAAATACTCGTGACATTCCCTATAATGGTTTTTCTTGTAAACTAGCATACTTCTCTTCTCCTTGTTCCATTTTTCTTTTGGTTTAACCTTTTCTTGTTGATGCAGAGTGACGGTAACGCAAACTTTCTCATTGAAAAGTACGGCTCGAATTTGAAGAAGATATTCGCTAAGCTGGGTAAGGCCGAGAAAAAGGCCGAGTCTCAGGGTAAGCGGATTGCCCTCTTGAGGGAGGAGGTGAAAAACACCTCCGAAAAAGCTATCCAGGAAAGAGATCTTGCGATCAGTCGGGAGAAGGATCAGGAAAAGAGGGCTGACGACTTAGAGATCGAGCTTCAAGCAACTCGAGCCATGATGGAAGACTTTCGGCGAGAGAAAGTCTCCTTAAAGCAAGACAAGGCCATATTAGAGCGGGACAGAACCAGAGCTTCCTTGAGGCATATGCGGGAGATCAAACGTTTCAAAGACTCAAGGAGTTTCAAAGTCAGCCATGAGAGAGTCAGGGTCCAGACGGGGATGATTGCGAAGTGTAATCCTCGATTTAACAACATCATAGACCGAGAGGCTCGCCAAGAAGCCTATAACAACACGCACTCCATGTACAGCCAAGCGTTTGAAATAAGGAAGTTCCTGGAGATGCTTAAAGACAAGGGAAAAGATATCCCCGAGGAAACCATTGGCATGTTCGCCGCAAAGGTGAAGCATTACAAGCATGAAGCTTTTCGTCTCGAGGTTGAGCCGATCCTTGAGTCGGATCTCTCATTATCCCCTTTAATCCTAGAGTCTAAGTTTTTGGACAAGCATGTTTTAGCCAGGATTGACCCATACGGGTCAAATGCCAACTTGATCGATCCAAGAACTGTGATTAATAGCCAAGCTCCGAACCATTCCCTCGTCGATCCATCCAGAGGCCATTCGAAAGATTCGTCGGCCGGCTCGAAGTCAAAGGTTGCAACAAGTTAAACTGGTCTAGATAAAAAAGTTTAAATGCTGACCCTAGGACCGATACCGCGAATCATTTGGCTCCCGTGCAAGTGAATGGGCGAGTTTCTGCCACCGATGGTGCGCTTGTGGAGGTCTCGGACTCTTCCAATTTTGTTCAGGACAAGGGAGACTCTGGCGAGAAGGCGTCCCACTCAGATCTGCTTGTACGGGAGTGTGATGATCGTCATGTGGTGGCAAGGACCAAATCACAGTTCCTGTCGAAGAGTAGAACAAGGAGGCGATGGTGCATGTGGACCCTTTGGAATCGCAGGGAGGCAAGACTCGAGAGGTTCATGATCCGTATGTACGTGTTGAAGACATACTGGCCGAGTCAATAGTTGAAGCTCTTACCATTGTTGTTGCATTTACTTAGAATTTTTTCTTTCTCTTTTATTAACAGCCTTTTGTCGCCTGTCTCGGAATATCCCCCTCGGCTTTATGTTGTAACCCCTAACACTTAGCAGTATTTTGGATTTATTTTCAGGAAGTCCCATTTCATTTACTTGGACTTAAGTATCATTTTGTTCGTCGATTGGAATCCTCGACTTAATATTACCTTGACTGTTAGGACTAATATTTTTTCGAGGTGCCTTTGGTTTTGAATGCCTATTGTATAGTTTGAAATTATTCGTTAAGTCTCCGTTTACTTGAATTGTAACTCTGAACCATCAAAGATTGCATAAGGACATAGGTATTGAGTTAAGCAACAATGGTTCTCATTTCAGGCTAGTCGATGAGTATCGTGACATAGCTAAGTCCCTTGAATATGTCTGATCAGGACATACCCGTTTGTGCGGTGCGAGTGTAGGTGTTCAGTCCGTCGTTCGGTGGGATCACGAAGCTTGGATACCAACATCGCAGAATTATGAATTGGTGTATCGAGCGAGACCGATCGTGAGTCCTTTCCTGGTCATGACTAGTACCGTGTCGAGTGAAGGCGATCGGAACTCGTTGATTTGTCGTTAAAACGAGGCAGACCCCATGTAAGCTGAAGGGGATAGTCTGTTTATTTGTTAGTTATGGCTAGGCCCGTTGATGGGCTGCCTACGTACGTCTTAGGGAGGATCAAGCCATTCGTAGTTCGTTTTTCCGAGTATAAGTGACTTTGGGAAGTGCATCTACCTGGAGAGAAAAAGTACCTGGTAAACGCATTTACTGGGTTTTTGTTTTATTTACGAGTAAAAGTGACTCTGTGTCATTTAGTCATTTTTTTTTCCGAGTAAAAGGACTATGGGTCGTTTACTCGAGTTTTGTTTACGAGTAAAATTGATTGTATGTCAGTTAGTCGGTATAATAGTGCTTGAGATGCATGGAATTCCAAGCTCTTGGCACTGTTATGGTATTTTTGTGTAGGGTCGTTTTAGTACTACGGAGCACAAGAAGGTTTGTAAGAGACAAGGAGAAATCAAGAAGAAACGGGTAGAGAAGGAGACGATAATTGAATGAATCGAATATGGACTACAATGTTTGGTGTATAAACCCTAATTCTAGCCGTCTAGATCTAGTCTCTCAATCTTTAAAGTGTGGATCCCTTATTATAGGGTTTGTGTTCCCCTTTTATAGGTGTAGATGTCGGCTTGCATCAGGTTAAACCCTTCAATATTGGCGAATATGGAAGAATTCCCTTAAGTGGAGAACTTTCATTTTATCCAAGGGTTTTGGAGCAGGGGTCGGGGCCGGGGACCCTGGATGCAGGGTCCGGGCCCTGGATCCCTTCGAAGCAGGGGTCTAGAGGCCGGTGCCCAGCCCAGAGGCTGGAGGAATCTGGTGCCTGGATATTTTTTCCGAACAGTTTGCCCCTTATTCCTTGATTTCATCGATGGAATCAAGGGATAAAGTGTGTCTAGGTGGACCGTACTAGCTTTATCTCAGCAGATTCTTCTTAAATAAGACATCTCTCTAGGCGCCCTATTCTCATGTTCCTTGTTTAGGCCGAACCGTGTTTAGGACCTGGAGTAAGTCGCATTTCCCTTGGTAAAATGGCGTTCAGTAGATATCTTCAAGGCTTGAGCCTCTTGGAGTCGATTATACGGAGTTGTGATCTGGTAGGTGACTTCTCATTGAAAAAGTGCCTATCTCTTTCTGCTTCAAGGCCTCGCAACTCGGAGCAGAAAGGATTAGGCCGTAGATTCGAAGGAGGTGACGCATCGGGCCTTCGGGTTGAATCTTTTGGAAGGAGAATATGGATCTTAGAATCGGCCCATAGTTTCTTTGATTTTTTGCGCTTATTTTAGCGCGTGGCGATGTCTCCGAGGCGCATAGGAGCTACCCCTCATGGTTTTCTACTTCACACTCTCTCACATCTGTCGGTCCTCTTATCTCTCTTACTTTTTTCTTCGGTGATTTCTTTGGCGATTTTCTCTTTTCCGATGATTTCTTCATTCTCGGAACAGGTAGCTGTCTTTTCCCTTCTTTCTTTCCTTTTAGCAATGTCGGGGCCTTCTAGCCATTCCTTAGGCTTGTCCTTGGTGGGAAGAAGAGTTAGATCTAGGAAAGGGACCGAAACCCTAAATCCGATAGAATCCCCTTCGCCATCTGTTGATTCGCCGGTAGAGAGTCCTAGGTCTGGTTCCATCGATGTAGCGAGGGATGTTAGCCTTAAGGCTGAGGAGTCTTCGTCAATTGCCCCCCCTCGAAAATAGGGATGAAGGAGATTGACGAATGGAGGAGGAAGTACAGCCTCCCCAGAGAAGTTGTTATCTGTGCTACGAGCCCTTCCGGGAGGGTTTCGGACTTCGGATTCGACGAGGTCCCGGTCTACGAAGCCTACTTCAAATCGGGATTCAGGAGTCAGGTTCCCTCTTTGGTGGCTAAGGTGTCAGAGTTCTTCGACATATCTCCGGGTCAACTTACTCCTCCGGTCTATAGACTCTTGATAGCGATCCATAATTTGGGTGAGCTCGAGGGTCTGACTTTGGGGTGAGAGAGGTTTTATACTCCTACTTTGTTACTCCTCTACACAGTGGTGGAGGCAGATACTACTTTCATCCTCGACTCCGGAGTCCCCTTGTTCGAGAGATCTCGAAGAATGAGAAGAAATGTCACCCAGTCTTTCGCGGATTGTGGGCTGAGAAATTTGCATTCATGAGTATCCCCGGCTTCTTCTCCATTTGGCATATAGTTGGTAGGTAGCTATGGTCCTTTTGTGACTTGTCAATCTTGTACTAATATCTTCTTTGTTTTGCCGACACGTCTCATCCTTTAGCAGGCGAAGGTAAAGAAGCAGTTGACCAGGCTCTGAAGCTTCCCGAGGAACGTCGCAGAGTCAATTTTCTAGTGAGAAAGGAGGTTTTAGGGCGTTGCAACATCTGGGGTAGGTCCCGTGAGCGTCTCTATTTTTTCGGATTTGTCGTTGTGGTGAAGTGTGTCATGACTAGACTAGGTTTCACTCTTTCAGGTAACATGTCGGGATCAACTGGAGAAGAGGCATTACAGGCTTTAAACAAGGCGATGGAGAAGCTTTCTGCCAAGAAGCCAGCATCCAAGGCCACGGTTACTGCTCAGGAAGATGATGAGGTTCAATTTCTCTGATCCAGCAAGTGCAAAGATCTGGGCATTGCGACTCCTGCCGCTTCCAAGAAGAAGGCTAAGGCTGCAGGGACCGCTCCAGGGGTCTCTCGTGCTGCTCCAGATGGGTTGGCGATAGCTCTGGCTGATCTTAATGAGAAGGTTTTCCCTGCAATTCCGCGTTATCTACCTGCGTGGGATCTCCCTAAGTCCATTCAGACTCTGCAGCGCGATCTTCTTGAGGTGTGTGGTTGTTCTTTTTTACTGCCTATAATGCTTGCACACTGGTTTTTATTGGATGGTGCTTTCCTTGCGGGAAACGTCTCATCTGTCTCATCTCAAGGACATGGTAGCTGAGCAAACCTCCGGCAAGAGAAGGTGGAAGCCTTGATGTCTAAGCTCTGTGATGAGGAGAAGCGCGGTATGGCCCGGGAGAAAGAGATCAAATCTCTGCAGACCAGGCTTAAGAAGCAGGAGGATGCTGGAACTCTAACCATGCTGAGAACGTTGCTCTCAGGGACGAGATTGAGGAGCTAAAGGAAGAGTTATGCGGGCTGAAGTCTGAGAAAGAGGACTTTGAATATGAGAGGGTTGTAGCCGTGCAAGGTTCTACAATGGTTTCTCGTTGGGAGTTGATGAGGGAGTGGCTTTGCGGGCAGACTGATAAGTGGAGGCCATAGGAGGATTTTGAGCGTTACAAAAAGGTGAAGGTTGCAGAGGCTGCGCGCCAAGGTCTACCTACTCCTTCTTTCGAAGGCGAGCCTACTATCAAGGAGATAGGAGCTCCAAAAGAGTATCCTCTGCATGTAAATGTTGACGATCCTAAGGCCTCCTCTTGTGCTCCTGCTGATGATCTCAAGGCCTCCTCCTCTGCTTGATTTTTCTCCAAAAAATGAACTATGTTCTCTGATGCCCTTTGTTTGGGATTTTTTGTGTTGTGCCCTTCAGGGTTTTAAAACTTGGTATTGGGCCTTCTTGCTCTTTTGTTGTTTTCTGTACAACTTTTATGGCCTCTTGAGGCCTGTTCTTTAAAACCCTTTTTCGGATTATTGCTTTTGCTGTCGATAGATATGTCTAGTTTAGATGCTTTGTTAACTTTGCCGAGTGCTTTGGGGGGGGGTTCGGTACCGGCCCTAAGGTGTTCAGATCACTCTGAGGAAGGGCCTTTGGACCTTCTGTAGTGGGTTGAGGACTGATGAGAGGTTGGAGGTCCTTAGAGGATTCCAAGATTTCTTTTGTCCTCAAGGCGCCTATAAGGTTGCTTTACATGGACCATATGCCCTTGCCCAAAGATGGATGTCTTGGAGTTAGTCCCTGGAAACGTGTCACCATGAATTTAGAACTCAGGGGAAGAAGGGAAATGTAAACTTTAAACATTTGGAGTCGTGGGATCATAGAGGATTCTGGTTGAGCGTGGAGACACGATGTTTCACCCGAAGGTTTTTCTTGGACTCTGAGGTTTCTAGCTGGGCCCGGGGGGCAAGAAGTGTAAAATTTGGGATTTTGAACACTGGGAAATCGGAAGTTCGTGATCTAGCCCTGAGGTTAGTTTTTGGAATTCATAAATCCAAGTCGATTGCTTGGGACCCTGGGTGGGTCTTTCATGTACTATAGGGAAACTTATTTCAGAACCCTGAGGTTACTGAGTAGATTCTAAGGTCCGTGACCTGGACCCGGAGGTGAGTAGATAAGATATGTAAAATTCAAGATTTTTGAACAACTGGGACCCGGAGGTTATTGTCTTCGAGATTGTATTCTGCCCCCCTTAGGTAGGCCACTACCGATCTCGTGTAATTAGGTATATAAAAATGTAAAATTCAGAATTTTGAACAGTTGGAACCCGGAGGCTCGTTGTCATGGGGATCGTATTATGCCCCCCTTAGGTAGGCCACTACCGATCTCGGGTGAGGATTCACATTCTGGTACTCAAAAGTAGGCCACTATCGAGATCCTGTAATTCTGGACTCTGCTTTCTGCAGAAAGCCACTCTCATTCTTATATGTTTGTGCTAGGGTGGGTCTACTGGGAAATAGTGAGCCACGTACCAAACTTGCTTCTTTCCACGTCTAGATAAGTAGAATAGAGTGCTCCCGGGGTTTTATTCACTGTCTGCTCCCTGAAACCATGGGGCTGATCTCAGTACTCTGCATTTATACTTCATGCCCCCTGTATCGTGTTTAGCTCGGGGCGTGTTTGATGCAGGGATTGATGCATTAGTACATGTGGCCCCCACGTAGGCTTGCGGCTTGAGGCCTCTACGCAGGGGCTGAGGTATTTCGACATTGTATTAAGGTTGATCAGGCATGTTCCAATTCGTATACTCAAGTTTTTTTTATATGTGAGTCATGTCACGTAGATATAGGGTTCGCCAGGATCGAGGTGTCCCTTGGGGCCTAATCCAACTAGTATACCCCTTTTAAGTGCAGTGGAATTCTTGTGACTCCAATAGTCAGAACTAAAATATATTATATAAGCTCAGTCTGGAGACGTTTTTAGCATACATAGGAGTGGGGAACCAATGTACTTAAATATATAGATTGCTAGGTATCTGTAGAAAACCCGATCCAGAGATCTTATTAAAAGTAGTAGAGCTTGAGATGCACGACGTTCCAGCAGTTAGGTTGGACCTTTCATTTGCTGTCTTACAGCTTGTAGGCTCCTGCCCCCTGCACTCCGATTATTTTGAAGGGGCCTTCCCATCCCGGGGCCAGCTTTCCTGCCGATTTGTCTTTAGAATGGTCGCAGACTCGTCGCAGGACCCAATCTCCTTGCTCAAAGGTTCTGGTCCTGACTTTCTTGTTGTATCTCCTGGCCACTTTCTGTTGATAGGAAATATTCCTTAGGCGAGCAGCCTCTCTCTTTTCGTCGATTAGATCTAGGCTTAGGGTCAACAATTCATTGTTATCCTCCTAGGAGATGGGTCTGGAGACAGTCGTCCTGACGTGTACCTCTGTAGGTATCACGGATTCCATGCCGTAAACCAGTGAGAATGGGGTCTCTTGTGTGGCTGTTTTCGGAGTAGTACGATAAGCCCAGAGGACTCCGTGTAGTTCTTCCGCCCAGCGCCGGTGGGCTTTTTCCAGGCGCTTCTTAATAATGTTTACCACGGTTTTGTTTGTAGATTCGGCCTGGACGTTTGATTGTGGGTGCCGCAGTGCTGAGAAGGAGAGCTTTATGTTCTACTCTTGGCATAATTCTTTGAAGTCGTGGCTCGTGAACTGGGGCCCGTTTTTTGGGACAATCTCTTGGGGCGTGCTGAAGCGAGTTATCATGTTTGTCCATATGAACTTCTTTATTTTCTCTGTAGTAATCGTAGCTAAGGCCTCAGCCTCCACCCACTTTGTAAAGTAGCCGTTTATCACAAGGAGGAATACCTTTTGCCCCAGTGCCATTGGGAATTTCCCGGCGATGTCCATGCCCTATTTTCGGAAGGGCCAAGGGGAGCTTAGAGACTTTAGGTTCTCTGGAGGGAGGTTGGTGATCGACGCGTGTCTTTGGCACTGGTCGCAAGATATGGCTTGTCTGTGGGCCTCACTGGCCATCGTGGGCCAGTAATAGCCGGCTCTTCTGGCTCTAAGCACTAGGCTTCGTCCGTTGGAGTGAGAGCTGCATTCTCCTTCATGGAGCTCTTCTAAGATTCGGGCCGCTTCCCTAGGGGTGAGACATCTCAGGTATGGTCCTGAGAAGAACCTTCGGTACAATTTCCCTTCGGTGATGCAATATCTTGCTGCTTGTCTCTTTATCTTTCGGCTTTCGCCTCGGTCCTTGGAAAGGAGATCGCGTGCAAGGTAGTCGACTATGGGGGTCATCCAGGTTTCTCCTTCGTTGATGACGGAGATTTCCTCGGGATGCCCCTCTATTTCTGTCGCCGGCCACTGGAGTACCAGCAGGGGAATGCTCATCTGTCTAGTGGTTTCTAGCGCGGACCCTAGATTAGCCAGGGCGTTGGCCTGCGAGTTTTGTTCTCTGGGAACTTGGGTAAGCGTACAGCTCTAGAATCTTTCGATCAGGCGCTTTGCAATAGCAAGGTTTCTGATCGCACTGGCGTCCTTGGCCCGATAATCACGTTGGACCTGGCTGATGATCAGTTGGGAATCGCTGAAAACCTGGATCTCCTCTGCTCCCATCTGTTTGGCAAGTGATAGGCCTGCTATCAGGGCCTCGTAGTCAGCTTCATTATTTGTAGCTTTGAAGTTGCATTTCACCGCCCTTGATGCTGATTCGCCAGTGGGGGAGAGCAGGACTAGGCCTACTCCTGCCCCTCTTACGTTGTTGGAACCGTAGACATACATGGTCCATTCTCATGTTCCTCCTGCTGTGCCCTGGAAACCAGTCTCTAACTCAACGACCGGGAGCATTGAAGGGGAGAATTCAGCGACGAAGTCAGCAAGGACATGTGATTTGATGGCCGTAGCGGGCTTGAAGACTATGTCGTATTCTCCAAGCTCGATCGCCCATTTTTCGAGGCGTCTTGACACTTCAGGCTTATGGAGAATAGCTTTTATGGGGAACAATGTGATTACCATGACCTGATGGGCCTGGAAATAGAGCCAGAGTTTTCGGGCCGCCGTTACGAGTGCTAGTGCTAGCTTTTTGAGGTGGCTGTAGCGAGTTTTTGCGTCTAGTAGGGACTTGCTCACGTAGTAGACGGGATGTTGCCTCCTTCTCTCTTCTCTCACAAGGACTCCGCTTACTGCATGCTCGGACACAACGAGGAAGAGTATTAGGGTCTCTCCATCCAGGGGCTTTGAGAGGAGAGGAGGCGTGGTGAGGTAGGCTTTGAGGTCGCTGAGGGTGAGCTCACACTTTTCATTCCATTGGAAGTCTTTGAGATCTTTTAGGGCCTCAAAGAAGGCATGAGACTTGTTGGACAGCCTGGAGATGAACCTGCTCAGTGCGGCCATCCTGCTTGTTAGTCTCTGGACCTCTTTTACGTTCAGCGGGGAGGGAATCACCTGGATGGCTCGCACTTGGACTGGATTGGCCTCGATGCCCTTGTAGGTAACTATGTATCCCAGGAATTTTCCGGAGCTGACTCCGAATGAGCACTTTGAGGGGTTGAGCTTCAAGTTGTACTTCCTGAGAGTGACGAATGCTTGCTATAGATGGGAGATGTGGTCTTCTGTCTCGAGGGACTTGACCAGCATGTCATCTATGTAGACTTCTATGCTCTGCCCTATCTGATCGGCAAACATCATGTTTACGAGCCTTTGATATGTAGATCCTGCATTTTTTAGGCCAAAATGACTTTGTAGCAGTAGATACCCCTGGGAGTCATGAAGGAAGTTTTTCCTCGTCGTCCGGGTGCATGAGAGTTTGATTATAACCAAAGAAGACGTCCATGAAGCTCATGAGCTGGTGGCCTGCGGTGGCGTCGACGAGCTTGTCGATGTGAGGTAAGGGGAAAAGGATATCTGGGGCATGATTAGTTGAGGTCAGTAAAATCTATGCAGACCCTCCATTTTCCATTCTTCTTCTTAACCACGACGACGTTGGCCAGCCACTCAGGGTACTGGACTTCTCTTGTGAATCCATCGTCGAGCAGGTTCTTGACCTCGTTGTTGATGATTTCGTCCCTTTTTGGAGAAAATTTCCCCCTTTTATGTCAGACATGGTTGAATTGAGGATCTACCTGCAGCCTGTGCATGATAACCTCGGGGTCGATCCCGGGCATATCCTCGTGTGACCAGGTGAAAGAATCGGAATTGGACCGAAGAAAGTTGATCAGCCTCTGGCTTAGCTCCGTGGGAAGCTTGGACCTTATTAGCAAATTTCGGTCCGGATTCCCTTCCTCCAAAGGTACCTCGTCCATCTCTTCTACCTCGGGCTCCTCCGTGTGTGGGGCCGGAGGGCCTTTTGGTAATTGCTATAAGGCCGGGACCTTCCCTTTCAAAGTTGTTTGATAGCAGGCCCTAGCGTTCTCCTGGTCTCCTTTGATTACCTTGATGCCCCAGGGGGTCGGGAATTTGATGGATTGATGGAGAGTTGAAGGTACGGCTCACATGTCATGGATCCAGGGCCGGCCCAATATCATGTTTTAGGAGGATGCACAGTCGATGACTAGGAACTTTGTTGGTTGGTTCACTCCTCCGGCGTATACTGGAAGGACTACCTCTCCTAAGGTGTTCTTTACCTCTTTGCTAAAGACCATAAGCGGAGTGACCTTCCTTGTTAATGATTTTTCCTCCAGCCCTAGATCGGTGTAGGCGGGGAGGAAGATGATGTTTCCGGAGCTACCGTTGTCTATCAGGATCCGTCTCACTAAGCAGTTTGCTACAGTGAGGGAGATGACTAAGGCGTCGTGATGGGGAGCCTGAACCCTCTCCTGCTTTTTGGCAGTGAAACTGATCTCATTTGTGCTGAGGAGCAGGCACTTCAGGTCCCTTGTCTCTTGGCCGTGTCTCGCGTTCCTGGTGCTGCGCTTAGCAGCTGCGTGGCTTATCTCGCTTATCTCTGAGCCTCCGGAGATCACTTGGATCACCCTGTCCTGGCGCGGGGGAGACGCGGGCTTTGCCTTAGAGGAACGGTTTGTGCCTTCCCTGTCTGGATTGCCCCTTCTTGAGAACCTCTTGACCTCCAGCCTCATGGCGATACAGTTCTCCGTCTTGTGACCATGGTCATTGTGGAAGTCGCACCATTGGTTGGGGTTCCGATTTGCGTCTGCAGCCTTCATCTTGGGAAGCCATTTAACCTACTGGCCCATTTGTCTTAAGATGTTTACTAGCTCGGGCTTCGAGATGGACATGTGGGAGATGTTAGGCCATGTGGATACGCTCATTCCTTCAAGTCGAGGTAGGGGCGATTCGGATATCTGCCCATGCTATGTCCGCTGGGTTCCCTTGGGGGCCGGGACTAGGATCATTCGTCGCGATCACTTCTGAGTTTCTTGCTCGGCCTGGGCTTTTTCTTCTGCTAGGCCTTAGCTCGACTCTTGACGTCCTCTTCCCATCTTACATGGGCCCAGGCCCTGGATAGGACATCTTCCATCGTTTTACATTTGTACTTGGTTAGCTCCTTGTACAGATCTCCGTCAAAGAGCAGGCCCCTATTGAAGGTAGAGATAGCCGTCCCTACGTTGCACTCGGGAATGGCTACTTTTTCTTGATTGAAACGCGCGATGTATGTCCTACGAGATTCGGCTCTGTGCTGGAGTACTTCGTAGAGATCATCGGAATTCTTTTCAAGGTTTCTGCTGCTGGCGAACTTCTCTACGAACTTGTCGCTGAGTTCTGCGAAAGACCTTATGAACTTCGTAGGAAGATTGATGTACCATTGGAGGGAAGGACCGGTCAGGGTTGAGCCGAAGCCCCTGCACGTGGTAGGTTCTCTCAATCCTCGGGGGAATGCTGCTGTCAGCATCCGTTGCTTGTAGAGAGCCACGTGGTTGTCTGGATCGCTGGTCCCATCGTAGGTCTTCATGGAGGGGAAAGAGAAGTTCCTCGGCATCTCGACTGAAGCGATTTCCTCCATGAAGGGTGTGTCGGAGTAAGAGTTGGGGTCGCTTCTCTTGACCGGGGGGGGGGGAGCTACGCTTGGAAGCCTTGAGGCATGCCACGGCAACTGGACTGAGATCGAGGGGTTATTGGGTGAGTATTCCTCGTCCTTCATATCGGAGTCACTGCTTATGGTTACCCGTGTCTTCCTCGTTGTAGTTTCCTTACCCTCGGGTTCCTTTTCACCAGAGGCTGGATGCCGAGTCATGTCATCTTCGTCGACAGGAGTGTCAAGGGAAGGCATGGTTTGAACTCGGGTTCGAAATCTCCGGCGCTTGTTGCCGTTTTTCTCGAGATCTTTGTGGGAGTCGATTTCACCCTACTGTCAAATAAATTGTAAAAAAGGAAACTTCGGGAAAACCCTAAGTTTCCAGAGGAACCGGCTATCTGCGAGAACCGCACAACGAAAATAAGATGACGAAAATACTTAGAATTTAAATGAGAATAAACGAAAACAGAGAGCAAAGAGGTTCTTATTCCGAATCTGCGTAGAACTGGT
>CAKOAT010877376.1:72473-115772 GCA_932364175.1 Eruca vesicaria subsp. sativa
CGAGTTTTATAAAACGATCTTCGAGTTTTATAAAACGATCTCTCGAGTTTTATAAAACGATCTTCGAGTTTTATAAAACGATCTCTCGAGTTTTATAAAACGATTCTCAAGTTTTATAAAATGATTCTCGAGTTTTATAAAACGATTCTCTAGTTTTATAAAATGATTCTCGAGATTCATAAAACTGTTGCGTTTACGCATTTGCGGGGAATTTTGGCTATTGATTCCGTCGTACCGATTTTGACCCCAACAATCTTGGTTTTCTTCTTGGAGAAGATGGTTTTCGACTTCGAGTGCCCCTACCTTTTCCGCGCTTCGCTGCAGCTGTTGGGTGTGCTCGTCGAGTTTTGCTTTTAGAGATTGAACTTCTTGGAGAAGTTCGGAGCTATCGCTGGCTATTTCTCGAGTCTTACGGAGCTCGGTGATTTCTCCTTGAAGGGTATCGAGCTGGTTGAGGAGCTCGTCTTCTCACGGGGTAGCTCCGGTTTGTTTGGTTGATTCTTCTAGTGTCATCGTCACGTAGTTGATACTCCCCTCCTTCTAGTGCCAAGCTGTTATGGTATTTTTGTATTGGTCGTTTTAGTACTACGGAACACAAGAAGGTTTGTAAGAGGCAAGGAGAAATCAAAAAGAAACGAGTAGATAAGGAGACATTTATTGAATGAATTGAATAGGGACTACAATGTTTGGTGTATAAACCCTAATTCTATCTGCCTAGATCTAGTCTCTCAATCTCTAAAGTTTTCATCCTTTATTCTAGGGTTTAGGTTGCCGTTTTATAGGTGTAGATGTCGGCTTGCATTAGATTAAACTCTTCCATATTAGCGAATATGGAAGAATTCCCTTAAGTGGTGAACTTCCAATCCAAGGGTCGGGCCCGGGGACCTTGGATGCAGGGTCCGGTCCCTGAATCCCTTCGGAGCAGGGGTCTAGAGGCCGGTTCCCAGCCCGGAGGCTGGAGGAATCTGGTGCCAGGATTATTTTTCCCAGCAGGCATGGCCTTGCCGGTTAAAGTCTCGAGGTGGAAAACGCCTGGTTTGACAACCTTGGTGATCTTGTAGGGACCTTCCAAATTGGCTCCGAGTTTACCTGCTTTCCATTCTTTGGTGCTTTCGAAGACTTTGTGTAAGATAAGATTTCCTAGCTCGAGAGGTCGCGTTGCTGTAGTTTTCAATTTGGTGTTGATAGTTTTGGATACGAAGGATAGCTTGGTCACGGTTTTCCTCGATCCGTCGAGTGCGTTGAGAAGCATGTCGCGGTTGAGTTTAATATTTTGGGGCATCCTTGATTGTCGTAGGCTGGTGACGTTGACTTCTGCCGGTGCCATTGCTTCGACTCCGTAAGCCAAAGAATATGGTGTGACTTTAGTTGCTCCCCTTGGCGTCATTCGGTGTAACCACAAAACTCCATCTAGTTCGTCGGCCCAACAACCCTTCTCTAGGTCGAGTAGCTTTTTTTTGCCGTCAATGATCCTTTTGCTTGAGGACTCGGCTTGACCATTTCTCTGTGGGTATATTGGACTGGACATGTTAAGTTGGATCCTCCACTTGTCGCAGAACTCGCGGAATTTATGGGAGATAAAATGGGAACCTTTACTGGTGACGATCTCGTATGGAAGCCCGTTGCGACAGATGATGTGCTTCCACACAAACTTCTAAATTTCTTTATTGGTACTGCTGGCGTAGGACTCTGCCTTGATCCAATTCGTGAAATAGTCGGTTAGGATCAGGATGTAACATTTTTGTCGTGAATTCGGCATTTTTCTTATTACGTTCATTGCCTATCTCATAAAGGGGTACAAAGCTGTCAACGTTCGCAGCGTTTCTGTCGGGTAGTGGATGGTTGATGCGTGCCGTTGGCATTTGTTGCACTGTCGAGCGTATGACTTGCAGTCTGGTGTCATTGTTGGCCAGTAGAAGCACAGGCTTTTGACCTTCAGGGCTAGAGCACGTCCTCTAGAGTGATTACTAGATGTACCTTCGTGGGTCTCGGCCATGACGAGGTATGTTTCTTCGTCGTGAACTCACTTAAGAAAGACTTTCGTAGCGGTCCATCGGTGCAAGAAACTGTCAATGATGAAATAATAGGCACTACAAGCTTTTAATCATCGCACGTCCCATTTCTCGGGGGGGGGGGACAGCCTTCCATTAGCAAGGAACTCAATAAATTATGTCTGCTAGTCTGTTTTGGCATTGTGGTCTGTTCTGAAGTCTGTCCATGCTCTATTTCTGGTGCATGGGCGATAGGGGCGACTAACGATGGTTTCTTGGTAGAAAGATTGATGCTTGGTTTGTCGATTTGGTGGATTGGAATCGTCCGTTTGACTTGATCGCGAAGATTACTTCCTAGTGCCGCGAGGGCGTCGGCGCATACATTTTCTCCTCGGGGGACTTCCGTGAGTTGGAAGAACTCAAACTCCTTGGTGAGGTCTAGCACCAGTTTTAGGTAGGCGTTCATGCGGTCATTGCGAGTGTCGTAGTCTTCGCTGAACTGACTTGTGACAAGTTGAGAATCGCAGTAGGCGCTTAATCCCTTTGCCTTGGCGGATTTCGCCAAACAGAATCAGCAATAAGATAATCGTATTTTGCTTCGTTGTCAGAGGCGGCAAAACTGAATTGGAACGACTGTCTGATCAATTCACCGGTTGGGGATTGCAATTGGAACCCGGCCCCTGATCCTTTGTTCGTGGATGATTTGTCGACGGGAAAAATCCAATATTGACTTTACATGACAAGATCCTGCTCGAGTTCGGGAGGTAGTTTGATCATGAAGTCAGCTAGGACCTGCGACTTAGCCATTGTGCGGTCTTGAAAGACTATGCCGTTCTCGCTGAACTTGATTGCCCACTTAGATAACCGTCCTGATTGGTTTGTATTGTACATTACCTTCTGAGGGGCTGATCGGTCATTACTTCGAATGGATGGGATTTAAAATAGGGCCAGAGCTTTCTCGCTGAAGTGATGACAGTGAAAGCCATATTTTCGAGGGTCGAGTAATGTGTCTCCAGATCTTTCATGTGTTGGCTTGTGGAATATTGGCTTTTACTCGCCGCGATCTTCTTTAATAAGGACGCTGCTGACTGCAATCGAGGAGACTGCGATTTACAAGTAGAGCGTGTATTCGGCTTCAGGTTTGACCAAAACCGGAGGGGTGGTGAGGTAGACCGTTAGTTGGCCGAAGGCTTCCTTGCACTTTTCGTCCTACGTGAACCGCTTGTTACCGCACAGAAGTTCGTAAAATGGGAGGCACTTGTTAGTAGATCAGGAGATAAAGCGGTTGATCGTGGGAATTTGGCATGTTAGCCGCTAGACCTCTAGGCTGTTTTTTCGGGCTGGGAAGGTTCAGGATATCAGAGATCTGCTTGGGGTTGTCTTTGATTCCTCGCTGCATTACTATGTAACCGAGGAATTCTCCCGATGTGAGACCAAAGGTACATTTTCCGGGTTGAGTTGCATCCCGTACTCGTTTATAGTTTTGAAGAACGAGCGTAAATGGTTTGGGTGGTCCTCCGCGCGATGTGACTTGACCAGCATGTCGCCAATGTATACTTCCATTGTTTTCCCAAGTTTTTCCGCGAACATTTGATTAACGAGACGTTTGTAAGTCGCTCCAACGTTCTTTAGGCCAAAAAGGTATGACTTTGTAACAGTAGGTTCCGCTGTCGGTTATGAATGCAGTTTTCTCGCGGTCATCGGGGTGCATCGTGATTTGATTGTAGCCCGAGAATGCGTCCATGAAGGTGAGGAGTTCATTATCGGCAGTCGATTCGACAAGACAATCGATATGCGGGAGGGGAAAGCTATCTTTCGGACATGCCTTATTGAGGTTCGTAAAGTTGACGCAGATGCACCATTAACCTTTCTTCTTTTTCACAACGAATGGGTTAGCTAACCACTCTAGATATCGTACTTTGGTGATTGATCCGGCTGCGAGTAAATGTTCGACCTCGTTGTTGGCTGCTTTTGACCGTTCAGGTCCAAGCTTCCGTCGTTTTTGCTAGATAAGTTTGAAGGTGGGATCAACGTTTAACTTGTGAGAGGTGATCTTTTGGGTATATGCCCTTCATGTCAGAAGTGGTCCATGAGAAAGTCGAGGCGTTTTCTTTGAGGAAAGAAATGGTTGTTTATTGCATTTCGTCGAAAATAAAAGCAGCAACTCGTACAACCTTGGTGGGATCGTTTTCGTCGATTTGGACTTTAAGGACCTCTTCTTTTTGTGGATATATCTTGTCAATCGGTTTGGAAACTTCGTTCACTCGTTGGATTATTTTCTGAAGTTTGACGTTGGTGATGAAAAGGCTGCGTGCGGCTTGGTGGTCTCCACAAAGTGTTTTAATACGTCCGTCAATGCCCGGGAACTTGACGCATTGATGGTAAGTCGATGAGATTGCATGCCATGGCGTTCCGTGTATAACATGGTAAGGGGCATCGGTGGCGATGACGGAAAACTTGATTGTTCAGGTGATTCTTCCTGCGTAAATCGATAGTTGGATTGTGCCGATCATTTTCTCTGAAACTCCGTTGAAACCAGTTAATGATCAGTTGAAACCAGTTAATGATCAGTTTAAACCAAGGATATTAAGATCATTTGGTCTATTAATAAAAGTTATATTTTTGATTTTCAGTATGAAAGACTAATTTTGTGATGAAAATTTTTAAAAATACTATTAAAGAGAATTGCCCTAAGGTAAATATGAAAAAAATACTGAGAAAGTGTTAGTTTTTACAATTTCTCAAATAAAAACATATTGTGTACTGTTGGGCGACATCAGAAGTTTGAATCCGATTTCTTCCATCCAAACCTAAACAGTAAGTGGTATTTCTTCCATCCAAACCTAAACAGTAAACCAAACCGATCATGAAATTTGAATCCGATTTTGACTAACCAAACCCAAATCGACAATATCGCATCGCCGAATCTTTCACCCTAGTAGCTGCTTAACTCAATTCAAAAACCAGTTCTCGCACTCGCTTCTTCTCCAGAAAAAACCCTAAACCACTTTCTCGCTCTCTGAAAAACTGTGGACATGTTCTCTCCACTGACGAAGAGACCCAAGCAAAGCTCTCGCAATGACAGAACTCCGCGCCATCGAGTGGCTCCGCCGGATTCTCCAGCAACTCCGACAACTCACCATCGCGAATCAGCTCAGCGAGACAGTTTCATCTCAGATCGTCCCGCCACTGGAACTCCTGCACCTTGGGCTCCTCGTTTGTCTGTTCTAGCTAGGTACTTTGATTCCCTATTTGCTTACATTTCTAACTTCTATCGTCTCGGATCTTGTATTAATATCACTGTTCATCTTCGTTGTTTTGCTTAAGAGTTTCTCCTATCAACAATGGTGAAAAAGGAGATGATACAAACCAATTAAAGCCTGTGTTCGTTGGAGAGTTCCCGCAGTTGGTTCGAGATGAACTAACATGCTTCTCGAGGAATAATAGTCCTCCTGGTTAGTACCCTTTGCATTTGATAAATACAGTTTTCTTCGAAGAGAGACTATGTTCTTAGTGTTTCTTTATTCTTCTCCAGGGGATGTAAATGTATCTGGTGGAATGGACAAAGAAACCTGCCTTTCTTGGTTTATAATTGGGACTAAACTTTTTGTTTGGAGTCACATGACAACCGTACCATCAAGAAAATGTGTTGTTCTTCAACTTCCTTTGGTCAATGAAGAATCTGCTAGTGCTTTACAAGATGGTAAAACCTGGTTGGTTAGCGTTGTCTCTTGGGATACGTCCGCTGGTGCAGCAAGCAGGGCCGCTCTATCTCGTTTCCCTGTTGGTATTGTGATGGTTCACAGAATAACTAGAGGTGTTGTATACTGGTCAGATGTCTTTTCTGGTCAGGAAGTTGCACCTGTTACCAATCTCGGCTCTTCTGACGGAACTGGTTTGTATAGTTCACCCAAGGTTAGAAAGAGCCCGCGACTAAGTAAGATAAGAAGCAATAGATCAGGATATAGTGAGCTTAGTTCTTTGATTACTACCCCGATTGCTGCAGCAGAGCGCCTTTGTATCGCGATGGCATGCAGCTCCAATGGTGAGCTATGGAAATTTACTTGCAGCCCTACCGGCGTTAAAAGTAATCAAGTACACTTGGACGTCAGCTCTTCCTCCATGAGTGAGGGTTTTCCAAGGTCCCTGGTCTGGCAGTTTTCCCAGGGATTGTCAAGACAGTCTTGCTGTCAATTTTTCATGTTAACTGATAGCGACATACATTGTTTTACAATTGAACCTGATCTAACTGTTTTAGAAGTCTGGCGTCATGAGATTGTTGGCAGTGATGGTGATTCCAGTATCAAGAAAGATATAGCAAGTCAAAAGCAAATCTGGCCTCTAGATTTGCAGGTGGATGATCACGGTCAAGTGATTACTGTTCTTGTTGCTACTATCTGTATGGACCGTGCCAGCAGTTCAAGCTATACACAATATTCGCTTTTAACCCTCAAACACAAATCTGAGATGAAATTTTCAGATGGGAGAGAGGAAAGGGTTCTTGAAAAACAGGGTCCAATTCAAGTTATTATCCCAAAAGCAAGAGTGGAGGATAAAGATGTTTTGTTCTCTATGAAACTCAGAGTTGGTGGTAGACCCCAAGGGTCAGCGATAATCCTTTCAGGTGATGGAACAGCCACAGTCTGCTACTGTCACGGTAATTCTACCAGGCTATATAAGTTTGATTTACCTTATGATGCTGGCAAGGTCTTGGATGCTTCGGTTCTCTCCTCAGATGATGAACAAGAATGTGGTGCATGGACTGTGCTAACTGAGAAAGCTGGAGTGTGGGCCATACCGGAGAAAGCTGTCGTGCTTGGTGGAGTTAAACCTCCAGAGCGAAGTTTATCACGCAAAGGGAGTTCCAATGAGAGATCACCAGATGAGACAAGGAGCACGCCATATGGTGTTGCTAGAACTGCTTCTAGAATGGATGATTCTGATTTCCTAAATAGCAATGACAAAGGAAATGCTAAAATGGGAGTTTTTCTTCCAACAGCCCGTGATGAAGAGTCAGAAGCTTTGCTTGGTCAGCTCTTTGAGGCGTTTCTGTTATCTGGGAAAGTTGATGGTTCGTTGGAGAAGCTTAGTCAGTCTGGTGCATTTGATAGAGATGGAGAGACCAATGTTTTTGCTCGCAAAAGCAAATCTATAGTTGACACATTAGCTAAGCATTGGACAACAACTAGAGGGGCTGAGATCGTAGCTATGACTGTTATATCTGCACAGTTGGTGGAGAAACAACAGAAGCATTTGAAATTTCTACAATTTCTTGCTCTATCCAAATGCCATGAGGAGTTGTGTTCTAAACAGAGTAATTGCTTTAATCTCTCACTGTTTTCATGAAACAACTGTAGCATGATTCTGATTCATCTCTTTTAGTTCCACGTTTTAATGCTTGAAGATTTATCACTACATTACAAGTAATTTGTTCCCCAAAATCAAATAGGTAGTTCATTTTTTTATGTATACACTGGAGCTGTTATTTAGTCTGATTGGCATAAAGACTGACTGCTAAGCTAACGCATCTCTCTTATGGCAGGAAATCCTTTGCAAATAATTCTGGAAAATGGTGAAAAACTTGCTGCAATGATTCAGCTCCGAGAACTGCAAACACTGATAAACCAGAGCCGCTCAGGCAGATTTGGATCGCCAAACGCTGCCTCAGA
The DNA here is from genome assembly GCA_932364175.1 of Eruca vesicaria subsp. sativa. NCBI lineage: Eukaryota > Viridiplantae > Streptophyta > Magnoliopsida > Brassicales > Brassicaceae > Eruca > Eruca vesicaria. The sequence goes on from CAKOAT010877376.1 coordinate 80,134, forward strand.
GGATCAAGTTTCGTGTGCTCTTTGGGATCTTATTCAATTTGTAGGGGAGAGAGCCCGACGAAATACAGTTCTGTTGATGGACAGAGATAATGCTGAAGTTTTCTACAGTAAGGTATCTGAAATTGAGGAAGTATTTCATTGCCTGAACAGACAGCTAGAATACATAATCAGAGCTGAACAACCACTGGGAATTCAAGTTCAGAGAGCCTGCGAACTGTCAAACGCAAGTGTTACAATTCTTCGGACTGCCTTGGATTACAAAAATGAGCATCAGATGTGGTATCCACCACTTGAAGGTTTAATACCTTGGCACTCTCAGCCTGTTGTGTGTGATGGGCTGTGGTGCATGGCATCCTTTATGCTTCGTCTGTTAACTGAGGGATCTAGGATTGATATCTCTGCTAAATCCGATGTATACATGCATCTCGAAATGCTTACTGAAGTTTTACTAGAGGCTTGTGCTGGTTCTGCCAATGCTAAACTGGAACAAGATAAAGAAAACAAAGCTTTGCTTGATGAGTATTGGACTCGGCGGGATACAATTTTCGACTGTCTTTATCAACAGGCCAAAGAGTTTATGGAAGCAGATTTCCAGGTTAGTAAGTTCTTCGCATCTAGTGCACTGGATATTGTTTTTGTGTTTAATAACACCATGAATGCATGAACTGGTTTTGTATTTGTAGGGCGTCAAAGAAAGAACTGATATGACAGATGAAGATATCTTTAGTAACCGATGTTCAGATTTGCTTTCAGTTGCTAAGCGACATGCAGGCTATAAAATTATGTGGAAGATATGTTATGATCTCAATGATACAGGGCTACTCAAAAACTTGATGGTATGAGCTTTGGCCACTTCTTTCCATGTTCCTAGTAATCGGAAAACCATAATGTTTCATGTCGATTATTTGTTTTCTAATATGCTGTTGAGGTTGCTTGGTAGAAAATTGTTACACGTTGGGGTATCTTTCACTCTTGTTTAGCGCGTCCTTTATCTTGATTGTCTTACTTTTTTTCTATGTTACTGCTTTGTATTAACCCTTTGAACTGATGTGCAGCACGAGGGTGTGGGACCACAAGGAGGTTTCAGTTACTTCGTGTTCCAGCAACTTTATGACATGAAACAGTTCTCTAAGCTTTTACGGCTTGGAGAAGAATTTCAGGACGAGCTGTTGATATTTTTAAAGCGCCACTCTGATCTGATGTGGCTTCATCAGGTGTTTCTTCATCAGTTCTCATCTGCCTCTGACACTCTTCATGCATTGGCTTTAGCACAAGATGAAGAGTCTATGAAAGCAATCGAAGAAGGAAGGGTGTCAGAAACTGAAGATTTACAACCAACATTTGCGGACCGCAAGCGGTTTTTGAACCTTTCAAAGATAGCCTATGTAGCAGGTATTAGAGAATATTTTCGTTGGTGTTATTGACTCATTTTGTTCTGTATTTCATCATAAATATCACGTTTCAGATAAGGATGCTGATTCCAAATCGAAGATGAAGCGCATTGAAGCTGACCTCAAATTACTGAAGCTGCAGGTTAAGATATTTCCTCATGTGAATATATCATCATGACGGTAAATTCATCTGTGTAGATATTGATTATAACTAGTGAAACCGTAACTTTTTGCAGGAAGAAATAACAAAATGTCTTCCAAGCGATGAAAACAGAAACCAACTGTTCCGACCAGAAGAGCTCATTGAAATTTGTCTAAGTATACAGGGCCGATGGACAGCTATAAAGGCTTTCGAGGTGTTTGCATGGACGAGCTGTTCGTTCCGTGAGAATCATAAGAGTCTCTTGGAAGAATGCTGGAGAAATGCCGCAGATCAAGATGACTGGGACAGGCTCCATCAAGCCTCTACTAACGAAGGTTGGAGTGACAAAGAAACGTTACTGAATCTAAAGAACACAGCTCTTTTCCAAGCTTCCAAAAGGTGTTATGGACCAAACCGAGCCAACGATCTTGATGGGGACTTTGCACAGGTCCTTTCACTGAGACGAGAGAACGCTGAGGATAAAACTTCTTCTGTAGAGGACGTGTTGATAAGCCACAAAGATTTCGCTGAGGCGGGGAAACTAATGCTAACTGCAATCATGCTCGGTTGTGTAGAAGAAGAAGGTATCGAAGCAGAAGATCTCGCATCTCCAATGGAGTGAATGGTGTTGAGGGGATTGCTTTTTGCATTGCACCTCTGACGGTTTTATGAGTTACTTAATTGGACTGGGTTTGTGTAACAAGAGTTTAACTATGTTTTTTTAAAACACGAAGTAGACCATTCGGTGAAACCATGTTCGGTCCAGCTTATCTATAAACCAATTCGTACCAAACCAAAACTTATCCGTGAACTGTTCAAACCAATTAAATCTTATTTTGTAAATTACTGTTGGGGTAAATCTCTCAAATAACATTCTTTTAAGTTTTTATCACCAAAATATATCTCAAAAATTAAAATGATCAAAATAACATTTTTATTTTGAAAATTTTAAATTTTTTTTTAAATTTTTTTAAATTCAAAATTTTATCTCCAAAACCCCATTCTTAACTATAAATAAAAAATCTAAAATTAGTTAACCCAAATGGTATAAATATATATTTAATAAAATATTTCAGTGTTATTTTAATCATTCTAATTATTAAGGTCTATATTTGTGATAAAAACTTTTTTAGGTCTATTTTAATCATTTTCTCTTACTGTTTTGTACAGAAATGCTTTTTATTTCGAACAGAAACGAGTGATAGTGTTTAAGTATATCGTTACAAGGCACAATTTATAGAAGAAACGCTAAAAACATTAGAAACAGCCGGATCATCTTTTTTTTTTTGTAACATTTAACTTTATTAATTTCAAATCACACATTACATAAGCATAAATTACAAAAAATATGTTGTTTATAAGAACTTTTAACAGAGATAACAATCATATGATGCTTCCTAATGCATCTGTAGGATATGCTGATTTGCTAGTTTTTTTATTTTATTTCGTAAGAATTTTTTGTGGCTCTCAATTCTTTTGTGTAAATACCATTTTCTCTAAAATTATCATAGGAGACGATCCATCTGTTACATCGTAATCCGTATCAAACACTCCCAGCGCAGAAGATAACATGTGTTGATGTTATACTTACTATCCATGATGTTTATACTTACTATCCATGATGTACATATTTCCTAGTTTGAAATTGATAATTACACAAACTTCTGAGTCTCCTTACGGTTTCTTCTGATCTGTCTTTGTGACTATGATTGTTGTTTTGTAACCTCACTTACCATTGACAAAAAAAATAAAAATAAACAGAACTTCTTGGCCATGCGGAATGATAATATCTTGGGCTTGACTCCTTCAACCATCTGAATCATACTTATGTAGACGATGTTGGTGCGTAATTGCAGAACCACATCATCAGATATAACTGAATCTATCCCACTGCGCATTAACCCCCACTTCCATAAAACTTTGGCACAAGTCGTATCATATCGAGACCATATGTTGCGATGTTAGACACCTATTTTTAACCAGAAAATCTTGTAACACCCAAAGAATTTCTAAGAGGGTAACACAACTTTGCAAAAGCAAAGACAATACGCTAATCAACGAACATCGCCAAGAAGATTTTCTGGATACAACTCCATCGAAGAAAAAATCAAAACAACGCTCATATGCCTCTTTAACCACCAGAAGTTCATGCTCAGAGAGAAACACGCACATAAGGAGAAAAGGAACGTAACAATCAATCCATCAAACTCCAATGAATTGCTCTCCAAGTTCCTAAGACCCGGATGTAGAAACAAAAGGATATCACTTTCCGACATCGTAGATGACATCAGTAAGTGAGTGATATATATAGGATGAGAATCGATTGGTAGTTGTTAAGATCAAACGATTGGGTTTACCTCAAATCATCGCACTTGATGCCGAAATCAGCATCAAGCAGTTTATTATCTACTGTAATAAAAGGAAAAACAAAAGAAACAGATAAAATGCGGCGGCCGGAGCGACCGGAATCGCAGAAATCCGGTGAAAAAAAGTTTCAGAAACGGTTGATGGAAAATCGCCTTTGGCTTCGCTCGGAATTCTTTATTTTCTCAAAAATAAATTTACATAACAACCTACCTTTTTATTTCTTGATTTTTTTTTCCTTCTTTTTGAAAACAAAAGTCTATGTAATCATGCCAGAATAAAACAACCAATAAAACAAATCTCTCTATGGAAAGATTTAGTAGTCTTACCTAACAAGTCAGAAATCTGATTATGCTCCCATGGAACATGGGTGATCTTGAAGTCTGGAAGCATATTTTCAGAGTTTATATCCTTTTTAATTCTGCTGCAAAGCTTGGCCAGGAATGAGGATCCTTAATCATGGCGATCAGGTCCTTACAATCTATCCCAAAACTCTGGCATGTTGAATATTGAAGCATATTCTCCATCGTCCATCGCAGTGCTTCTACTTCTGAATGCAAGGTTGATTCCGTCTAAACCCATCAGTTGAACCTTCTCAACGTTATCCATCCAAACCCATCCACTCCCACTAAACCTTGCTATTGATGTCCATGATCCATCAATCATACAGATATTACCCAAGCGTGTGACTTGAGATTCCTCGGTACTGTGGGCTTGTAACATTGATGACACCGTCTCATTCGTATTAAACCAAGCTTGGCATTCACTCTCTACATAATAAACTAAGTCCAATGGATCTCTGTCAATCCTCCTGAAAAGTTTGTCATTATGTTCCTTCCATATGTAACAGAATATCAAGGGAGAAAGATCCCTGTCTAGTTCTAGTTTATCGAAGATGTTCTTTTCCAGAACATATAATCCATATTCGAATAAATACTGGGAACTGGGAAGATATTTGGACTTGTTGGAGGCGCTGAAAGAGACCACACTTGTAGAGCCGAGGGGTAATAAAAAATGGCATGGTTTACAGATTCTTCTGGTTCTCCACATCTTGGAAAATAGTTATCACACCACATGTTGCGGCATACCAATTTTTTCGTTACAGCCATATGACCTGTTATCAACTGCCATATAAGATGACATATCTTCTTTGGCTCTTTAACTGGTGCGGTCATGATACAGAAGAACAATCAAGAACAATAACAAGGAACCGGCTTGGCTGAGATACATGAGCTGATGGATGAGCTAGAGCAAGTGGAACCAATGCAGCCGATTGGACAAGTGGAGAAGATGAGCTGAACCAAAATGCATCTTTACATGACTCTAAGCTCGTGGATCAGAGTGAAGACTCAACTTGGCTTGAAGAGCACTCTGATCAAGAGGAACAACACGAGGATCAGCTTCAGCAAAGAGGTGAACGTAGCAATCCAGACCAGAACACATTGACCTTTGTAGCCAGACCAGTTACAAGCGCAAGAGACAAAGCTCAGAGAGAAGCTCTCCTATTCCTTATTGCCAACGTGGAGAAAGAACAAGAGATAACCAAGCAGGAGAAGGAGTTAAACCATAGTTTAATCTTATTAAGTTTAATGATTTCAGATTTGTTTTAGTTCGTACCAAAGATAGATAGTTTTAGGATTAAACCAGTAAACCAAAGTTAATTAATATTAGGAAATTAGATTAGACTAAACCAATTTCGATTAGGATTAGGATTAGGGCTTAGACGTTCTCTTATTTATTTGCACACAGCTGTAAGTTGTTCATTAATCAATAAATAGAACTTTCAGCAAGCTGCTTGTCACATCTTATGCTTTCTGTGTTCAGCTAAAGTAAAAATGATCGTCACTCTAGGAAAGGAATCTCCTTATGAAAACCATCTTAGACAATATAGGGTAAAATTGTGTCTTTTAGTAGCAAAACATCTCTGATCCATTCCATAGATCCACAGAAAAGAACCACCGTCCAAACTGAGTGTAGTAGAGTCTGGACAACCTCTATCCACCCACCTTCAAGTGATCTAGGACGCACAGCCTACCCAAGGCCATACCAAGTGGTATCAGATCCATTTGAAGGTTAAGGTTTGCGTGTACATTCAGATCTCAATCCATCAAACACTTTTTATCTTTCTATTTGTTGTAAGTTGAACCGACCAACCCCTGAGAAGGTCTAAGATTTAAAAACAGAAAGAAATTGGCCACATACAAAAAAAAAACAAAGCTGAGGAGAAATCCAGCTAGGGGGTGGTAAAGCGGTTTGGTGCCAAAAATCTTTCAATCTATCTATCTGATTCGCTTAGGAGTTAGTTCTGGACTTTAGGTGCAGAACTGTGTTTTTAACTGAACCTGTGGGAAAGGTAAAGACTTGGAAGCTTAAAACCGAGTGAGAGAGAGAATCTTGTATTTTTTATTCTAATTTGTTTTGACAGGAATCATGTGTGACAGAGAGGAAGCAGGCGAGTCTGTTGTTCAGCAAATCCGACTAGACCAATTGTAGTTTGAACCTATGATAGCTGAGATCACCAGAAGAATGGGAATAAATAACCAAGCTAACAATGACTTACCTGGTATTGAACTTTCTGCAGGTGTAAGTGCTGGACGAGGCAGGATAAGGGAAAGAAGAGGAGCTCATGTACCAGTAGAGAATGAAGAAGAAGAGTCGGCTAATGAGAGTGATGGAGAATCACAAGTTCGCCGACCAAATAGGCACAACAACAGGCGTGCACAAGCTGATGGTAACCTTGGTAGTCTCAAACTGAGGATACCACCATTCCATGGAAAGAACGATCCTGATGCCTACTTGGAGTGGGAGAGGAAGATTGAACTGGTCTTTAGTTGTCAACAATACACTGAGGGAAGAAGCCCAAGTTGGAAGCTACTGAGTTCAGTGGTGATGCTATGAACTGGTGGGAAAAAATCACCACAACCAGAAGACACAATGGAGAACCACAGATCACTTCCTGGTTTGAACTAAAGGCAGTGATGAAGAAGAGGTTTGTACCATCACACTATGGGCAAGACATTCATCAGAAGCTGAGAAGACTTTCTCAAGCTACTAAGAGTGTGGAGGACTATCACCAAGAGGTAGAGACACTCATGATGAAGGCTGAGATGAATGAGGCAGCATAAGCAACCATGGCTAGGTTTAAAGGTGGACTAAAACAGATATACAAGATCAGTTGGAACTACAAGTGTATGAAGACCTCGACGAGCTGTTACACAAAGCCATCCCGATTGAACAGCAAAACAAGATGAGAAGTAACATCAGGAACCAGTTTGGGTCAGCCTCTAAAACGGCCTATTCCAAGGATGAGAAGACACCTGAAAAGCCAAAGGAAGGGGCACACGCGATGACAAGGGAAAGGGACCAGTCACAGCTACTAGGTCCAGAAATGTCAAGTGCTACAAGTCCCAAGGGTTTTGGCATTATGCTAATGAGTGTACCAACAAGAAGACTATACTCATTTTAGAAAATGGTGATGTGATCTCTGAAGATGAGCAATCCTAATCGGACTTAGAGGAGTATGTAGATTATTAAGTCAAGGGAGAGCTACTAGTAGCTAGGAGGAACTTGAGCGCTCAAGTTAAGCCAGTTGAGAAGGAGCAGCGTGAGAACTTGTTTCACACGAGGTGTCAGGTCAAAGACAAGGTCTGCAGCCTGATCATAGATGGAGCAAGCTGTACCAATGTTGCGAGTGAGGCTTTGGTTGAGAAACTTGGCCTAACTACCTCCACACGCTCTCGACCATATCATTTGCACTGGCTAAACGATGAGGGCGAGATACTGGTGACTAAATAGATGACGGTACCACTTTCAATTGATAGATACCAAGACAAAGTCACTTGTGATGTACTCCCAATGGATGCAAGTCATCTACTTTTGGGACGGCCATGGCAGTATGACAAGAAAGCTATGCATAATGGCTTTACTAACCGACATACCTTCTCTCACGAAGGAAAACAGATCACTTTGAAGTCACTGAATCCTCATGAGGTGCATCAATATCAGTTGCATCTTAAGAAGAGAAGATAAGAAGCTAAAGTCACGTCCACATCTAGGCCTAAGGAGGACACAGCCAAGGTAAGTAACTTAAACCTTTTTGCTACTTCTAGAGAGCTTAAGGAAGCACTGAGTACTCAACAATCTTTGATTTTGGTTTTGTAAGGAGATACTAACCACAGCTCTTAGCCAAGAACCACACATCCCAGAGGAGATTGAGTTTCTTTTGTAGGAATACAAAGATATGTTTCTAGGAGACAATCCGGTTGGCTCACCACCCATCAGAGGCATTGAATATCAAATAGAATTTGTACCAGAAGCAGCCCTTCCTAACCGGCCAGCCTACTGGACCAATCCTGTAGAGACCAAGGAACTCCAGAAACAAGTCAATGACCTCTTGGAGAAGGGGCACATCAGGGAAGGCATGAGTCCTTGTACTGTACCTGTACTGCTGGTGCCCAAGAAAGATGGAAGCTGGCGCATGTGCGTGGACTGCCGAGCCATCAACAACATCACAGTTAAGTACATACATCCTATACCTCGCTTAGATGATATGCTAGATGAGTTACATGGGTCTTGTGTCTTTTCTACAATTGACTTAAAGAGTGGTTATCAGCAGATTACAATGAAAGAGGGAGATGAGTGGAAGACTGCCTTGAAAACCAAGTTAGGACTGTATGAATGGTTGGTTATGCCATTTGGACTCACTAATGCACCTAGTATATTCATGAGGTTGATGAATAATGTCTTGAGGTCTCTGATAGGACGTTTTGTGGTAGTTTACTTTGATGACATACTGATTTATAGTAAGACCATGACTGATCATGTTGAACACTTGAGACAAGTTCTAGATGTGCGTAGAAAAAAACAACCGTTTGCTAACTACAGGAAATGCTCTTTTGGAACATATAACCTTGTCTTTTTAGGCTTTGTTGTCACCGCACAGAGCATACAGGTTGATGAGGAAAAGGTGAAAGCCATAAAGGAGTGGCCTACGCCTATGTCCATTGGAGAAGTCAAGAGTTTTCATGGACTTGCTGGTTTCTACAGAAGGTTTGTAAAGGACTTCAGTACCATTTCTGCCCCACTCAGTGAAGTCATCAAGAAAAGTGTAGGATTCACTTGGGGGGGGGGGGGAAGCTCAAGAAGAGGCATTTGAATTGCTGAAAGAGAAGTTGACTAGTGCTCCCTTACTAGCACTCCCTAACTTCCTTAAAACTTTTGAGATTGAATGTGATGCCTCTGGAGTTGGATTTGGTGATGTTTTGATGCAGGAGAAGCGGTCTCTAGTTTATTTCAGTGAGAAGCTAGGAAGCGCCACATTGAACTACCGAACCTATGACAAGGATCTGTATGCTCTGGTGAGAGCACTTCAGATGTGGCAGCATTACCTCTGGTCTAAAGTGTTTGTGATTCATACTAATCATGAATCTCTTAAGCATCTCAAAGGATAACATAAGTTAAAAAAGAGTCATTCTCGGTGGGTAGAGTTCATTGAAACATTCCCTTATGTGATCCAGTACAAACAAGGTAAGGAGAATGTTGTAGCTGATGCACTTTGAAGAAGGTATGTTCTTTTATCATCTATGGAAACACAACTTTTGGGGTTTGAACATCTTAAGTCTTGTTATTCTGATGATCCAGAGTTTCAAAGAGTTTGTAGGGACACTGAGAAACATTCGAGTGGTAAGTTCTATCAAGGGAAAGGATTTCTTTTCTATGATAACCGTTTGTGTGTACCTTGTGGTTCTTTGAGGGAAATGTATGTTAGGGAAGCTCATGAAGGAGGTCTGATGGGACATTTTGGCGTGGCCAAGACATTATCTACCTTGCAGGAACACTTCTATTGGCCAAACATGAAGAAAGAAGTGGAGAAGGTGTGCTCAAGGTGTGTCGTGTGCAAGCATGCCAAGTCCACAGTGCAACCCACAGGTTTGTATACGCCCCTCCCTATTCCTGCTGAACCATGGGTAGACATCTCTATGGACTTTGTTTTAGGACTGCCTCGAACAAGGAAAGGTAGAGATAGTATCTTTGTGGTGGTTGATAGGTTTTCAAAAATGGCACATTTCATACCTTGCCATAAGACTGATGATGCATCTTTAGTAGCCGATCTATTCTTTAGAGAGGTTGTTAGATTTAATGGAATGCCTAGGACTATAGTTTATGACAGAGACTCTAAGTTCCTTAGCTACTTCTAGAAAACCTTGTGGGGGAAAACTAGGAACTAGATTGTTGTTTTCAACGACATGTCACCCACAAACTGATGGCCAAATTGAGACTGTCAATTAGACATTGTCCACCCCTATTGCGTGCCATAATTAAAAAGAATATCGGGACATGGGAAGACTGTTTGCCACATGTAGAGTTGCATACAATAGATCAGTGAATTGAGCTACTAAACTCACCCCTTTTCAGGTTGTCTATGGGTTCCAATCCCTTGTCCCTCTAGACTTGTTTGCTCTACCTTTGAAGGAACAGACTAACCTTGATGGCCAGAAAAAGGCCGAGTTTGTTAAATCTTTGCATGAACAGGCCAAGAAGAACATTGAGGAACGCACCAGGATGTATGCAAGAACCGGGTGACCTTGTGTGGATTCACCTTCGGAAGGATAGGTTTCCTAATGAGATGAAAGTTGATGCCAAGGACAGATGGTCCATTCAAAGTGCTTAAAAGGATCAATAACAATGCTTATGAGATTGATCTTCAAGGGAAGTACACAATTAGCTCAACCTTTAATGTTTCTGACTTAATTCCTTTTGTTTCAGACGAATTGAATTTGAGGTCAAATCCTTTCAAAGGAGGAGGGGATGGTGCGGCCATGATACAGAAGAACAATCAAGAAAAAGAATGAAGGAACCGGCTTGGCTTAGATACAAGAGCTGATGGATGAGCTAGAGCAAGTGGAACCAAATGCAGCCGATTGTACAAGTGGAGAAGATGAGCTGAACCAAAATACATCTCTACATGACTCTAAGCTCGCAGATCAGGTTAAAGACTCAACTTGGATTGAAGAGCACTCTGATCAAGAGAAACAGCAGGAGGATCAGCTTCAGCAAGAAGGTGAACGTAGCAATCTAAGAATGGTGCTAAAGAGTAGTAAGATAAAAAGCAAAAGAAATTTGTTTTTGACATATTTTTGTCCCTTTCTTGATTCAATAAAACCAATTTTTGAAAACTTTCTAAAGAGATCAAAAAGGTAAAGTAGCATCAGTAATTCACTCCCCCCAGACTTAAATCATACACTGTCCTCAGTGTATAACTAGTCGGAGTTAGAGCATAAGAAATAATAAATGTGGAACTGATATTGAAATTATGAACGTTATACCTGACAGATGTTCATATCGATCGATGGTGAGTCACTTCCATCGATCGTCATGGATAAGGTTATGTCGGGAAATGTAGACAGGGTCTCATCGGTCGATAGAGGTAGTGATCGTGTAGCTATGTTCCTAAAAACAAATAAAAACGAAAGTTATAAGTAAAAAGAAAATAAAACTAAGTAAGAAAATACGTAACAGGGGGTTGCCTCCCACTCAGTGCTTATTTAAAGTCATTTAGCTTGACTATGGAGGTATGGTGGCTAGTGAGGTGGGTTGCAGGTACTTGTTGGGAAACAAGTATCCTCCTTGTCTTGTGATTCTTCAAACCATGAAGTTAAAAATCTTCTTGTGGCTTTCTCGCTTCGGTTCATACTAGCTTGCAAACAATGGACCTCATAAGGGATTCTCCGTAACCACTCCTCAATGCTTGATAAACTGCACTCATGTTGTCCAGTTTTGCTGTAGGTGTTCTCTGAGTTAGTACTCATCGGCATGGTGTTGAGGTTTTGGGTACTGTGCACATGCGATAGGGTGGTATCGATCGATCTTAGTGTAGTCCTGTCGATCGATGTGGATGGATGTCTGTCGGTCGATGGGTGTAAAGGCTCATTGATCGATGCGGATTGGGCAGGTTGGCTGGCGAGCTGGTTCTTGATGTTTTCTATCTCCTGCTGAATATTCTCCACTGTGCATTTTAGATCTTGAACGTCATCTTGTACCGGCCACCAAAACTTGTCTAGTGATCTATGTGCGTCCTCTTCACATAATTCAATAGACCCGTAGATATCTCTTGTGGCTTCTTCAAGTTCTTCTCTGGTACAGTAGTCTGGTGCGGGTTTATCGATCGATGTGTTAGGTATATCATCGATCGATAGCTTCTGTAAGTGACTCTCGATAGGTGCGTCAAAGGTCGTGTCGATCGATGTTTATGGGGCTGCATCGGTCGATGGTCGTCTCTGAGATTCAAGTTCTTTGCGAAGTGCATCCACCTCTTCTTGTAAAGCTTTTCTCTCCTTGCGAGCGCGGTCATTGCTAGATGTATTCCATAGTAGTTCTCCTTGAAGTCTCGAGATGACTTTCTCATGTTCTAAACTCAACCCTGCTTTCTCCCAGTTGTGTTCACTGGTTCTTTCATTCAGCATGTGTGTGACTTCTGCTTGTGTGTAGAGATTGCAAGATGGAACTCCTTTAGCGAACTGTGGCTAAAAAGGCTCTTCCAAGTAGTAGAGGAGTCTTGAAGTTGAGCTTGTTGGCTAGGACATGGAAGTCTGTAGGAATTAGGGAATCTCCAATCTGTACCTCAAGGTTTCTAACTATTCCTCCAGAGTTCTGCGGAGAACAATCCACAAAGATGAAGGATTCTTCACTAGGCCCGATCTTCAGACCTAGCTGGTCTGCCATAAGCTTGGGTAGGATGCTGACTCCAGATCCTGTATCACATAGGACACGAGGGAACTCAACACCTCTTATGGAACATGGTATTGTGAACTTCCCTGGATCGCTCTTCTTCTCCATTGTGGTCTTCTTCTTAAGACTGTCTCTGACTTGATGAAACATCCTCCTTATGTCTTCTTATGTCTCTCTCGTTTCTCTGAAAAACATCCTTAATTTGTGTAAAAAGTAGGCTTCTTCAAAAGGTTTCTCTTTAGGTATTCTGAGAACTCTTTTTCTGAAGCTTGACAATTCTTTTTCATTAGCTTCCCTTTTATAAGGCTTCGGTATCTTCTCTTTCCTTTTTCTGAGAACTCTTCCAGTAGTTTCCTTTTCTATCTCGATAGACTCAAAGATATCCGTGGCTCTCTCCAAGATGGCTTTCTGAGTGTAATACCGCTCCCGGAATGTGTCAATACATGCACCATCTATCTTGGGGAGTTGCACTCGGCGTTGGGGTACCGTGTATCGGGCGACACTGAATGGAGTGCGTCGGGCGATATCATGGTCTTCCTGTCAATCACGATAGGAGGGTAATCATGGTCGGTCGATGTTTTGCGGTTCGATCTTGACAGGGACGGGCGGATGTGGGTGACGTGCTGCGAAAGCTTCGTGAGTCATAGTCTGGACGGTACTGCACTCGTACGGGTACTCGTCTAAGTCCATCGATCGAAACTCATCAAAGTGTATCGATGTACATGGGAACGTATCGGTCGATGATCACGGGGTGATATCGATCGATAGTAGTCACGAACGAAGTCTCTCCCATCATCAGATTGCTGAATCTCTTCTACTACCTCTTGCCAAAAATCATCATCCAGGATGACATTGATGTTATTGTTGTTGGCAAGCTCCTGCTTCTTTAGGGCTTCTACTGTCTGAAACACCTGAGTCTCCAGTTTCTTCATATGAGTGTTTAAACCGTCTAGCTTTGTTTGGAGGGTGTTGTAGACGGCGTCGATCTTCCCATTGAAGTCTGTCTGAAGTTTCTGCTGACTCTCAAGGACCTTGTCAAGCATCTCCTCCACTTTAGTATCTTGGGTGGGTGGGTGTGGGTTGGAGTAGAATGAATTTTCATAGCTCCCGTTGTTGTTGGGGTTGCTGCTGCTGAAGGTGTTGGGCTTCTGTGAATTCTGGTTGAAGTTGCTTCTCTGGCCTGTGTAGTTTCTGTATCCTCCTTGGTTACCAGACCTCTGAAAACCAGCTCCACTGACCCAGTTCACATCTTCTTCTATATAATCTTCACCTGCAGTCTCTGCATCCTCCACTGAACAGATTTGCTTGTTTATTAACTTTTGAATGGTATCCAGCTGTGCTTGTACTTCATTGATGTATTCCTTCCCAAGGAATGATGTAGCTTTTGTCTTCATGAAGTTCTTCGTGCTGTTGCTGGAAGCTAAATTATCAGTTAGCTTGATAGTCTCTTGTGGATTCCTGGTGTTGAAGTTGCCTTCACTAGCTGTACCAAGAGCTCTTTGATAATCCAATGTGATGCCTCTGTAGAAAGTGCAAAGAAGTTTCACTTTGTTGAAACCGTGGTGTGGGCAATCTCTTTGGTAGGACTTGAATCTGTTCCATGCATCTTTGAATGACTCTTCAGGATTCTGAGTGAATGTAGCAATCTTTTTCCTCCATTCTTCAGCGCGTGACTCATCAAAGAAGTTACGCAGGAATGTGTTCTTTATGTCACTCCGGGTTGTGAGAGAACCTAGTGGTAGTTGTCTAAGCCACTGCAAAGCTTCTCCAGATAGAGAGTACTTCAAAAGCTTGCATAGAAGATAGTCTTGAGGGACTCCATTGGCTTTTATGACGGTTATGAGATCATCGAACCTCTCCAGATGGTCCATAGGATGCTCATTGGACAACCCACAGAAGGGTATTTGTCCTACAAGGGTGTAGTACTGCAGCTTAAGCTCGAAATCTCCTCTCTGAATAGCAGGAGGGCGGATGGCTGATCGGTTGGAATAGAACTGATCTGGACGGTTGTAGTCAGCCAAAGATCTAGCTTGGTTAGCCTCTTCTACAGGTTGAATGATGTCTGTAGATGCAGTCTCTTGCTCAGGTATGATCTTCTTCTGAGCGTTCAGCTTCTAACCTGCTGCATTACGCAGTGACCATCTCGATCACGCAAGTCTCCATTCTCATCGGTAGTGAGAATAATAGGCGCTACAATGTCTCGCCGGTTAGTATCGTTCGATGTAAGATGAGGTATATCCATCGATGTCGGATGAAAGGTATCGGTCGACGAACGGTTGTTGATGTCGAGCGATGTGATGGTGAGAGTATCGGTCGTCTATGAAGGTGTCTCGGTCGACTGAGGTAGGAAAGTATCGGTCGACAGGGATGTGTTGATTTCGATCGATGAGGAGCGTAGGTTTTTGCGGATGCTACGTTCCAAGCCGTGAGGATCTTCTGAGTACAAAAGGTGTTTGTTCTTGTTGCTTCTAGTACTGCTGGGCATGTACCTGAAAAAGACAAGAAAATTTTTTTGGTGTCAGAAGATAATTAAACAATAAAAGAAAAATAACCTAGACCTAATTAGATTAAATCTAATGTTATCAAAGTTCCCCGGCAACGGCGCCTAATTTGATATCACTCAAATGTTTAACCCTAAGAAGTGAATTACTCTCTTCAATAAGAGGTTCAATTGTAGTACTTAGGGATCGAATCCACAGGGAACTAAGGAACACAATAGATGTAATCCTAAATGATTATGCTAGGTTGAATAGGTTTAAAATAGTAAAATAGCAGTTTTGTAAGCAATGGTAAGTTGCTTAAGAGAATGAGTTTTAGGTTTGAAACAATAAAAGAAAGTATTTTGATTCAAGGTTACTATTCAGATAATGAGGATTATAATGCTATAGATTTTTTAATGAATTGCTTGCAAGATATATGAGAACTTCGATTCTTAGATAGATCTAATAGCAGCCGCTAAATAGACACAGCCATAGATCTTATTGCCAGCAATATCGACCGATGGTAAGATCCCCATGTCGGACGATATAAGTAGTCGTCGATCGATTACTCTATAGGAGTATCGATCGATATAGCATATGATCGAATCGAAACTGTGTTCACCAAGATCATAGACCGGCTCTCGCACAACACTAGAGGATCTAAGCTCATGCCAAATGATTTCAGGACAATGATTAACAAGTTAAATCACATCCATGATCATACTATAGATAACTACTCTAGAGTAAGCATTAGGGTTCATTTGGATAATGAATATCAACAATTAACATTTCATAGTTGGGGCTAATCCCTCATAACTATTTGAACTCTAAATCTAACAAAGAGATCTACTCAGACATAGCTGAGAGATTCATAACAACAAGGTAGTAATAGAAACTCATAGATTAGAAGATTGAACTTTTGTTTCCTGGAACAACAAATCTCTTTGTGTGTTTCTTCTAAATCCAGAATTCTAAAACCTTTAAGAAATTAAGATGAAAAGAAATACTTTATTGCAAAGGAACAAGAAAAGTATGCAAAGCTTTTCAAGTACAAAAGTAACTAGAACAATAGAAACATTCAAAAAGCATAAAAAGCATGTCTAGCCAAACACAATGGCAAAAACTATAAATATGAGTTCCATTACGTTAAAAACTCGTCAGGGGCATTATCGTAATATTGGGAAGACTAGGGCTTCAAGTCGGCCAAGTTGGACTTGTTCTCCACGCATCATATCGATCGATGGTACATGGTGTAGATCGATCGATGGAGTATCTCGACTTCATCTTCAATAGAAGCGCCATCGATCGATTACACTGGATGTGTATCGATCGATATGTGTCCTTATTGTCTGATCTTCATAGTCATCTCGGAAAACTCTCTTTTAAGCTTCAAAAGGGCACCTAAATCATCACTTTACTCCAAAATGCTCCTGAACCTGAAAACATACATAATAGACTCCAAAACATATTTAAAACTCATAAAAACATATCAATACCATGGCTAAAAGCGGGTCAAAATCATGGTATATCAGTTCGCCGCGTTCTTCTCGGATGAGGACGCCACTCACGGCGGTCGTTGATACTGCGATGTAGAGGAATAATGGTTCTCCTTCTACGGGTTTCGCGAGTACTGGCGGGGTAGCTACTTAATGTTTCAGCTGTTGGAAAGCTTTCTCACATTGTTCGGACCATTCGAACTTTTTGTTTCCCTTTAACATTCCGTAGAAAGGTAGACATTTGACTGTTGATCGCGAGATAAAGCGGTTAAATGCCGCGACCCTGTCAGTCAGTCTTTGTACTTCGCGTTTTGTTCTAGGAGAAACCATCTCTCTCAGCGCCGTGATTTGTTTCGGGTTGGCCTCGATCCCGCGGTATGTGACGAGGTACCCTAAAAATTCTCCGGATGCGACGGCTAAGCAACACTTCGCAGGGTTCAACTTCATGTAATGAAGGTTGAGCCTCTCGAAACATTCTTGGAGGTGCACGACATGATCTCGCTCTTAAAGTGATTTCACAAGCATATCGTCGATGTACACTTCCTTTGTTTTTCCGAGCTGTTCGGAGAACATGCGATTGACGAGTCGTTGATAAGTCGCACCAGCATTCTTAAGGCCGAAAGACATCACTTTATAGCAGTAGGTTCCGCGATCAGCTATGAATGCGGTTTTCACCCGATCGTCAGGGTTCATCATGATCTGATTGTATCCCAAAAAGGCGTCCATGAAAGATAAGAGTTTGTTTCCCGCGGTTGCCTCGATTAGGCGATCGATGTGTGGCAGCGGATAACTATCTTTAGGACACACTTTATTGAGATTGGTGAAATCAACGCAAACTCGCCACTTTCCGTTCTTTTTATTTACGACGACAGGATTGGCGAGCCAGTCAGGATACCGAACTTCTGTGATCGATCCTACTTTGAGGAGTCTGTCGACTTCGCTGTTGACCGCTTCGGCGCGTTCTGGCCCCAGTTTTCGTCTTTTTTGTTTGATGGGTTTGGATGTTGGATCAACGTTATGTTCATTACACGTGATGTTAATGTCGATTCCTGGCATATCTTCCACAGTCCAAGTGATCGTGTTCGAGTTTCGTTTCCGACATGTCAGGAGTTCGGCTTTTAGGGTCTCGCTCAGGTTTGCAATGATTTTGACGCAGCGTTCTGGAAAAGCCTCGTCGATGCATACTGAGACGACATGTTCGCAGGTTGGCTCGCGTTCACCTTCCAATGCTTCGGCTGCTCGCAACTGCCAGAAGAGTTCCGTTTTATCTTGCTCTGGGACGTTGTCGAGGACCGTCGACTTCTTTTTCTTTTTGGAAGAAACGTCGACCGGCAGATTTTTTCGTTTTAAATCTGCGGCATAGCAGACGTGCGAGGTCCTGCGATTTCCCCACATGGTTCCGATTCCGCACGGAGTCGGAAACTTAAGACACATGTGGTACGTTGATGGAATCGCTTGCATTAAATTTAACCACGGTGTTCTTACGATTGCGTTGTAACACATGGGTCGATCGACAACTTGGAATTCGACGTTTTTCACTATGCTCCGGCGCGAACTGTGAGGTTGATCGTTCCGAGGGTCATGGTGACTTCTCCCGAGAGGCCTACTAGCGGGCTTTCGTTTTCCGCGATTTCAGACAGATCGATTTCCATTCTCTCGAGTGTGTTTTTGAAGATGATATCAGCCGGGCTTCCGGTATCGACTAATATCCTTGCGACATCCATATTCTATATCGTCAGCTCGATAACGAGAAGATCGTTGAGAGGTTTGATCGAATCGATTGTTGCTTTTTTATAGAACGAGATGCTGTCGCCGTTTAGGTTAGGCATGTCTTTTCTCATTCGTTCTAGCGATTATTGTGTAAGAGAATCCGACCCCCCTCCTTCTAGCGCCAAACTGTGGGAACCGAAATTCACACCTTCGATTTTCTGTCAAATTCGGAAACTTAGGGAAAATCCTAATTTTCCCGAGGTCCGGGATCTCTGCGGAAATCACTAAAATGAAAAGAGTTAACAGAATATGGATGAATAACAATAACGAAGAACTGAGAATGAATAAAGAATTTGCGTGAGACCTTTTTATTGAATAAGAGATTGGCAACTGTTACAAAGAGAATCGCGGAGCTTAGACGTCGAAACGTTCTAAGGATCCGGCTTGCTAGTCTAAACGCCTAAGTCCTAATTTCCTAAGCTAACAGCCGCCTCTCTAGGTCTGATTTTTGTCCTCTGCTTCTGCCCTATGTCTCTTGTTTATATACTCCCTTCCTTTGCGGTTTGGTTCTTCCATTTCACCCAGATTCGAGTTTATCGAGAATCTTCCTTTTATGTCTATCTTTCCTTTTCTTCCGCGGAAATCTTCTATTTCTCTTCAAACTTGACATTTATCTTCAAACTTGACATTTATCTTCCTTCTTCGGGTAAATCGTTAAAACGTTTTCGTAACTTTGGGTTAGATTTCGTTAAGATCGCGAGATGGGCTTTTATCATGTTTTTAAGACCTTCGTAGCCGTTTTGTGATAAATCCATTTTGCGACTTTATACGAGATCTTTTCCTGATCCGATGCCATTTTTAGTAAATTCCTCAAGTTAATCGTAAAGTTTAGCTACGTTCGTTCTTCGGTTAATAGTTGCCATTTCTACGATTCACTTGACGTTTTTTATTAAAAATGCATTTTTTACGATTTTTACGAAACATCTCGAATAAATCGTATAGTTTAGGCAATGTTCGCTGTTTCGTCTAACCGTTGCCATTTTATACGATTCCCTCGAGTTCTTTTCGTAAAAACAAATTTTTATGGTTTTTATCGTAAAACTCGAACGAGAGGACAGATCGAGACAAAATGAGAGACATTTCGACCGTTATTCAGAACATGATCGTGTCGAAGGACGTATGCCTTGAATCGAGGACGTGGGAGATCGAGGCTCGGGATGGTTGGCTCGTGGTATGATGAACCAAACCGGACCGGTTCAGCTCGCTGTACGTCAAGCTACCCGGGAAGCTTCTAGCTCGCCGTACGGCGAGCGAGTTCGAGGCCGCTTAGCTCGCCATGCGGCGAGCTAGTTCGGCCGAACCAGCTCGCGATTTACGGAGGATGCGGTTTTTCACGGTTTTGTTCTTAACTCGGATGATCGTGTAATCGATGTTCGTTTCAGTCTTCCGAGATAACAATTTTCTAAATTTTCTGCGGATTTCCTTTGTTCGGGAACTTCTTTTACAAAACGACTCCTCGAGTTTTATAAAATGATTTATCGAGTTTTATAAAACGATTTCTCAAGTTTTATAAAACGTATTATTGTATTCCGTGAAAAGATTTGATTTTATCTTTACAGAAGTTATCGTAACCGTTGATTTCGAGATTACGGTTTTTAACACCAACAAGTACCTTTTTAATACACCTCAATCGACATCATACTAAGATACTTAAGATCATGTTCTTCCATGGACTGGAACGAACATCATGAATTTGCTCCTTCTTTCCGTGGACGAATTTAGATTGGAATTGCTTCATTCCATTCAACTTGGTCTAAGTAAACCTACCATGGCTTACACCGAGTCATATCTTATCCATCTGACCAAAAATCCACTCGTGTACTTGTCATGTAGTGTATCCCTTAAATCAGTTTTAACATCGCATATGCTCACTTGTTATGATAACACTTATTATCAGTAGAGTGCTGCACGTTTATTTCAACCTAAGCCACTCTCCAATCCATGTTACTTCCCTTGTCTAGGTCATCAATAAACTAGTCTAGCATTGCTTAATCCCTTCCAACCCGTCTAATACTTCTGAATAACTAGATCGACCAACCTTTCTGTTTTTAGGATCTTGCCCTTGGAGAGTTCATCTTTGCTAAGCTGGCTCATCTTGGAACTCCTCCATTCACAAGCATGATACCCCTTACCTCAGCTCTCTTTTGGCTCACCTAAACTAAGGTTTTGTAGTCATCATAGTTTTCAGAAATAATTTAGGTTTGGAACTTAACATCTTTGAGCTATGTCCTAAAAAGGATCAACCTGTCTCTGATACGAACTTGTAACACCCAAATCTGGCTGCATAGGCTGCGGTCAAAGCGCGACGTCGCTCGGTCCCCTTCATGGCCGAACCTTTAAATTTTTTCCCTTTAATTAAAACTTTGCCTTTAGGAACAACCTTTCTATTACCTTAGCTTAAGACTCCCTTAGTCATTTTTCTAGCTTAGATCATTTCAACAGATACGCAGCAGATTATGCTCTACTTAACCATTGGTCTAAAACCAATCTAACACTTGTCAGGTCGAATCACCTTAGCCTTGGTCATTTTACTCAACTACCAATTATCTTAAAGGCCAATCCTAAACCCAAACCGAGTCATATGATTCTGAGGTTCCATTCCCCTAAACCATTCTATCTAGATCTATTCGCGGAGCTTATTAACTCATCGGTCCTCCATTGACTCGAATTGCTCTTTCTTACAGCTGGACCACGATCACTCAATGATCTCACTGAAGGTCCTTAAATTCGTGCCTGCATTAATCATCTCCCCTAGGTACTTAGTCATTCAACCAACCTTCCCCACTGACATAAGTAACCTTTGAGAAGTCTTCGAACAGATAAGAGATATGTATCAGGCCCTTCACGGCTCATGCACACTCCCTTGCCTTATAGGCAATTGTACCAAGTCCATATCTTGGACAGACAAAGCTCATTAGATCCTAAGTCAATCATTCAACCAGCCTAACATGACTTAGAACTGATGAGTCTTCATCTTGCCTGAACAAGCTTGGGACTTAACCCAGACAACAGATATGACATGTTCTTTCCAACCGATGTATTCACTAATCAAGTTAGTTTCGACACCTTAATCCATACTCTATGGTCAGGTCGTTCATACTCCACCATTATCAGATCTTATATGGCCTTTCTTGAACAATCATACATAGGCTCAGTACTTTTGGTCTACGACACCTAGTACTAACCATACCCTCGTCATGACTTGTAGCCAATCTCGAGGTTATCAATACTAAAGTTGATATCTGGAAACATCACATCAGTACTCTTGTTCCAGCAATGTGACTATCCATACTAGTGCTCGGCCATCGAACCACCGTCATAGAACATGAACCGACAAGTAGTCATGATAAGCCATCGTCTACTTAGCATGTACTGCCATAACCGGCCTTCCATTGCCATCATGTGGGTCCAGGCCCTACATAAGGCAAATGGCACCTATCCTACTCACCAACCTGAAGTTGATCGTAAGATGTCCCACTTAGCCTTGCGGCTAGAACCATGCATCCATTAACCATGCATCATGGTTCCTACATCAATCATGATGTACGGATTGCACTAGCCCTTAAGGCCTTCTCTATTTCCTTACGCTCATGTATTGACCTAACTGACAACCCATTGTCATCATGTGGGTCCATGCCCAACAGAATGAAAATGGTGTCCTTACATCAAGTGAATCACTCGTACCCTTTTTTTGGTCCCGTTCCATCGTATCCTTTCGGTCCCGACCCGTTCGTATCCTTTCGGTCCCGACCCGTTTGTATCCTTTCGGTCCCGACCCGTTCGTATCCTTTCGGTCATGACCTGTTCACATCCCATGGATCATGATACTCTCTTACCTCTGGGATCACGACACGTTCGCACCTCTTGGATCACGACACGTTCGTACCTCTTGGATAACGATATGATCGCAGATATTGGATCACGGTACATTCTCCTCCTTTGGATCACGATGCACCTTTTGATCATTGGTACCCTTTGGTCCTCGTACCCTTTCATACTTGCAACCCTTGGTATCTTGTACCTTTTGGTTACTTGCATTCTTTGGTAAATCACAACCTTTGGTAACTCATGACTCTTGGCAACATGAAACCTTTGGTGGCTAGTACCCCTTTGATCCAACCTATCGGCTAAGGTTAGCGTTCAACGTAACCAACCATGGCACCAGGGTCTATGATGTGGTAACATAGTTAACTACCACGTAACCAACAATGGCACCAGGGTCTATGACGTGGTAACATAGTTAACTACCACGTTCCGTATATATACATACATCATATAGACATAGTAATATAAAGAAACAGAGATAGAACCACCTACAACCGCTATAGCTCTTGCCGTTCGGTCTGTTCATCTCCCGGCTAACCGCCCTTGGACCCTTGGTCCTTTGCACCTACTTCCCTTCAGGAATAGGTCTTCCTCTTGGCCTTAGTTAATTATTAAAGCTACGGCCTCATATTTCTCAGACCATACTAACCATGAACCAGACAGTCTCGCATAACCAACCCATTACAATAGGACAATCGGACTGCACCGCTTAGTTAATCTTGAATCTAGGTTGCGGTTTGGTTATGATTACTTTACGGCTAAGGACATGTCCTTTAGACCCAACCATCACAACCCTTCGTGTATAACAAGAAAGAGAAGAAGAGAAAAGAACTGAAACATATAAGGAGAAACCGGATGAGACTTATGAACAAACATAATTGTCGATACGATCGCATGGACCGTCTGTTGAATCTAATGGAGCCATGGCCCATCACATACCTTCTGAACCACGACTGGGTTCTCCACCATCTTATAATTGTCTTGCTTCTTGTTGGGGTCAAAATCGGTACGACGAAATTAATAGCCAAAACTCCCCAAAAATACAAAAGGAATAGTTTTATAAAACTCGAAAAGCCGTTTTATAAAACCCGAAGATCGTTTTATAAAAACTCGAGAATCGTTTTATAAAACTCGAAAAGCCGTTTTATAAAACCCGAAGATCGTTTTATAAAAACTCGAGAATCGTTTTATAAAAACTCGAGAATCGTTTTATAAAACTCGAAAAGCCATTTTATAAAACTCGAAGTTCGTTTTATAAAACTTAAAGATCGTTTTATAAAACACAAGAAGCCGTTTAATAAAACCCGAGAAGCCGTTTTATAAAACCCGAAGATCGTTTTATAAAACTCGAGAATCGTTTTATAAAACTCGAGAATCGTTTTATAAAACTCGAAAAGCCGTTTTATAAAACCCGAAGATCGTTTAATAAAAACTCGAGAATCGTTTTATAAAACTCGAAAAGCCGTTTTATAAAACTCGAAGATCGTTTTATAAAACTTAAAGATCGTTTTATAAAACTTAAAGATCGTTTTATAAAACTCAAGAAGCCGTTTTATAAAACTTAAAGATCGTTTTATAAAACTCGAGAATCGTTTTATAAAACTCGAAGAATCCTTTTATAAAACTCGAAGAATCGTTTTACAAAACCGCAAAAAACCGAAACAGCCGTAAAACGCGAACAAGTCACGACTAGTTCGCCCACGGGCGAACTAGGAGACATTTGACTAGTTCACCCATCGGCGAACTAGGATCACCCTAGTAATCGGCGATTTGGAAGTTGCCAGGATCTTGGTCGATACCGGAAGTACTGTCAATGTGATCTTCCGCAACACGCTAGCACGCATGGGGATTGACCTCTCGGAAGTCGAGCCGATTCCAAAACCGTTGACTAGTTTCTCCGGCGAAACATCAATGACCCTGGGATCAATCCGACTACCGGTCGCCGCAAAAGAAGTAACGAAAATCGTTAACTTCGCGGTAGTCGATTTCCCGGCTATCTACAACGTGATTATGGGCACGCCTTGGATAAATTCCATGAAGGCGGTTCTGTCCACGTATCACTTAGGCATCAAATTCCCGACGCCTACGGGAGTCGCAGTAATTTGGGGATGCCAAAGACAATCGCGATCTTGCTTCCCGGCCGAACATAAGCTGAGGCAATTGGCGGTCGTGATCGTGAAACCAAAACGGGCAAAGGTCATGCCACCGCCCGCAGAAGACGACCCAAAGCAAGCAACGGCCGAGAAACCAGAAGTTTTCGCACCCATCGCTTCCACCCGACCGGAGGAGATAATCCCGGACAAAGACTTCGATCCCGCAACTGAAGCGATCAAGAAGTCTGCGACAGCCGAGTAAGCACACTCGCGCAAACAATCAGAACTACAAGATGGCTTGATTTCCGAAAGGAATACGTAGGCAGCTCGCCTAAAGACGAGTTCAGCTATCCCCCCTTCCAAAACTGGGGGGGGGGGAGTGGGTGAGTATACGAGTATTCGTATACTCCCAAAATTTTTTTTACAAAATTTCTTTTATCTTTGTAATTGAAAAATTTTCGAAATTTTTAATAAAGACAAAGTTAGAATATCTCCGCTACTATCGAAAAACGCAAATCCGGAAAATCGCTTCCGCGGTAACAACTATTTAATCGTTTTTCTAAAAAACTCGCATATCAATTTCGGAAAGAACTGGCGAGACGTCGCCTAAACTCTCAAAGAAAAATATTTATCCCAAGTCCGTCCGCTACTATAAAAACACGAACGCTCGGCGATTGGCCCCGTCGAGCACGCTAGCCGTCCTAAACAAACGCACCGACCTATCGGTCCGCATACATCCGACGAGGATAAAATAGCGCGCTATAAAAGAAATCCAAATTTTTGGTCAGCACTTCCGGGCAACTTAGAAATTTTTCCCGGTGAGATGCTCGGTTCCAACCAGACGAAGCGTGTAAGCCGAGAACCTATCGCGGATTCTAAATCGGTATGGAATCAGGTTAAAATCGAAACGGGCAAAACGAAAGCCGACTAGTCATCGCACAACCCCAATCCGAAAGTAAACCTAGGTCTTGCCCTAAACCCAGCACACTGGTCGCTAACGTCTCAAGGCATGAATCGAGATCCTAAAGGCATGTCTCTTCGCCCACATCTAAACACTCGCGAAAATCGAAATCTCCCGAGTTAACGAATCAGACGATTTACACCAAGAGTTAGATACGAGATGACAACTCGTATTCTTCCCTCTACATCTAACGCAAAACACGAATTTCATACTTAGAAAATATTTTTATTAAGAAAGTCTTTCGAATACACACCGCCCAGCGGTAGGGATTCAAAGCCACCAACGGCCAGTCCCGGAAAAACAACGACAAAATCAAAAAAAGTAATAACATCACACATTGAAGTCATCAAACGCAGGCTGATCGACTTCACCATCCACGTCCGGAATCCCAGGACCAACGTCGACCAAATCCGGCGACACCACGATGGGATTCCATTGATCCCACATGCGCTCTTTAAGGTCGAAAAATTCGGACTGCATTTCTCTTTCCCGATTCAGGTTTTCCCGCCGCACGGGGAATTCCTTAGCAAACGAATACCCTTCGTTCTGAGTTAGGGATAACCCAAGAACGATCCCGCGACATTCGCGATAATCACCATGCGCTCGCTGAACAGCTTCCGCATCCGAACAACCGGTTGCAAATCACTCACGACGAGCCTTCATCTCCTCGGCAACCTCTCCTTTGCCCGCACGACGAGCACGACGAATCCTTTGGTCAGAAAGATCCTTGGCATGGCGAGACCTAGCCGCACACTCATCCCTCACGCGAGCAACCTCCCTCGCAACCGCTTCTTCGGCTTGGTTGGCCTCGACCTCTGCCCGAAGACGAGCAACTTCCTTTTCGGCCATCTCGCTCGAAACTCGGCAAGGCGAGCCTCAGCGGAACGGTTGTCTAGGGCCCGGCTCATGATAAGGAAACCGTACCAAAGAAAAGAATTAAGAGATACTATAAAAACTGCTCGAAAAAGAAAACAATAAACACACGTACCTCCTTAGCTTTCTCAGACCCCCTGACAAACTCCGAGACTTGATCATGATCAATGTCCGGAAAATGGGAGGTCGATGATCCGCCCGCCTTCGTCCAGACTCCTTCTTCCGTCTGACTATCAAGAAAATCCTTGAGAATATTGTCAGGAGAAGCCGTGCGTTTAGAATCATTATCTTCGACAACCGGATTTTTATCCCTTCGGAAGTTTGATCTGCCACTCCTCGTCGAGGGAACATACGGAATGAACTCCCCGATAAACGGATCCTCTTCGTAAATCGGAGAATTCGCAAAGAGTCGAGATCGGAAGAGGGCAACCGCTTGGCGGACACGTTGCGGAGAAAAACTGCACCAACCAACTTCACCACATTTGAGAGAAGTGGTGATGCTCTGGAGATCCGCGGGATACGGAGGCAAAGGGTTGGTCACTGCGAAAAAACAGAAACGAATAAATAAAAAATAATAAGAAGAAGAGGATTCGTATGAACTCAATTCACATACCTCTCCGACCCCACGTGGTCGTAAAAACGGAATGCTACCCTCCTCGACCGACGCACTGTCAATACGAACGTAGAAGAAATTTTTCGTCACGAGGGCATAGAGTGATCCTCCACGATTGCCCCGTGGGCTTTAACAGACCCTCGAGATGATCAACGTTAAGGGTGATTCCCTGTTCATAACTCAGCGTCAAAAGACCAACGAGTTGCTTTAAACTAAGGGGCGTCAACTGACTGGTCGATAGCCCCAGCCGGTGAAGGTAACGAACAATGATTTCCGGTTTCGGAAACCATAAGTGGCATTGTTGCAGGAAAATGTTGTAACATGTGAAAAAACCCTCGGGCGCATCCCTGTCGCCCTCCCCAACAAGTGGGGAACGAAACTCAACAGGCTCTGGAACTCGGCAAAATTCGCGCATGTAATCGATAATGTTAAAAAGCGTCGAGCTCGGATTTCCGGAAGTTTGATCGACGTCCGACAAGGCTGGAACCCAAATCCCAGGCCTAGCGGACCCGACTCGTCTCCCAACGCCCAAAAAGCATCGAGGTCGTCGGATCGACTAACGGGGGCGAATACTCTTCTTTCGGAGCCGAAGCTGGATACTGCGAACTCGTTCCCTCAGAATTGTGAAAATTGGAACTAGTTGAGGAACGGGTCTTTCTTCCTGAAAACATGTTTGAAGATCTTCAAAGAAAGTGGAGAGAAGTTTTTTTTGAATAAGTTGTAGAAGGTGGAGTAAAGAATTCAAAATTTTACTCCATATACTTATAGGGAAGAATTTTACTACTCACCTTTGGACTTTTGGCCATTAAAGTTCCGCCTAATTCTACCAAACTCGCCAAACGAGCTCAATCCACTCGCAAGAACCTCACGATTCTTATAAGCTGGGGGGCTAACTGTTGGGGTCAAAATCGGTACGACGGAATTAATAGCCAAAACTCCCCATTCCGCGTCTCGATCTCCCGCATTCCCGATTCGAAACTTACGTCTTTCGACAAGGTCACGTTCTAAACTACAGCTGATACATCTCCCGTTCCATCTCGATCCGACTTACCGTTCGAGTTTTACGATAAAAACCGTAAAACTTCGCTTTCTCGAAAAGAACTCGAGGAAATCGTATAAAACGGCAATGGTTAAACGAAACACCGAACATTGCCTAAACTATACGATTTATTCGAGATTTCTCGTTAAAATCATAAAAACGCGTTTTTAATAAAAAACGCCGAGTAAGTCGTAAAAAACGTGTTTTTAATAAAAAGTCGAGTAAATCGTAAAAATTTGCGATTAACTCGAGAAATTTATTAAAAACGACGTCAGATCAGGAAACGATCCCGTAAAAAGTCGGAAAACAGTTTTTATCGCAGAACGGCCCGGAAGGACCTAAAACGCGATAAAAACCCATCTCGCGATTTCAACGGAATCAAACCCGCAGATTTGATAACGTTTTGACGGTTTACTCGCAGAAGGAAAATAAAAGTCAAGTCTAAAGATAAAAGGAAGGTTTGAAGAGAAATAGAAGATTTCCGCGGAAGAAAAGGAAGGATCGAGAAAAAATGGAAAGTTCCCGATATAGTCGAATCTGGGAAAAATGGAAAGATCGGATAGCCAAGACGAGGAGTATATAAAGAGAAGGTCTAGGGCAGAAGCACACACACGAAATTCAGAGCTCTCACCACCAAAACTAGGATTTAGGAATATTTCCGTTTTTCTGTTAGCGAGCTGCGTCTCAATTAGGGTTTTCGTTCTTAGATTTCTAAGGATTTTGCCGACGGCTTACGCAGCTTAAGGCCTCTCTTTTGTACCAGTTCTACGAAGATTCGGAATAAGAACCTTCTTGCTTTCAATCTCGTTTATTTTCGTTTTAATTCTAAAGTTCATTGTTTTCTTAATATTCGTTGTGCGGTTCTGCAGATAGCCGGTTCCTCTGGAAACTTAGGGTTTTCCCAAAGTTTCTTTTTTTACGATTATTTGACAGTAGGTGCATTTCGGTTCCCACAAAGGCTATGCGATGACTAGTCGGCCTTCGTTTTGCTTGTTGCGATTTTAACCTTATTTCGTATCGATTTGAAGTCCGCGATAGGTTCTCGTCTTATATGGCTTGTCTGGTCAAAATTGAGCATCCAGAAGGTTCTGACAAAAATTTTGGATTTCTTTTATAGCGCGCTATTTTATCCTAGTCGGCTGTATAAGGACCACTGGCTCATATGCGTTTGTTTAAGACGGCATATGTTCTCAGCGAGGCCAATCAACGAGCGTTTCTGGTTTTATAGTCGCAGATGGACTTGTGAATATTTCTCTAAGACTTTAGGCGACATCTCGCCAATTCTTTTCGAGTTTTTTCGGATTATGCTTTCTGATAAAGAAGGAATTTTGCGATATTCTAACTTTGTCTTTATTGAAATGTTTCGAAAATCTCGAGTACAAAGCGGATATCTTTTAAAAACAATATGGGAGTATACAAATACTAGTATACACACTCACTCCCCCCCCTTTTAGAGAGGGGGATAGCTGAACTCGTCTTTAGGCAAACTGCCTACGTATCTCTTTCTGGAATGAAGCCACATCGTAGTTCTGGTTGTTGGTGCGAGTATGTTTACTCGACTACTGTAGACACGTCGATCGCTTTAGTCGCTGGATCGATGTCTCTTTCCGGGTTTTTCTCCTCCAGTTTGGTAGAAGCGATGGGTTCGAAAGCTTGTTGCTTCTCGACCGTTGCCGATTCTGGGTCGTTTTCCGCTGTTGGTGGAGTTAATTTAACCTGTCAGTTTTACGATTGCGATAGCCATTTGCCTTAGCTTATGTTCCGCTAAAAAGCAGGTTCGCGACTGTCTTTGGCATCGCCAAAGTAGGAGTCGGGAACTTGATGCCTTAGTGGTATGTCGACGGAACTGCCTTCATGGCGTTTATCCAAGGCGTGACCATGATTACGTTGTCGATGGCCGGTCGATCAACGGCTGCGGAAGTAACGATCTTGGTCACTTCTTTTGCGGCCACCGGGAGTCAGATTGATCCTAGAGTCATAGCCGTTTCGCCGGAGAAACTGGTCAATGGCTTTGGTATCGGTTCGATCTCCTTTAATCCGATTCCCATTCGCCTCAAAGTGTCATGGAAGATCCCGTTGACGGTGCTTCCAGTATCAACGAGCACTCAGCTTATGACTAGGTCGATGACGAGAGGGTCAGCGTGCGGGTGGTCGATGGCGGAAGTTTTGTCTTCTTTAAAGGTGATTATACCTCTTGGAGCATCATCCGACGGTGTCGGCCAGGTTGAACCCGTCTCGAGTTTTCGTCGGTAGGACTTGATGGACGAGATGGTATCGCAGTAGTATTGCGATTTGCCGAAGATCATATTGACCCTTCGACGGTTAGAATCGTTCCCTCTCTTGTCTTGTCTTTGTCCGCGTTTCCCGCCCGTTTGGTTCCCTTGAGGCGGATTGTTTTCCTGCAAGTTCCTATCGGTTTTTTTTATTGGGGGGGGGGGGTGGTCAGAGTAGCGGATGATGTCCTTTACGCTGGATAATTCAGAGAGTTTTCCCGCGAGCAGTTTTGCGGCCAACCTTGCGCCGAGAACTTTACAGTTTACGGTTAAATGGCCGCCAGTTTGGTGGAAGTCGCAGAAGACATTCTCGTTGTAACTCGAGTTCCTGGCACACGTGTTCCCCATAGCTCGCCCTTGCTCTGATCCAGAGTTAATGGCGTAGGGATGCGCCCCTTTGAGATCTTGTCCCACGTGATGGACATAGTTGTCGTTACGAGGGTTTTTCTTTTTTGGCTGTTGCTCAGACGCAGCATCTTTTGCAGACGTCTCCGTCCATTTATGCTGCTCTGCCAGAATTTTAGTCTCCTATTCGATTACGATGTAATCGTACGCAGTTTCTCGAGATTTTTCCACTTTCTGAACTTCGATTTGAACCAGAGCAACTTTCTCTGCGCGTCGATGGCTGCTATGTCGCTTATTCCGCTAACCTTAGCCATGATGAGTTTGAACTTACTCATGATATCGCCGAAAGGTTTGTTTTCCTTCTGGGATAGCCTCCAAAGGCCGGCATCAAAAGTCTCTCGGTTTATGAACATCGAGTACTGCTTCAGAAACTCCAAGCCAAGCTGACGGACACTCCCGATTGAACTCCGCTTAAGTCGAGCGAACCATTCGAGCGCTGCCCCTTCTAGGTTTTCAACGAAGAGACGGCAGTAGCCTGTGTTATTTTTGCTCTCCTTGAGCTTGGCTCGCCCCATAGTGATCTGAAAGGCCTGTAGGTGCACTTTAGGATCAGTCGTCCCGTCGTAAGTCGGCACTTTGAGCTTTTCGGGATCAGACAGCTTAATCTCGGTGATACGAGCCGTAAAAGGTATTTTCCGAGATTCATACAGCAATCGATCTATTTCAGGTGCGAAACTAGTGGCATGGTGAATTCGAGACTTCGCTGCTTTTACCGCTGCACCCGTTTTAGTGATATAATCGCGGATATCGCGAATCTCAGTTGGTCGCCAGCAGTTTTCCGATCGCGTCGGCGTTTGCTGCCAGTAACCTGAGATCGTTCCTCGACCTTTTTCTTGTGCTCCATGCAAAACAGAGCTCCTCCTCTTCCTCGGTGGGAGAGTGTTCAATAGAAGATTCGGGCCAAGGGATGCGATCTTTCCTACTTCTTTGATGGACGTGTCGTCTTCCTTCGACGGATCAGATTGGTCGGTTATTTCCAGATTAACTCTTTCGACACCGTCATCCTCGGCCTCCTGTTCGCGAGAAGGAAAATTTTCCAAGTCCTTTTGTGCGTGTCAGGGTTATCATTTTAAGAGGTTTGCCCTGGTTGATTACCATTCTCGGTTCTGGGACGATCCATAGGAGTCGCGAAATCGAGTCTTCTTCCGCGGATTCTTGTGGTTCTGCAGGGGCGAATATTTCCCAGTTGGAGATCGATCATCCCATTGTGCACGTCGATTATTGCACCAACCGTGCATAGGAAAGGCCTACCCAAAATGAGTGGGTCTCTTGGTTCATCCTCGAGTTCTAGGACAACGAAATCAGCTGGAACAGTAGTGTTGCCTATTCAAACCTGCAAGTCTTCAAGGATACTTACTGGGAGTTTGGCTGATCAATTTGCGAACACGAATTGTATGCGGGTTGGTTTGAAATTAGTTAAACCCAAACGCTTGGCCACTGAGTAAGGCATGAGATTCTTGCTTGATCCAAGATCACATAACGAACAAGCGAACACCATCTTTCCAATCTGTACTGAGAGCACAAACTTTCTAGGATCATCTAATTTTTTGATTGGTCGGTTCTGAAGGACTGCACTGAATTCCTTGAACATCACCATTACGTCGCTATCTGAAGAAATTTTCCCAGAGACTAATCCCTTGACCAAACTACCCATTGAAGGGATCATCTGGATAGCATCCATGAAGGATAGTTTAACAGTCAAATCTTCCAGCATCTTTTTTTCATTTAATTTCTTCGCAATCCTTGCGTGATTTCTTTGGCTTGTAGGCTCGAGCAGGAACAGGCTGATCGGTTTTGTTGGGAGCTATAGGTTCTGTAACAGTTGACTGTTCTGCGTCTTGCTCGTCATTGAGAACATCCTCAAGAGGAGGTTGATCTCCCTGTTTCTGCTTCCCCTTTTCCTTTTCGGTTGACTTCTTGGAGATAGGATCTCGAAGATGTCTTCCAAGTCGAAAAGTTTTATGGAACCATTGTATCTCGGATGGTCCACACACTTCCAAAGTTGTCACATTCCAACAAATCTCTTCTAGTGGAGAAACCGGTTCCGGATCTGTTCTAAAAGAGAAGTGGGAGCAAGATGATCTCTTGGTCTTGTCCATTCTCCAAAGCTCCTTAGTGCCATCCATCCTTGATGCCTACTCCTACTGTCAGAGTGCAAAACCGCTTTGGTGCACACTGAACAAGATCTATGGGAACCTTTCTGACCTATGCCGAGTCTTTGAGATCAAGAGAGCTGTCAACAACTTGGCAAAAGAAGAGGTTGAGTTCACGGAACATCAAGGAAAGTTCAGAGCCCTTTGGTCTGAGCTAGAGATGCTAAGACCTCAATCTCTTGATAGGGCACACCCGTGAAATTAAATGCTCCAAGTGCCAGAGCGGGTGTGTGGGAGCGACCCATCACACCCGCTGTACATCGTGCGCGTCCTGGAGCAGGGTACCGCAGAGACCCATCACACCCGCTCCAGCGCTGTTCCTTAGACAATTTTTATGTTTTGTTGGGCCTGTTCAGCTTGTTGACTGAGCCCATTAGGTGTTTTTAAAAACCCTATAAATACATTTTAGACCCTAATGATGGGATTATATTATCTAAGAACACATTGAAACCTAGAAGCAAAATTGAATCTTTAGTTTCTTTCCTTCTTATTTCTTTTTGATTGTTCGAATTAACTTGCGTATCAACATGATTTTCTTTTAAATCAACCATGGGTTTAAGGTTAATCATTAAGATTAGTGAGTAGACTCCTTTTGGATTCATGGGATAGGGTGATTAAGGGTGATTAGAGAAGATTTAAGGTGTTTAGTATTAGATTTACTTGTTTCCTTGCTTGTTGAGGGTTCTCTAGGCATTTCCTTTCCACAAGGTGTATGATGAAATGCCTGAATCAACTCTTCAATGCTATTAACTTGCTTTGCCTAGAAGATTAGTTGCTAAAGAAGTTAAGATTTCTATTAGACTTGTTCTCCATGTTTGCTTTAGTAACATTCAACCTAAGAGATTAGATGCTTTTGAGCTGTTTTAGTAAAAGAACATTGATCGAGAGATAGAGCTTGTTTAGGATTGTGTCTAGGCATAAGGAAAGTGTATGATTGCTAGCTTGCCATCTTAGGATTGGATCTACATCACCCAAGATCAAATGTCTAGTCCCATGAATCCTCTTGCTTCATTTTGAGAAAGAGAGATCATCCCTCTATGTCATTTTAGTAGTATTATAATTCAATATCATCTCACTTATTGGTTGTGGGAACCGAAATTCACACTTGTCGATTTCCGTTAAATATGGAAACTTAGGAAAACCCTAATTTTCCAGAGGAACTGGATCTCTGCGAAAGCCAACGACAAGTAACCAAATAAATGCGGAAAAATATGAAAAACATAATAAAACGAATTTATAAAGAAAGTCGATCTTATTTCCGATTCGCGTAAGAGCGTTGCGATCATTACAAGGAATTACAAAGGCTTTGGCCGCAGGGGCCATCAGCGAGTTATAAACATAAAACCCTAGATCTAGTCGAGNACAAGTAACCAAATAAATGCGGAAAAATATGAAAAACATAATAAAACGAATTTATAAAGAAAGTCGATCTTATTTCCGATTCGCGTAAGAGCGTTGCGATCATTACAAGGAATTACAAAGGCTTTGGCCGCAGGGGCCATCAGCGAGTTATAAACATAAAACCCTAGATCTAGTCGAGTCGCAGCTTGATAACGAAAAAACGGAAAAAGATAGGAAAAAAGGTTTGAATGATTTTGGACTGAACCTTATGAAAGGCTGCCTACGTACCCCTTTCGGGGATCAAGTCGAACGTAGTTCAGTTGATAGAGCTGGACAAGAGATCGAAATGCCTGGGCGAGTTCGTCTAGTAATTGAGCGCCAGTCATAGAAACCGAACTTGTCAAGAAAAAGCCTAAGTTTCTAAGTGCGGAAAATTCTAAGTGTAGAAAACTTGTAAAAGTCTCAGATGAGAGCTCTGAAAATCGTCCCCCAGCTTCTGCCCTATGCCTCCTCCTTATATACTCCTCCTTAGGCGGTTTTAGTCTTTCCATTTTGCTCGAGACCGAATATTTCGGGAACTTTCCATATCTGTCGATCCTTCCTTTTCTTCTGCGAAAATCTTCTATTTATCTTCAAATTTGCCTTTTATCTTCCGTCTGCGAGTAAACCGTCAAAGCGTTATCGTATCTTGGGGTTTGATTTCGTTAACGTCGAGAGATGGGTTTTTATCGTGTTTTAGGACCTTTCGGGCCGTTTTACGATAAAAACCGTTTTACGACTTTAACGAGACCGTTTCCTGATCCGATGCCGTTTTTTTACGATTCTCTCGACGTTTTTTATTTAAAACGAGTTTTTTATGATTTTAACGAGAAATCTCGAATAAATTGTATAGATTAGGCAATGTTCGGTGTTTCGTTTAACTGTTGCCGTTTTATACGATTTCCTCGAATTCTTTCCGAGAAAGCGAAGTTTTACGGTTTTTATCGTAAAACTTGAATGATAGGTCAGATCGAGACGGAACGGGAGACGTTTCGGCCGTGGTTCAGAATGCGACCGTGTCGAAAGACGTAAGTTTTGAATCGAGGATGCGGGAGATCGAGGCTCGGGATGGTTGGCTCGACGTACGGCGAGCTAGTTCAGCTTGGCTAGGTCGCCATATGGCGAACTAGGCAAAACGAACCAGTGGGGCAAAGTCAGTACCTCTTAGTTCGCCCATTGGCAATCTAGCCGGGACAGGACTAGTTCGACAATGGGCGAACTAGTTGAGTGTTTCTTAGTTCTCCCATCGGCGAACTAAGCCGGGACCGGCTTAGTTCACCGATGGGAGAACTAGTGGAGTGTCCTTAGTTCGCCGATGGGCGAACTAGTGGAGTGTCCCTAGTTCGCGTTTTACGGCTGTTTTGGTTTTTTGCGGTTTCGTAAAACGATTCTTCGAGTTTTATAAAACGTTTCTTCGATTTTTATAAAATGATTCTCGAGTTTTATAAAACGATTTTCGAGTTTTATAAAACGATTCTCGAGTTTTATAAAACGATTCTCGAGTTTTATAAAACGATTCTCGAGTTTTATAAAACGATTCTTCGAGTTTTATAAAACGATTCTCGAGTTTTATAAAACGATTCTCGAGTTTTATAAAACGATTCTCGAGTTTTATAAAACGATTCTCGAGTTTTATAAAACGATTCTCGAGTTT
>CAKOAT010877376.1:121567-156845 GCA_932364175.1 Eruca vesicaria subsp. sativa
TTTATAAAACGATTCTCGAGTTTTATAAAACGATTCTCGAGTTTTATAAAACGATTCTCGCGTTTTATAAAACGATTCTCGAGTTTTATAAAACGATTCTTCGAGTTTTATAAAACGATTCTCGAGTTTTATAAAACGATTCTCGAGTTTTATAAAACGATTCTCGAGTTTTATAAAACGATTCTCGAGTTTTATAAAATGATTCTCGAGTTTTATAAAACGATTCTTCGAGTTTTATAAAACGATTCTTCGAGGTTTATAAAACGATTCTCGAGTTTTATAAAACGATTCTCAAGTTTTATAAAACGATTCTCGAGTTTTATAAAACGATTGTCGAGTTTTATAAAAAAGATTCTCGAGTTTTATACAATGATTCTCGAGTTTTATAAAACGATTCTCGAGTTTTATAAAACGATTCTCGAGTTTTATAAAACGATTCTCGAGTTTCATAAAACGATTCTCGAGTTTTATAAAACGATTCCTCGAGTTTTATAAAATGATTCTCGAGTTTTATAAAACGATTCTCGAGTTTTATAAAACGATCTCTGAGTTTTATAAAACGATTCTCGAGTTTTATAAAACGATCTTTGGAGTTTTATAAAACGTATTTTTATTTTTAGTTTTGCGGAGACTTTTAGCCATTGATTCCGTCGTGACCGATTTTGACACCAACATTGGTTGCACTTAGAATGAGCATGGTCTTGCATTCCCATTTCTTTAGGATCACTTAGAACTGGTTCGAAATCTCTTATACTACATCATTTGATTAGGACCCTTGAAAAGTCTTAACATCAAATTTGTGCTGTTGCCAAATTCTAAGTTTATTTTGACATTGGGATTTAGTCACTTGCTTGAGACTAATTCATTTTTCTTTTATTTTGTTACTGATTGTACTTCTTCCTCTCCCTTTGCATTTCAGGTGTATGAACTTGAGGAGCAGAGGTTCATCAAACCTAGTCCCAAGAGTTGAAGATATAGCTGCACTTGAGAGGGAGATTGTAAAAAAGAGAAGAGAGGAAGAGCAACAGGCTCACATACAGAGATTGAGGTTTGAAATGGAGCACATCCACATCAGCCTCATGATGGCGTCGCTCAAGGAGCTGCAAACCTTAGGCCACAGCATCCACAGCGCCAAGCGAGAGCCATTGGACCCTATGATCAACTTCACATTCTCATAGGTTGGGAATCAGAACACCAGCTGTGGAGAACAACAACTTTGAGATCAAGTCAGGGCTGCTCAACACCGTAGAGAACAACAAGTATCATGGCCTTGCTGCTGAAAATCCTTTTGATTACTTGGACAAGTTTGATAAGTATTGTGGCTTGTCCAAGACCAATGGTGTTTCTGAAGATGCCTTCAAGCTCAAGCTGTTTCCTTTCTCTTTGCGAGACAAAGCACACCAGTGGGAGAAGACTCTTCCAAGTGACTCCATCCCTACTTGGGATGAGTGCAATAGAGCATTCCTAGACAAGTTCTTCTCTACCTCAAGGACAGCTAAGATCAGGAATGAAATCTATGGATTTCAACAGAAGAATCTTGAGAGCTTTAGTGAAGCATGGGAGAGATTCAAGGGCTACTGGTCTCAATGCCGACATCATGGCTTCAGCAAGGAGAGCTTGCTTAGCACCTTCTATAGAGGAGCTTTACTACAGTGCATGAATAGGCTTGACACCACCAGCTATGGTTTCTTCTTGGGAAGAACTGAGGAAGAGGCAGAGGAGCTAGTAAAGAACATGGCCAAGAGTGACTCCGTCTACAGTGAGGAGCATGACAGAAGCAACTTAACTTATGATCAGCAGACAGGAAAGGAGCTGAAGTCTCTACAGGAGAAGATGGACATACTTCTCTCAGACAGAGCTAAACAGGAGCAGTTGCACTTTGTTGGTGATCCTAACCAAGAGAAGCCTGCTAAGATCAACGGGATTGATGGGTTGGAAGGCAAAGAGGAGTTGTGCTTCATCAACAACAATGGGACTTAGTACAAAAAAGAGCCCAACTTCCATTACAATAACTACCAGAAGAGGCCTTATTCCAACAACCAGCAAGGTGGATACCAGCTTAAGCTGAACTACCCTCCTGGTCTCATCAACAAAGGAAATCAGTCTACTCAAGCTCAAGGAAGCTCTTCTCCAACTTCAGATTCAAGTGTGGACTCCATGTTCAAGAAACTCTTGGATTTTCAAGCCAGAAATGAGAAGACAATGTGTTATGAATTC
This sequence comes from Eruca vesicaria subsp. sativa, assembly GCA_932364175.1. Lineage (NCBI taxonomy): Eukaryota > Viridiplantae > Streptophyta > Magnoliopsida > Brassicales > Brassicaceae > Eruca > Eruca vesicaria. The sequence continues at coordinate 123,785 of CAKOAT010877376.1, forward strand.
GAGAACATCCACTCTAAGATTGATGGAAGCTACAATGAGCTCAACAACAAGATCATAGCTTTGGAGAACCAGTTTCTTCTATGACTTCCACCTCTAAGCGCCCAGGGAAAGGCCATTGCAATGTTGTCATCTCTGATGCTATCTCTGAGACTAAAAAGATTGATCATGTGAGAGAGGTAGATGAGACTGAAAGACTCTTGTATGGCTCTGAACTTATGCAGGTTGAGAAACATATTATGAACAAGGCTGATGTTCAGATTGTGGAGAAGAGTAAGGCTAAGTTCGTGGACGGTGGTGAGCTCCAAGCTGTGGACAAAGTTGAGGCCAAGGTTGATCAGAATGATAAAGCAGAAGTTGTAAAACAAGCGGTGCACAAGGCTGAGGTTTTGGTTGGTAATGAAGTTGTCCAGAAGTTGAAAGAGGTTGGATGTGAAGGATCCAAAGAGTTTGTGCTTGAAGAAGACAAGGAGGGTGAGCTATCTCCCTATGATAAGCTCCCTTTCCCAAAGAGGATCATCACCAAAGCTCAAAAGAAGGTGATCTCCAAGTTTAGGAAGGAGCTGAGTGATGTTGGAGTCAATCTCCCTGAGATCTCCAATATGTAAGAACCTTGTGCCCAGCTAGTGCTCATAAAGAACATTATAGCCAACAAAGAAAAGGTGACAGAACTTCTTGACATCTCTTCCTCTTTTCTGGATCCTAAACCTCAACCAAAGTCTCTTCCCAAGCTAGAAGATCAAGGAAAGTTCATATTGCCTTGCTCCCTTGGTGATTTCAAAGTTGATGATACTCTTGTGAATAGTGGAGCTTGTGTGAATGTGATTTGATTGGAGATGGTGCAGAGCTTGAAGATCAAAGGGATGGAACCAAACAACTCATCCCTCATGTTTGGAGTCTCTTCTTCAACTAAGCCTATTGGTCTCATTAAAGAATACCCCTTGAAGATTGGAGATTGCACCATTCCCATAGACCTCACTGTTCTTGAAATGGCAAGCAAGAGGAGAATGCCCTTGCTCTTAGGCACTCCCTTCCTCGCTATTGTGGGGGCTTGCATTGACTTCCCAAACAAGAAGGTGGTCCTCCACAATATCAACAAGGAAGTCTCCTATCCAATCAAGTCACCAATGCTGAATGGAGGTTATGGTGGAACAATTTTGAAATATGCATTGGTTGTTAAGGAGGAAGAAGTTCTTGGTGAAGGTTCCTCAAAGAAGAGTTATGTGGAGCACTTGGGAGTTGCTTCCAAGGAGGAGGTGAGTGAAGCTGCCGAGGCTACTCAAACAAAGAAGAAGATGAAAGCTCCTCCATCTCCACAACTTGCCAAGATGCCACACACTCTCACACTCCACTCACTACTGCTAAAGGATGGAGCCAGTGAGTATAAGATCAAGTGCAAGGGATGGTCCAAGCCATTCTCAAGCGCCAAGGTCATTATCTATCCTCAACTCCAAGCTGATCCACTCAAGCTCCAAGAGTTCCTTACACACGTCCTAATCATCACCCTTGAAGGTGGGAAAGATCCTCCTTCTCAATAGGTAAGCAAAGGTAGTCAAGCTAAATGACTTTAAACAAGCTCACTTGGGAGGAATTCTCATGTTTATCTTTGTATATATTGCTGTTCTTTTGTGTTGAATAAGGTCAGGAACAAGTTTGGGGGTCTACTCAATATGCCCAAAGGTCATGCCCAAACACCAATAACCACAACACTGCTCATTCCACTTGAGGTATCACTTCAACCATTCTTTGTATAAACCATTTCTTTTATCATATTTTCGGTATCTCCTTCTCTCTTACTCACACAAAGACTGTGTGATTTAAGTTTGGGGGAGGTACGAAGTATTTGATAATGTTTTCTTTGTTGATTTTGAGTCTCATGCATTTTATTGTACATACATATATGCATAGAAAAATCCAAAAACAATTTTTTTTTGAAAATTTTCCAAAAAGAAACAAAAACAAGCATTTAGGTTGCATCATTTGCATCTTTTGGATTGAGTCTAGAATCATTTAGATTGCATTCATGCAGGGAGTTTACCTAATAAGGAAACACATGCTTAGAACTAAAAACTTTACCCTATCTGATCATAGCAAGTAGCTTAAGCATCTCTTGAAAAGCTTGCATGCTTTGATCCTTGAAAACTCTTCTTGAAACTTGTTGCCTGTGTAAAATTGACATTCTCTTTAAACCATCTCCAAATGAACTTGAAGCTGAATGAACTTAGACTTTCTTGCTTATGGGAACTTGCATACTTGGTCATGGGTCATACACATTTCGGTTTTACTTATCCTTCATACCACTCTTTATAAAACCCAAATGGCACTTCTTACCTTTAAACCCTTACCATTCTTTGAAGCCTAAATCACTTTGCTTGTGTGAGGTCTCTTTTGATAGCTTGTCATGTGAAAAAACTTAAGAGTATTAGGGACGACATTGGTTGTTCTTATATAAGGCTAGCTATAGGACCTCTTGAGAGCGAGCAATTAGGATGGGAAGTTTGGTATTGTGATGCATGTACGTGTCGAAAACCGTAAATCTCGAAATCAACGTCTACGATAATTTTTGTTAAGAGTAAAATCATTACTTTCCGCAAAAAGAAAAATAAAATAAGTTCTATAAAACTTATTTAAAATCCTTTTATAAAACTCGAGAAGCCCGTTTTATAAAATTCTAATAAAGTTTCCGAACAAGGGGAATCCGCGGAAAACTCGGAAATCGTTATCTCGACGGAACGAAACAAACGCCGATTACACGATCTTCTGAGTTAAGCACAAAACCGCAAAAAACCGTAACCGTCGTAAACCATGAGCTGGTTTGGCCAAACTAGCTCGCCGTACGGCGAGCTAAGTTGCCTCGAGCTAGCTCGGCGTACGGCAAGCTGAACTGGTCCGGTTCGGTTTGCCGTACGTCGAGCTAATTATCCCAAGCCTCGATCTCCCACGTCCTTGATTCAAGGCATACGTCCTTTGGCACGATCATGTTCCGAACCACGGTCGAAATGTCTCTTGATTCGTCTCGATCCGTCCTATTCGTCTCACGATAAAAACCGTAAAGTCTTGCTTTCTTGAAAGAACTCAAGGAAATCGTATAAAACAACAACGGTTAAACGAAACGCCTAACATTGCCTAAACTATACGATTTACTCGAGACCTTTCGTGAGAGATCGTAAAAAACACGTTTTAATAAAACCTTGAGTGAATCGTACAAAATGGCAACGATTAACCGAAACATCGAACATCGCCAAACTTCGCGATTAACTCGAGAAATTTATTTAAAAATGGCATCGGATCAGGAAACGATCTCGTTTAAAGTCGTAAAATGGTTTTATCACAAAACGGCTCGAAAAGTTCTAAAACGCGATAAAAGCCTATCATGCGACTTTAACAAAATCTAACCCAAAGATACGGTGACGTTTTGAAGGTTTACTCGCAGAAAGAAGATAAATGTCAAGTTCGAAGATAAATAGAAGATTTCCGTAGCAGAAAAGGAAAGATGAAGATAAATAGAAGATATCCGCGGCAAAAAAGGAAAGATAAAGATAAATGGAAGATTTTTGATAAACTCGAATCTGGGTGAAATTGAAGGACCAAACTGCCAAGGAAGGGAGGATATAAGCAAGAGGCAGAGGACAGAAGAAAAGGACGAAAATTAGACCTAGAGAGGCGGCTGTTAGCTTAGGCGAATTTAAGACTTAGGTGTTTAGACTAGCAAGTCGTATCCTTAGAACATTTTGACGTCTAAGTTCCGCTATTCTCTTTGTAACAACAGTCAGTCTCTTATTCAATAAATCTCTCACGCAAATTCTTTATTTGTATTCTGTTCGTCGTTGTTCTTGTTCTTCTATATGCTGTTAACTTTGTTCGTTTTAGTGATTTTGCAGAGATCCAGGACCTCAGGAGAATTAGGGTTTTCCTTAAGTTTCCATAATTGACGGAAAATTGACGGTGTGAATCTCGGTTCCCACAATGCAGAAGAGTTTTTTTGGGTCTTGGTGTGTTAGATAAGTGAAAAGAATGAACCAAAGAAAGAAAAAGAAAAGGAAAACAACTAAGGATCAAAAGAAAAAGAAAGAAAATCTCTAGAAACTTTAAATAAGAAACCCCTTAAACTAAAGTAAAGAAAAAAAAAAGAGTCTATAAAAGACTTTGGGAAGAATAATAATAAAAAAGAATGAGTAGAGCTTAAGTAAAAAGTGAAAGAAAAAGTCCATAGTTGGTTCAAAGGAAAGGAAAAGAGAAAGAGTTCACTGGGTATGTGAGAAAGAGAATGATCTTGATGTTTTTGGGGATGAATGGGTTTGATATTTACACCAAGGAAAATGGTAGAGTTTAAAGATGCTAAGAAAATGCTAGATTGATAAGAACAAGCAATGTATGTATAAGTTGCTCCTTTTCGTAGATAGATTTTACATAATGATCAAGCTCATATTCTTGAGTGTAAGCCACTAAAAAGAACTGTATTGAAACCCCTCTTCTATTCTCATTTATCCATTTCACTTACCAAACCAAATGATTGAGATGAAGTTTCCATTTGCAAGAACTCACCTTATTAGCTTATGCTTAATTGAATGTGAGGGTTGGTTGAGGAGAATTGTTGATTGTTGATTGGTGATCCACAACTTGTCTAAAAGAATGAGTCTTACTAGGCCTTGAGAAGATACAGTGCACTAATTGAGATTGCTTATGCTATAGGTTATGTTTGTCTAAGATGTGATGTTGAGTCTAAGAAGTGTATCATTTGGTTATGAGTTCCCATTTTCATTCCTCTCTCCCTTTTATGTTAATGAAATTACTTGAGGACAAGTAAGAGAATTGTTTTGGAGAGTTGATATCTTATGAATTTGCTTGATTTTAGCTATCATTTGATGTATATAACTGATCATTAAGTTTAGCATTTAGGCATTATCGGGTTGCATTTTCATTGCATATGTCTTTATTAGGTATTGGAGTACCCTTATGGAGTTTTGGAGGTATTTGAGAGCATTTGTGGACATGGAGCGACGTACGTCACCTGCTCTGCATTTTTGAGTTATGGGACAATGCCAGAGCGACCAGCAGGGGCTGCGCAAATCAAAGGAGTTCCATAGCCACCCGTCAGAGCGACCAGGACGAGCCGCTCCACATCAAGCGCTTCCTAGAGCGGGTAGGCACAGCGGCCAAGGTACCCCACTCTGGACATGACACACCCGTGAAATTAAATGCTGGGTAGCGCAGCGACCCATCACACCCGCTCCAGCACTGTTCCTTAGACGATTTCTATGTTTTATTAGGCCTGTTCATTGATTGAGCCCATTAGGGTTTTTAAGAACCCTATAAATACATTTTTAGACCCTAATGATGGGATTATCTTATTTTCTCTTTATGAGCACACTAAAACCTTGAAGAAAGATTAAATCCTTAGTTTCTTTCCTTCTTATTTCTTTGTGACTGTTTGATTTAACTAGCTTATCAACATGATTTCTTTTAAATCAACCAGGGGTTTAAGGTTAATCATGAAGATTAGTCAGTAGACTCCTTTTGGATTCATGGGCTAGGGGGATTAGGGGTGATTAGAGAAGATCTAGGGTGTGTAGTATTAGATTTACTTTTTTGCTTGCCTGTTAAGGGTTCTCAATGCCATTTTAGTCTTGATCATACTAAAATGGATCTCTAGGCATTTCCTGCCCACAAGGTGTATGATGAAATGCCTGAACCAACTCTTCAATGCTTTTAACTTGCTGTACCTAAGAGATTAGTTGCTAAAGAAGTTAAGATTGCTATTAGACTTATTCTATATATTCTCTTTAGTAAAATTCAACCTAAGAGATTAGATGTTTGAGTTGTTTTAGTAAAAGAACATTCATCTAGAGATAGAGCTTGTTTAGGATTGTGTTTAGGCATAAGGAAAGGGTATGATTGCTAGCTTGCCATCTTAGGATTGGATCTACATCACCCAAGATCAAATGTCTAGTCCCATGAGTCCTTTTGCTTCATTTTGAGACAGAAAGATCATCCCTTTATTGCATTTTAGTAGTATTATAGTTCGATATCATCTCACTTATTGGTTGCACTTGGATTGAGCATGGTCTTGCATTCCCTTTGCTTTAAGATCACTTAGAACTGGTTTGACATCTCTTATACTACATCATTTGATTAGACCCTTGAAAAGTCTTAACATCAGAGGATATGAGAGGTGTTAAGTGTGAGCATTGCATAAGGGATGGTCACACCAAGGGGGGATGTTGGGTCATGAACCCAAGTCTCAAACCTGCCAAGTTCAAATGAGCCGTGACCCTAGAGGTTCAAGGAATCAGCTTAGATTCCTTGGTTTGTAAGCTAAACCTCCTAACCCTTATAAGAGCTTGTGTCTTTATTGTGCTTTGCATTGAGTGGTGTTTGTGTCCCAGGATTTCCTGGCCTTTTATTTTTCATTGCTTTATGTATTGCTATAGTTTAAATTATCATGAATGTGTTGTATGATTGAGGATTAGGTCTCGGGTACTTGCATCATGTGTAATAAGGCTGTTTTGCATTTACATAAGCATTGTGTTGGGTTCTTCAATCCTGGTTCATTGAGACTTAATGCTAATGTTATTGTTAATCCATCTAAGATGTCAAGTAGGATTTAAAACTCTGTCCAGACTACATGAATCTATGGTCTTGATTAAACTAATGTACATTAGCATGTCTGGTTGTTGCATTGCATTGTCTTTGTTTAAAATTGCTTAAAATGAATCATATAGGTGTGAGTTTCATAAGGATTTAACCTGATGCATTCAAATAGTTGTTTTAAAATTTGTGTAATCATGTATTGATGCATTTCAAAATCCAGCCTAGTGTGCAATGCACTGATGTTTGTTTGCATTGCATCTAGAGAATGTTTAAAATGCTTGATCTTGTCTTATTGATTGGCTTGTTTCAAGGTTAGTGCATTTAGTTGTTGCATTGGTGATCAAACCTAATGTGATCTTTGTTTGGTCCTAATGGGAAGATCTAATCTTGCCTTGAGTTTTGTTGGTAATAGGTACCAAGACATGGGTCAGTTACTCGCCAACCACCAAGGTGTAACGACAAAGGTCTAGGCCATTGCATAGATAATACCATTGGACATGTGTATTCCTAAGTCTACAGGAAGTGTCGAATGGGTTATTATGCATTGAAAGGTTGTCTTATGAGCTCTCTATGGTGATCTAAATACCCAAGTTCCTGGTTAAGGAAGAAAGCAACACCACAAGACTAAGACCATTACCAAAAGTATTTTAAGACTGATGGTCCTAAGGACATGGAATACACACGGTTCTCACAAGCTTAGTGCTTCCTAAGCACAACTATAATATTTAGGGGGAGACATGAAGTGTAGTTCCATGTTCCACAGTGTTGCCATTGCAAGGACTTCATCAAAAGGAGCATTCAACCAAGTCTTAGGCTGTGGAGTGTCTATGCAAAGGGGTTGTTTAGAGAAGTCTTGGTGTGTGATAAGAAGGCTTATTTCAATCTGGCCGGTTGAGAATGAGACTAAAAGATCGACACAACCTCCCATATAAGTGTGTGTTGCCATGATAAGATTGCAAATGGACAAGTGAGGGATTCAAGTGGCCTTCCAATCCAGCCACCCCTCATCAAAAGAAAAAGGGAAGTTCCCCTTAAGAACAATTCATTTTAATACATTCATCATTTTTGTTTAAGTCTTGAAATGTTATCTAAAATGATTGAATGAATTATTAAATACTAATACGGTCAATCTGATTTTGCTCTGAACTTGATGCCTTTAGTTTAAATCCATCATTGATTATCTTGCATCATTTAGAAGTTGTCAAAGTTGCTTGAAACAATTGTTTTGATTTAACTATGATGCATTGTTTTAAAATTAATGTCAGATTGTTCTATTGCTTGATAAGTACTGATGCACTTTTAGGATTATGTATCAGGTACCATGATCACATTGCTTGAGCCTCAATGAGGATGTTGATGATCCGGCCGTGTCCTAGCCTGTCTAAGATGGCCTCAAACCCAGTTGAGTGGGGGAGACCCAAACCGGGTCTATGGTTTCAAGAAGAAGCCAAGCCGAGTTTGAAACTGCAAGAAGCATAGCTGGTGTTTCAAGAGAATTAGTCTTGTCGTTTCCTTGCCCTCCTAAGGTGGCCTTTGTAGTCAGTTGAGAGGGAGAGACCCAAACTAGTCTCAGAGAAGTCCAACTGTGTCCCTTGTGCTCGAGTATAGCAAGTTATGGCGATTCATACTTTCTATACCTTGTTAGGCCTTGATCTTGAATTACATGTGTCCAACCGCACTTGTTTTATACACAAGAACTCAATGGCCAATCCCTAGGCCATGAAGGCTTTACTCTTTTCCCTCGGTTTTATCCCTAAGGAGGGTTTTTTGTCTAAGGTTTTTAATGAGGGAGTTTCTTCATGGTTCCAAACTTGACTTGGAATCTATAGAGTCAAGCTTGAGGGTGAATGTTAAACCAAAGTGATAAAAGAGGTCACTTGCTGTTATGAGCAAATATAGGCTGAAACTCCTTAAGAAGTCTTATCAGGACCAAGGAGTTTCCAGAAGCTTATAAGAAGCCATGGTTAAGCTCAAGAAGAGATCACATTGAAGTATGAGGCTATTGGAGGAGTTTGGGAGGTTTAGGTTGATGGTGCAAAGTTAGGGCATGACATGTACGGACGGCCGTACAGACTGTACTGACCGTACGTACATGGTCGATCCAAAACTTCACCAATCTATATAAAACCATATTTTGGTAATGTGCAAAAATTAGGACTAAAGTGTACGGCCAGAATCCGTACACTTCTCTATTTTGGGAAGGCTTGGGACACAAGGAAAGGAGTTAGGCCGTGTAGGTTTATTCAAGGGGAAGAAGATCTATTCAGCATCTACAAGATGTCTTAAGAGTCAATCAGGCCATGCCCTTCTTTTCCTTGTACACGGATCACTCTTATTCTCTCTTTTAGTCCACCAAGCCAGCAAGGGACAGGCTGTCCACGCGTGTAGAAGCTCTGGTCCAAGTATTTCATATATAGGCTCCTCCACCTTTTGACTCCACATGCTTTGAATAGTTTTTTTGAAAGTCTTAGATCTGATCCTTCTCTTTATATTATCTTTTGTATTGTCGATTTCATTTTGTAAGCTGAGAGAGTCTCGCTTCTTCATAAATTGCTTACATAATCTCTAGTCTTTTGGTTCTTTAATCTGATTAATCTCTGGTTCTTATTCTGTTTTTGAAAACTCTTCCATCAATCTCTCTTTCATTTCATTTCAGTCTAAATCTCTCATCCATTCTCTTCCTCATTTGTGTTCATCAGTCAATACACTTGAGCTCTGATAAAATTTTATTCATGGCCTAGGGATTGGCCATTAAGTTCTTGTGTCTAAAACTGGTGTGGACACAAGCAACTCAGGATCGAGGCCTAATAAGGTATAGTAAGTATGAATCACCATAACTTTCTATCCTTTAGCACAAGGACCCAGCTGGACTTCGTTGGGACTGGTTTGGGTCTCCCCTCTCAACGGACTTCAAAGGCCACCTTAGGAAGCAAGGAAACGACCAGAATTATTCTCTTGAACCACCAGCTATGCTACTTGCACTTTGGAACTCGGCTTGACCTCTTCTTGAAACTATAGACCCAGTTTGGGCCTCCCCCTCTCAACTGGCTTTGAGGCCACTTAGCCAGGCTAGGACACGACCAGATAATCATCATCAACATTGAGGCTCAAGCAATGTCACCATGGTACCTGATACATCATCCTAAAAGTGCATCAGTACTTATCAAGCAATGGAACAATCTGACTTTAATTTTAAAACAATGCATCATAGTTAAATCAAAACCATTGTTTCAAGCAACTTAGACAACTTCTAAATCATGCAACAGAATCAATGATGGATTTAAACTAAAGGCATTAGGATCAGAGCATAATCTGATTGACCATATTAGTATTTAACAATTCATTCAACCATTTTATATATCATTTCAAGACTTAAAATGAAATGATGAATGTATTGAAATGAATTGATCTTAAGGGAATTTCCCTTCTATTTTGATGAGGAGTGGATGGATTGGATGACAACTTGAATCCCTCACTTTTCCATTTGCAACCTCTTCATGGAAACACCATCTTAGATGGGAGGTTGTATGGATACTTTAGTCTTATTCTGAACTGGCAAATTGGAATAAGCATTCATCTCACACACCAAGGCTGCTCTGAACAGCCTCTTTGCAAAGGCACACCACTGCCTAAGACCCGGTTGAATGCTCCTTTCGATGAAGTCCTTGCAATGGAAACATTTCGGTCCATGGAACTACACTTCATGTCTCCCCCTCAAGCTTAGATATGTGCCTAGGAAGAACTAAGCATGAGAACCGTGTGTATTCGATGTGCTTAGGACCATCAGTCTTAAAAGACTATTGGTGACGGTCTTGGTCTTGTGATATTGCTCTCTCCCTTAACCAGGAACTTGGGTTTTTGAATCACCATAGAGAGCTCACAAGACAACCTCTCAGTGCATATCTACACTTCATGTAGACTTAGGACTAGACATGTCCAATGGTGTTATCTACGCAATGGCCTAGACCTTTGAATCTTTACCTTGGTGGTTGGCGAGTCATTAACCAATGTCTTGTAGACCTATTACCAACAAAAATCAAAACAAGATAAGATCTTCCCACTGGGACCAAACCAAGATCACATTTGGTTTGATCACCAATGCAACAACCAAATGCATTAACCTTGAAACAAGCCAATCAACAAGAACAAGATCAAGCATTTTAAACATTCTCTAGATGCAATGCAAGTAAACATCAGTACATTGCACGCTAAGCTGGATTTTTAAATGCATTAATACATGAATGCACAGTTCTGAAACAATATCTATATGTATGCAATAGATTCAATCCGCATGACCTAGTTACTATATGAACCAATTTTTAAATCAATCTAAATGCAAGGCATGCTTAAGGAACACTAGTTTAATCAAAACCAAAGACTCAAGTAGTTTAGAAAAACTTCTAAATCCTACTTGAACTTCTTTGATGGATCAACTATGTCATTAGCATCAAGACATCAATTAACCAGATTGAATCACACACCATATTCAAGCAATTCTCTAAACATATATGTATGATCCTTTAAGATTAAACACATAGCATTTAGGCAACGCCAAGCTACCTTAACCGCATCCGTAGTCATGACACTAGGTGCTCAACTTTAAGTCAGCAACAAACCAATGTATGATAATGCAAATCACCTTAACAAGTTCTAAGCATCATGAATGCAACCACAAGAGCAGACACACTATCTAGCACCTTAATACACATTCAAGTAATGAACAAGGTATGGCCTTTATCATCAATACACAACACAATGCTTATGTAGATGCAAAACAGCCTTATTAAACATGATGCAAGTATCCGAGTGTTGGGGTCAAAATCGGTACGACGGAATTAATAGACAAAACTCCCCGCGAAAATACAAAAAGAACAGTTTTATAAGACCCGAGGAATAGTTTTATAAAACTGAACGTCATTTATAAAACTCGCAGACCGTTTTATAAAACTCGAGCAATCGTTTTATAAAACTCGAAGAAATCATTTTATAAAACTCGAAAGACCGTTTTATAAAACTCGAGAATCTTTTTACGAAACCGCTAAAAACCGAAAAAGCCGTAAAACGCGAACTAGTCGCAACTAGTTCGCCCATCGGCGAACTAAGCCGGGCCCGGCTAAGTTCGCCGATGGGCGAACTAGAGACGTCCCGGACACTCCGCGTCTCGATTTCCCGCATTCCCGATTTGAAACTTACGTCTTTCGACAAGGTCGCGTTCTAAACCACGGCCGAAATATCTCCCGTTCTATCTCGATCCGACTTACCGTTCGAGTTTTACGATAAAAACCGTAAAACTTCGTTATCTCGGAAAGAACTCGAGGAAATCGTATAAAACGGCAACGGTTAAACGAAACACCGAACATTGCCTAAACTATACTATTTATTCGAGATTTCTCGTTGAAATCATAAAAACGCACTTTTAATAAAAAACGCCGAGTAAGTCGTAAAAAACGTGTTTTTAATAAAAAGTCGAGTAAATCGTAAAACTTTGCGATTAACTCGAGAAATTTATTAAAAACGACGTCAGATCAGGAAACGATCCCGTAAAAAGTTGGAAAACGGTTTTTATCGCAGAACGGCCCGGAAGGACCTAAAACGCGATAAAAACCCATCTCGCGATTTCAACGGAATCAAACCAGCAGATTTGATAACGTTTTGACGGTTTACTCGCAGAAGGAAAATAAAAGTCAAGTTTAAAGATAAAAGGAAAGGTTTGAAGAGAAATAGAAGATTTCCGCGGAAGAAAAGGAAGGATCGAGAAGAATGGAAAATTCCCGATTTAGTCAAATCTGGGCGAAATGGAAAGATCGGATAGCCAAGACGAGGAGTATATAAAGAGAAGGTCTAGGGCAGAAGCACACACACGAAATTCAGAGCTCTCACCACCAAAACTAGGATTTAGGAATATTTCCGTTTTTCTGTTAGCGAGCTGCGTCTCAATTAGGGTTTTTGTTCTTAAGCTTTTCGGCTACTCTTTTGTACCAGTTCTACGCAGATTCGGAATAAGAACCTCTTTGCTCTCTATTTCGTTTATTTTCATTCAAATTCTAAGTTATCATTTTCTTATTATTCGTTGTGCGGTTTTCGCAGATAGCCGGTTCCTCTGGAAACTTAGGGTTTTCCCGAAGTTTCCTTATTTACGATTTATTTGACAGTGAGTGGAAATCGACTCCCACCGAGACCTAATGTTCAATCCTACAACACATTTATGATGATTTAAGCTATGACAATACATAAGACAATGTACCACAAACGGGCAGGAGATCCTGGGACACAAGACAAGCAATGCTACATTTAAACAATGAAAGACAAGCAATGCAACCGCAAAACAACTTCTGTACCATTATACAAGAGCCTAGACAGTTTCTAGATACTACAATCCATCAATGGTACTTTAGTTATGGCAACCACACTGACACAGATTCGAAACAACACATCATCACATCACACAACACAACCATCTTATAAAGACAAAAGCTTTAATCAAGGGAAATAGGTTTCGCTTACAAACCAAGGAATCTAAGCTGATTCCTTGAACCTCCAAGGGAAAAACGCATCATGTATGGTCAGATCTGAGTTGTTGGTTTGAGAACCAACATCTCCTTCTTTTGCGTGACCTCTCCTTTAACCCACCATCCCAAAGACTCCACATTTCTCCATGTTCAAGTCGGCACAACAAGACACAAGATGAAAGCTTCCTTCTTGGTCAGATTCTTCTTGGACAGTGAATAAGAATGGCTTGGACATGCTTCCAATGGCCTTCTATCTTCAGGACGAACATGAGAGAGTGCGAGGAACTGAGAATAGGCTCTGGACACGCCATTGATTGCTATCGCTATCAAGAGGGAAGCATGACATCTACCTGGGAAGACTGATACAAACCCGAGATGTCACGTAAGTGCTGTAATCTTGAGAAATAGAAAACAGCTAACTCCGACTACTAAGAAAAGCACTCCTTCGGAAGGAAATACTGAAATTATAGAAACGGATAAACCAATTCCGAACCCCGTGCTACTCTGCAATTCGAGATCTGAACTCCCTCAGAACAAAGAAAAGAATAAAAATTCTAAGGAAACTGAGGAGCAGGTGATCATTCTCGATGGAGAGGAAACTATCAATGTCGATCGATACAAAAATCGATCGACAAACCGCCACAAATTCGGAAGAGAATTTAACACCCACTGGAACAACTATAGAACGGGTGTACAACACTTTACCTCCCTACTCTCCCAAATCTAATACTAAGCGCAACATAGACAATGAAATCTGTAGACGAGCCTTCGAACGAGTTAAAGTGGAGATGCCACTTATTGACGCCCTCAGAATTTCATCAACAATAAGACAGTATGTCAAGGGAATGACAACCAAGAATTTTTCAACAGAGAAACGCAGTGTCATGATGGTTTCTGCAGAGGTTAGCGCAATAATTCAGAGCGAAACCCCAGAAAAGAAACCCGATCCTGGTAGTTTCGTTCTCAGATGCACAATTCGAGACCAGCTATTTCCAAGAGCATTCTGTGATCTAGGCTCTAGCGTAAATTTAATGCCGCACTCCGTTGAAAAATTCCTTGGGTACACTGAATTTACACCAGCCAACATCCAATTAGTTCTCGCCGATAGATCTGTTAGGATCCCAGAAGGAGTACTTGAAGATGTACCTGTAAAAATCGATGGATGTGTTGTCCCAACAGATTTTGTTGTGCTGCATTACAAGAACGAACCAAGGAACCCGATTCTATTAGGTAGACCATTCCTTGCTACTGCAAACGCCATTATCAATGTCAAGGAAGGACGAATAAATCTTAACATAAGTAACATCCCTATGAGATTTGATATGGAAAAAATCATCACATTTCCTTTGATAGATAAACAATCATCTTTTGTAGATGAGATTGATGAGCTGAGCCAAGAATCTTTTGAGAAATCCTACTCGGATGATCATTTGGAAAATGAGCTTGTACTTGCTCAGAACAAAGTTTTCAGCAAAGATAACAGAGCAGACGAGTGCGATCGTCTCATGGAGACTGGTCATGGAACCTCTATCAAAACCAAAGGCGACGATGAATCAAAGATCGATACCGATCGATATCTGAACACTAATATCGATCGACACTCGCCGTCATTTGGAAACCTCACAAAAGAAGAAGTACCAAATGTGGAGCTTAAGCCGTTACCCGCTGGGCTCAATTATGCTTTTCTTATGGACAATTCCTATCTAGTGATAGTTAACGCAAATCTCACTAATGGGGAACTTGCTCTATTACTGAAAAAACTTCTCAAGCATAGGAAAGCACTTGGATACTCTTTAGATGACATCCCATGCATCTCTTCTGACCTTTGTATGCACCGGATCCATCTAGAGGACGAATCCAAGTCATCCATAGACCATCAAAGACGACTAAACCCAAATCTCCAGGAAGTCATATTTCATGACCAACTGAAGCCCAGAAGAAACCTAAATTATCAGAATGCCCTAGGACGACCATAAACCCTATTTATGTTATTTGCAAGCCATTGTTGACGGCTACGCTACCTAAGCTTTCTAAATTCTTTTATATTGTTTCTCTTAGTTAGGAGAGAAGGGAGGAACTCTTATCAGAGTCCTCCTGGAACTCCATTGGTTTTTATTATCTATTCTATTTCAGTTTTACATCTATTCATCTATGATTTCTGTGACAATCTTCATGTCTGAATAGATCCACCTGTTGGATTTATGGTTCAGATAGGTTCTGGGATTAGCCCCAACTATAGATTGCTAAGTTGTGATATTCATTGTTAGGATGTTTTTATTGCTTGTTTCTAGAGTCATGAACTAGAACCATGAACTAGAATACTTTAATTTATTAATCTTCATCCTGACAACATCCTCTACAAACTCAGACTCTATTAGGCACGATGCGACAGCCGGTCCAATCGAAATTCTCGAGTGAACACAGTTTCAATTCAATCTGATGCTATATATCGATCGATACTCTTATAGAGTCATCGATCGACGGCAACACATATCGACCGACACAGCGATAGCAACATCGGTCGATACTGTCAGCATTCAGATCAATGGACGAGTCTAACTAGCGACAGCTATAGATTTGTCTAAGAATTGAAGTTCTTATATATCATGCATGCAACTTGTTAGGTGTGGGAACCGAGATTCACACTTGTCGATTTCCGTAAAATAAGGAAAGTTAGGAAAACCCTAATTTTCGAGAGGAATCGGATCTCTGCGAAAGCCAACGACAAGTAACCAAGAACGCGATTAATATGAATAAATTGAAAGATACAAAAAGAAAAACGAGATTGAGAGCAAGAAGGATTCTTATTCTGAATTCGCGTAAGAACGGTTACAACGAGAGTTGCCTTAGCTGCGTGAGCCGTCGGCGAAATTCCTAGTTCTAGCAATCTAAGACTAAAACCCTAGTTGAGACGCAGCTCGATAACGAAAACGGAAAATTGCCTAAATGCTAAGTTTGGTGGTGAAAGCTCTGAAAACTCGTGTCCCAGCTTCTTCCCTATTCCTCCTCCTTATATACTCCTCCTTAGGCGGTTTTAGTCTTTCCATTTTGCTCGAAGCCGAATATTTCGGGAACTTTCCATATCTGTCGATCCTTCCTTTTCTTCTGCGGAAATCTTCTATTTATCTTCAAACTTGCCTTTTATCTTCCGTCTGCGAGTAGACCGTCAAAGCATTATCGTATCTTCGGGTTTGATTTCGTTAACGTCGCGAGACGGGTTTTTATCGTGTTTTAGGACCTTTCGGGCCGTTTTACGATAAAAAACCGTTTTACGACTTTAACGAGACCGTTTCCTGATCTGATGCCGTTTTATTACGATTCTCTCGACGTTTTTATTAAAAAAGCGTTTTTTATAATCTTAACAAAGAATCTCAGATAAATCGTATAGTTTTGGCGATGTTCGGTGTTTTGATTAACCGTTACCGTTTTATACGATTTCTTCGAGTTCTTTTCGGGAAAATGGAGTTTTATGGTTTTTATCGTGAAACTCGAACGATAGGACGGATCGAGACGAAACGGGAGACATTTCGACCGTGATTCGGAATACGATCGTGTCAAAGGACGTATGCCTTAAATCAAGGATGTGGGAGATCGAGGCTCGGGATGGTCGGCTCGACGTACGGCGAGCTAGTTCAGCTTGGCTAGGTCGCCATATGGCGAACTAGGCGAAAAGAACCAGTGGGGCAAAGTCAGCACCTCTTAGTTCGCCCAATGGCGATCTAGCCGGGACGGGACTAGTTCGCCCACCGGCGAACTAAGCCGAGCTGGCTTAGTTCGCCGGTGGGCGAACTAGTCGAGATGGGACTAGTTCGCCCACCGGCGAACTAAGCCGAGCTGGCTTAGTTCGCCGGTGGGCGAACTAGTCGAGATGGGAATAGTTCGCCCACCGGCGAACTAAGCCAAGCTGGCTTAGTTCGCCAGTGGGCAAACTAGTCGAGGGACTCCTAGTTCGCGTTTTACGGCGGTTTCGGTTTTTCGCGGTTTTGTAAAATGATCTTCGAGTTTTATAAAACGATCTTCGAGTTTTATAAAACGGCTTCTCAAGTTTTATAAAACGATCTTCGAGTTTTATAAAACGGCTTCTCGAGTTTTATAAAACGATCTTCGAGTTTTATAAAACGATCTTCGAGTTTTATAAAACGGCTTCTCGAGTTTTATAAAATGATCTTCGAGTTTTATAAAATGATCTTCGAGTTTTATAAAACGGCTTCTCGAGTTTTATAAAACGATCTTCGAGTTTTATAAAACGGCTTCTCGAGTTTTATGGAACGATCCTCGAGTTTTATAAAACTATCTTTGAGTTTTATAAAACGGCTTCTCGAGTTTTATAAAATGATCCTCGAGTTTTATAAAACGATTCTCGAGTTTTATAAAACAATTCTTCGAGTTTTATAAAACGATTCTCGAGTTTTATAACACGATTCTTGGAGTTTTATAAAACGATTCTCGATTTTTATAAAACGATCCTCGAGTTTTATAAAACAATTCTCGAGTTTTATAAAACGATCCTCAGGTTTTATAAAACGATTCTCGAGTTTTATAAAACGGTCCTCGAGTTTTATAAAACGATCCTCGATATTTATAAAACGATTCTTCGAGTTTTACAAAACGATTCCTTTTATATTTCTGCGGGGAATTTCGGCCGTTGATTCCGTCGTACCGATTTTGACCCCAACATTAGGCATCTATAGCATTATAATCCTGATTACCTTAATAGAAACCCTAGATCTAGCAACCATCCTTCCATGCAACAAAACCTTGCCAAGTTGAATAATTACCTTGTTCAACTTGTTTATTACTTTATTTATTTACTGCTTTATTACCTATTAGCCTAGCTTAATCATATAACTATTAGATCTTTTAGGTTCCCTAGCTCCCCGTGAATTCGATCCCTAAGTACTACAATTGAACCTCTTATTTGAGAGAGTAATTCACTCCTTAGGGTAATTTGAGTGATATCAAATTTGGCGCCGTTGCCGGGGAGCTTTGATCGCCATTAGATCTTTTTTGGTTAGATATAGTCTAGGTTTTGTTATTGTTTTAAAATACTGATAATTTTTTTCTTCTTTTTCAGGTACATACATCTCAGGACCAGAAACAATGAAGAGAGGATTTCTAGTTCCTTCAAGGAAGGAGCCTGCTGGTTCACGCTTATCGATCGACACTCTCCAAGCAGAATCGATCGACAGCGTATACTAGACATCGATCGATATGGCACACCGTCAATCGATCGATAATCTACAAGCAGCAATGATCGATAGAGCCAACCAACCTACCAACAACATTGTTCGGCCAAACATTGTTCATCCGGCTACTGTTCATCACGATACTGTTCACCCGACATCGACGACAGCATTCATCCGATGTCGATCGATACTGTTCACCACAATTCGATCGACACTCATAGTCGAACATCGATCGACGAAGCCTCTTTGGGAGCAGGTAAGTTTTCTATTAACACATCTGTTAATCAAGAAGTAGTTGAAATTAGACCAATAGGTGAAATAAGCAATGAAATTAGCCAAAATAAGAATAAACATGGGACGAAAATCCCTGTTACAATCCATTCCACCTTGAATAAAGGTGAAGAATTAAAATTGCCTTTGCAGAACTACAAAACCCCTGTTCCCCTGAAATCGATCGACACGGCTCACAACGCGTCGACCGATACTACCCACCCGAAATCGATCGACACGGTGCATTCCGTGTTGACTGATACTGTTATCCTAAAATCGATCGACACGCCTAACCGCGCGTCGACCGATACTGTTCATCCCCCATCGATCGATACTGTTCATCTCCCGTCCATCGACATTTCCCACCCCAAATCGATCGATACGGCTCACCCCGCATCGACCGACATTATTCTTCCAAGATCGACCGACACTGTTTGTGGAAAGGAAGAAAATTTTGACTCCGAGCTGAAAGTTCAGTACATCCCTCTTATGAGTCAGCGTCTCTTTCATGGTTATCTTGACGAGCAACCGATAGATCATATTGATATGTTTGAAGACCTAATCCTGTGTCTCTTTAATGAAGTCCCTGAAGACTACCACTTCTGCCAACTCTTTCCATTCACTCTTGCTGGAGAAGCAAGACGTTGGTTCAAAAAGATGCCACTAGAGTCCCTCAATACATGGATTGATATCGCAAAGGCCTTCTCCAACGAATTTCTCTATGACACTCCAGAAAATATTAAGATGGAGTCAACAACAAGATATGTGGTGGAGGATGATGAACAAGAAAACAATACTGGTGATATGACGCCTACATCGGTTGACACCATAACTTCTACATCGACCGATGCCACGATCTTTCTATCGAACGATATCGTTCATCCGTCATCGATTGATACCATGATTTCATCATCGGTCGACACTGATCACCGAGACCCTGCTCATCATGGTACTATTCATCCGACGACCGACACCACTAGCATGGAGACAGAGAAGGACGAAGGGCTCATACTCAAGATCGATAAGAAGGGTATCTGGCGAGACAAAGGAGGTCGTCCTTGCAACTTTAAATGACAATTGATAAATGGAGAAGAAGCAATAATTCCTGATGTGATTTCTTTTCCAGAAATGGATACCTTTGATCTAAGCAGCCAGTGGTATGATTGGGTAAGTGAGGATCCTTTCCAAGGTCTTCTTTATGAGGACCCCATAGATCATATCAAGATACTTGAGGAAGTAGTCTCAGCAACCAAACATAAATTAATCCCCGAAGACCACATTCTCTGCAAGCTCTTCCCCCATTCACTATCCGGAGATGCGTTTAGTTGGTTCAGTCAGCTGCAGCCAAGATCTCTAACCTGCTGGGAGGACATCAAAGACGCCTTCCTAGGTAAATTTTTCAGCACTTTTTCAGCAAATTTGGAGATTGAGATGAGTTCTATGCTGGAATATATGGTGGAAGATGAGGAACAAGATGAGTCTGGAGAACTGAGCAGAGTAGAAGAAGCTGATATTAAAGATCCGACCTCCACATCGATCGACACCAGTTCCTTAGTATCGATCGACAGTACGACTGCATCATCGATCATCACCACCGCCTCATCGATCGACACCAGCATCTCAGAATCGATCCACACAGACTTTTGTCATCGATCGATACCACTTGAAATCCTTGAAAGTTCGAATTGTCCTCAGGACACTGCAGACTCGACACAGAAGAGCACTGATGTATCAAGTTCTTCCCATTCCCTGGATGTAAACATAGAGAACGAAGAGGATCTTGGAGATTTGGATTCAAGTAAAGAAGTTACTTTAGAAGACTTTTTGGAGCTGAAGGAAGGGTTCGAGGATGCAGATCAGAATTTGGAGCAGAAGCTTGATGACAAACAGAATGCTAAGAGGAAAGATAGAGAGACTTCATCAAAGAGTAGCATCGATCGACACCAACCTGATGAGATCGATCGATACCCTCCCTGCATCATAGATATACAACCACCTTACGGAATCGATCGACAGTCGCCATACATCATCGATCTACATACATCCGGCTGCATCGATCGACACCCATGTTGGGGTCAAAATCGGTACGACGGAATCAATAGCCAAAACTCCCCGCAAAAATACAAAAGGAATATTTTTATAAAACCCGAGGAGTCGTTTTATAAAACTCGAAATCAATTATAAAACTCGCAGACCGTTTTATAAAACCCAAAGAATCGTTTTATAAAACTCGAGAATCGTTTTATAAAACTCGAAGAATCATTTTATAAAACTCGAGAACCGTTTTATAAAACTCGAAGAATCGTTTTATAAAATCCGCGAATCGTTTTATAAATCTCGAAGAATCGTTTTATAAAACTCGAAGAATCGTTTTATAAAACCCGAGAATCGTTTTATAAAACTCGAAGATCGTTTTATAAAACTCGAAGATCGTTTATAAAACTCGAAGATCATTTTATGAAACTCGAAGATCGTTGTATAAAACTCGAAGTTTGTTTTACGAAACCGCAAAAAAACCGAAACAGCCGTAAAACGCGAACTAAGAGGCCCTTGACTAGTTTTCCCACCGGCGAACTAAGCCAGCTTGGCTTAGTTCCCCGGTGGGCGAACTAGTCCATCTCGACTAGTTCGCCCGCCGGTGGGCGAGCTAGTCCCACTTGACTAGTTCGCCCACCGGCGAACTAAGCCGGCTTGGCTTAGTTCACCGTTGGACGAACTAGAGACTTCCTGGATGTCCCGAGTCTCGATCTCCCGCATCCCCGATCTCCCGCATCCCCGATTGGAAGCTTACGTCTTTCGACACGGTCGCATTCTGAACCACGGCCGAAACGTCTCCCGTTCCATCTCGATCCGACCTATCGTTCGAGTTTTACGATAAAAACCGTAAAACTTCGCTTTCTCGACAAAGAACTCGAGGAAATCGTATAAAACGGCAACAATTAAACGAAACACCGAACATTGCCTAAACTATACGATTTATTCGAGATTTCTCGTTAAAATCGTAAAAAACGCGTTTTTAATAAAAACGTCGAGTAAATCGTAAGAAACGCGTTTTTAATAAAAACGTCGAATAAATCGTAAAACCGTACGATTAGCTCGAGGAATTTACTAAAAACGGCATCAGATCAGGAAACGTTCCCGTACAAAGTCGGAAAACGGATTTATCGCAGAACGGCCCAGAAGGTCCTAAACGCGATAAAAACCCATCTCGCGATCTTAACGGACTCTAACCCGAAGATACAATTACGTTTTGGAAGTTTACTCGCAGGAGGAAAATAAATGTCAAGTTTGAAGATAAAAGGCAGGTTTGAAGAAAAATAGAAGATTTCCGCGGAAGAAAAGGAAGGATCGAGAAAAATGGAAAATTCCCGATATAGTCAAATCTGGGCGAAATGGAAAGACCGAAAGGCCAAGGCAAGGAGTATATAAATAAGAGGTCTAGAGCAGAAGCAAGGGACACGATTTTAAGAGTTCTCACCACCAAAATTAGCGTTTAGGAATATTTTCGTTTTCTGTTAGCGAGCTGCGTCTCAATTAGGGTTTTTCGTTCTTAAGTCTTCGGCTCCTCTCTTTGTACCAGTTCTACGCAGATTCGGAATAAGAACCTCTTTGCTCTCGATTTTTCGTTTATTCATTTAAAATTTCTAAGTTTTTTGTTATCTTAATCTTCGTTTTGCGGTTCTGCAGATAGCCGGTTCCTCTGGAAACTTAGGGTTTTCCTGAAGTTTCCTTATTTACGATTATTTGACAGTAGGTGGATTTCGGTTCCCACAGTTTGGCGCTAGAAGGAGGGGGGTCGGATCTATCTTACACCGAAGCCGCAACATGTCCAACTAAGAAACGATGACTGGTGACAACCAAACTCGCAACGAACGCAATAACGTTGAAACAACACCACCACAAGGAGCGTCTACGGCCAACGCTACGAACGCTAACGCCGAGACCCTCGAGAAGATGCTTTCCGAGTTTAACAAAAAATCGGAAGAGCAGGAAAAGCTCATTTGTTTGCTCGCGAAACGGGTAGAGACCCTAACCGTGAAAACCCGAGCAATTCGCCCCCGCAGAACTACTAAGATCCGCGGAAGGAGGCTCGACTTTGGCGCTCCTACGAATCGTCCCAGAACCGAGCAGGGTAACTTACCGGAAAAGGAATCCGGAAAAGACAATCCTGACGCGACGCTGAACGAATCGGAGAAACCTCCTACTCACGAACAGAAGACCGAGGGCGACGGCATCGAAAGGGTTACCCTGGAGACAAGCGACCAGGCCGATTCATCAGACGAAGACGCTGACGTCCACCCTAGGAGAAGAAAGACTCGAAGTTCTCTGCCGGAGTCTTCTCCCGAACGTTCTTTTACTGGAGACAAAGGGGAACTCGACTTCGCGCGATACGCAAAAACCGCCGAGGAGCGATCTCCAGTCACTCGCGGAAAACTTCGACAAGGTCGGCAAACTGCTGGCGGTCTGACCGAGATTCGCGATCTCCGCGAATATATCACAAAAACGGCCGCAGCGGTAAAAGCGGTGAAATCTCAGATTCACCACGCTACCAGCGCCGCACCCGAGATTGATCGGCTATTGTACGAGTCTCGGAAAACGCCCTTCACGGCCCGCATCACCGAGATCAAACTGCCCGATCCTGGAAAACTTAAGGTGCCGACTTACGACGGGACGTCCGACCCCAAAGCGCATCTACAAGCATTTCAGATCACCATGGGACGAGCCAAGCTCAAGGACCACGAAAAAGACGCAGGCTACTGCCGCCTCTTCGTCGGAAACCTAGAAGGAGCCGCGCTCGAATGGTTTGCCAAACTTAGGCGAAATTTGATCAGAAGTTTCCGTCGACTGGCTTCTGAATTCCTGAAGTAGTACTCGATGTTCATTAACCCGGAAACCTCCGACGCCGACGTCTGGAGCTTGGTGCAAAAGGAGGACGAATCTCTCCGCGATTTCATGAGCAGATTCAAACTCGTCATGGCTAGGGTTAGCGGGATTAGCGACAAAGCCGCCATCGACGCGTTAAGGAAATCGCTCTGGTATAAACCGAAATTCCGCAAGTGGATAACTCTAGAGAAACCGCGGACAATCCAGGATGCGCTCCATAAGGCAACTGACTGCATAACCATTGAAGAGGAGACCAAAATCCTGTCCGAGAAGCATAAGCCGACGAAAACATCCGCGAAGGATAACGCGTCCGAGCAGAAGCAGAAAAAGAGGAACTCTCGTAATGACAAATTCGTCCATCACGAGGGACAGGATCTCCAAGGGGCGCATAATTACGACATCAACTCCGGTTTGGAGAAAGGGCAAACTATGGGTAACACGTGGAAGAGAAATTCGAATTACGACGAGAATTCTTTCTGCGACCTCCACCAAACCCGCGGGCATTCCACCATGAACTGCAAAGTTCTCGGCGCCAGACTTGCCGCAAAATTGGTCGCGGGAGAACTTTCCGAGATATCTAGTGTCAAGGATCTCGTCCGCGATTCGGATCTCCTTCCGAAGAACGACTGAAACGCGCAAGCAGAAACTCCGCCTCAGGGAAACCAGTCAGGCGAAAAGTGCGGACGAAGACAAGATGAGAAGGGTAATGACGCTAACCGCCCAAAAATCAACATGATTATCGGCGAATCGCAATACTACAACGACACCGTCTCGTCTATAAAATCCTACCAACGCAAAGCCGAAACCGGCTCGAGTTGGAAGGTGCGGACGGATGACTCTCCGAAAGGAGTGATCTCATTCGACGACGCTGAAACCGGCGGAATTGACCAACATCACGCTGATCCTCTCGTCATCGACTTAGTAATAAGCGATTTGGAAGTTGCTCGTATCTTGGTCGATACCGGAAGTACTGTCAATGTAATTTTCCGTAATACGCTAGCACGCATGGGAATCGATCTCTCGGAAGTCGAGCCGATTCCAAAACCGCTGTCTAGTTTCTCCGGCGAGACATCAATGACACTGGGATATATCTGACTACCGGTTGCCGCAAAAGAAGTGACGAAAATCGTTAACTTCGCGGTAGTCGATTTCCCGACTATCTACAATGTAATCATGGGCACTCCTTGGATAAATTCCATGAAGTCGGTTCTGTTCACGTATCACTTAGGCATCAAATTCCCGACGCCTACGGGAGTCCCAATAATTGTGGGATGCCAAAGACAATCACAATCCTGCTTCCTAGCCGAACACAAGCTGAGGCAATTGGTGGTAGCAATCGTGAAACCAAAACGGGCAAAGGTCACGCCACCGCCCGCAGAAGACGACCCAAAGCAAGCAACGGCCGAGAAACCAGAAGTTTCCGCACCCATCGCTTCCATCCGACCGGAGGAGACAATCCCGGACAAAGACATCGATCCCGCAACTGAAGCGATCGAGAAGTCTGCGACAGCCGAGTAAGCACACTCGCACAAACAATCAGAACTACGAGATGGCTTGAGTTCCGAAAGTAATACGTAGGCAGCTCGCCTAAAGACGAGTTCAGCTATCCCCCCTTCCAAAACGGGGGGGGGGGGGAGTGGGTGACTATACGAGTATTCGTATACTCCCAAATATTTTTTTACAAAATCTCTTTTAGCTTTGTAATCAAAAAATTTTCGAAATTTTTAATAAAGACAAAGTTAGAATATCTCTGCTACTATCTGAAAAAGCAAATCCGGAAAATCGCTTCCGCAGTAACAACTATTTAATCGTCTTTCTAAAAAACTTGCATATCAAAATATTTTCGGAAAGAACTGGCGAGACGTCACCTAAACTCTCAAAGAAAAATATTTCTCAAGTCCGTCCGCGACTATAAAAACAAGAACGCTCGGCGATTGGCCCCGTCGAGCATGCTAGCCGTCCTAAACAAACGCACCGACCTATCGGTCCGCATACATCCGACGAGAATAAAATAGTGCGCTATAAAAGAAATCCAAATTTTTGGTCAGCACTTCCGGGCAACTTAGAAATTGTTCCCGGTGAGATGCTCGATTCGAACCATACAAATCATATAAGCCGAGAACCTATCGCGGATTCTAAATCGGTATGGAGCCAGGTTAAAATCGCAATGGGCAAAACGAAAGCCGACTAGTCATCGCATAGCCCCAATCCGAAAGTAAACCTAGGTCTTGCCCTAAACCCAGCACACTGGTCGCTAACGTCTCAAGGCATGAATCGAGATCCTAAAGGCATGTCTCTTCGCCCACATCTAAGCACTCGCGAAAATCGGAATCTCCCGAGTTAACGAATCGGACGATTTACACGAAAGAGTTAGATACGAGATGAAAACTCGTACTCTTCCCTCTACATCTAAAAACGAAATACAAAATTCCATACTTAGAAAATATTTTTATTAAGAAAGTCTTCGAATACACACCGCCCAGCAGTAGGGATTCAAAGCCGCCAACGGCCAGTCCCAGAAAAACGACGACGAAATAATAAAAACAAGAACATCACATAGTGAAGTCATCAAACGCGGACTGGTCAACCTCGCCATCCACGTCCGAGATCCCAGGTCCAACTTCGACCGAATCCGGCGACACCACAATGGGATTCCATTGATCCCACATGCGCGCCTTAAGGTCGAAAAGTTCGGGCTGCATATCTCTTTCCCGATTCAGGCTTTCCAGCCGCGCGGAGAATTCCTTAGCAAACGAATACCCTTCATTTTTAGTTAGGGATAACCCATGAACGATCCCGCGACATTCGCGATAATCACCATGCGCCCGTTGAACAACTTCGGCATCCGAACAACCGGTTGCAAATCGCTCATGACGAGCCTTCATCTCCTCGACAACCTCTCGTTTGCCAGCACGACGAGCACGACGAATCCTTTGGTCAGAGAGCTCCTTGGCACGACGAAATCTAGCCACAAACTCATCCCTCACGCGAGCAACCTCCCTCGCAACCACTTCTTCGGCTTGGTTGGCCTCCACCTCTGCCCGAAGACGAGCAACTTCTTTTTCGGCCATGTTCGCTCGAAACTCGGCAAGGCGAGCTTCAGCGGTACAGCTGTCTAGGGCTCGGCTCCTGACAAGGAAACCCTATCAAAGAAAAGAATTAAGCGATATCATAAAAACTGCTCGAAAAAGAAAACAATAAACACACGTACCTCCTTAGCTTTCTCAAACCCCCTAATAAACTCCGGGACTTGATCATGGTCGATTTCCGGAAAATGGGAGGTCGATGATCCGCCCGCCTTCGTCTAGATGCCTTCTTCCGTCTGACTATCAAGGAAGTCCTTGAGAATATTGTCAGGAGAAGCCGCGCGTTCAGAATCATCATCTTCGACAACCGGATTTTTATCCATTCGGAAGCTTGATTTGCCACTCCTCATCGAGGGAACATACGGAATAAACTCCCCAATAAACGGATCCTCTTCATAAATCAGAGAATTCGCAAAGAGTCGAGATCGGAAGAGGGCAACCGCTTGGTGGACGCGTTGCGGAGAAAAACTGCACCAACCGACTTCACCACATTTGAGAGAAGTTTTGATGTTCTGGAGATCTGCGGGATACGGAGGCAAAGGGTTGGTCACTGCGGAAAAACATAAACGAATAAAAAAAAATATAGAAAAGATTCGTATGAACTCGATTCACGTACATTTTCGACCCCACGTAGTCGTAAAAAGCGGAATGCAACCCTCCTCGACTGACGCAATGTCGATACGAACATAGAAGAAATTTTTCTTCCAAGAAGTAGAAAGTGTTGAGCAGCCCGTAACAATTTCGTCACGAGGGCATAGGGTGATCCTCTGTGATTGCCCCGTGGGCTTCAACAGACTCTCGAGATGATCAACGTTAAGGGTAATTCCCTGCTCGTAACTCAGTGTCAGAAAAACAATGAGTTGTTTTAAACCAGAGGGAGTCAGCTGACTGATCGATAGCCCCAGCTTGTGAAGGTAATTGGACAATGATTTCCGGGATCGGAAACCATAAGTGGCATTGTTGCAAGAAAATGTTGTAACATGTGAAAAACCCCTCGGGCGCATCCTTGTCGCCCTCTCCGGCAAGTGGGAGATGAAACTCAACAGCCTCTGGAACTCGGCAAAATTCGCGCATGTAATCGATACTGTTAAAAAGCGTCAAGCTCGGATATCCGGAAATTTGATCGACGTCCGACAAAGCTGGAACCCAAGTCCCAGGCCTGGCGGACCCCGACTCGTCTCCCAACGCCCAAAAAGCCTCGCGGTCCGTCGGATCGATTAACGGGGACGAATACTCTTCTTTCGGAGCCGAAGCTGGAGGCTGCGAACTCGTTCCCTCAGAATTGCTAAAATTGGAACTAGTTGAGGAACGAATCTTTCTTCCTGAAAACATGTTTGAAGATCCTCAAAGAAAGTAGAGAGAAAAATTTCTTGGATAAGTTGTAGAAGATGGGGTAAAGAATTCAAAATTTTACTTCATCTACTTATAGGAAAGAATTTTACTATTCACCCTTGGACTTTTGGCCATTAAATTTCCGCCTAATTCTACCAAACTCGCCAAACAAGCTCAATCCACTCGCAAGAACCTCACGATTCTTACGAGCTGGGGGCTAACTGTTGGGGTCAAAATCGGTACGACGGAATCAATAGCCAAAACTCCCCGCAAAAAATACAAAAGGAATAGTTTTATAAAACCTGAGGAGTCGTTTTATAAATCTCGAAATCATTTATAAAACTCGTATACCGTTTTATAAAACCCAAAGAATCGTTTTATAAAACTCGAGAATCGTTTTATATAACTCGAAGAATCGTTTTATAAAACTCGAGAACCGTTTTATAAAACTCGAAGAATCGTTTTATAAAACCCGAGAATCGTTTTATAAAACTCGAAGAATCGTTTTATAAAACTCGAAGAATCGTTTATCATTTTATAAAACTCGAAGATCGTTTTATACACTCGAAGATCGTTTTATAAAACTCGAAGATCGTTTTACAAAACCTCAAAAAACCGAAACAGTCGTAAAACACGAACTAGTCGCAACTAGTTTGCCCACTGGCGAACTAAGCCAAGCTGGATTAGTTCGCCGATGGGCGAACTAGGAGGCCCTTGACTAGTTCCCCCACCGGCGAACTAAGCCAGCTTGGCTTAGTTCGCCGGTGGGCGAGCTAGTCCCACTTGACTAGTTCGCCCACTGGCGAACTAAGCCGGCTTGGCTTAGTTCACCGGTGGGCGAACTAGTCCCGTCCCGACTAGTTCGCCATTGGACGAACTAGAGACTTCCTGGACGTCCCGAGCCTCGATCTCCCGAATCCCCGATTCGAAGCTTACGTCTTTCGACACGGTCGCATTCTGAACCACGGCGGAAACGTCTCCCGTTCCATCTCGATCCGACCTATCGTTCGAGTTTTACATTAAAAACCGTAAAACTTCGCTTTATCGACAAAGAACTCGAGGAAATCGTATAAAACGGCAACGGTTAAACGAAACACCGAACATTGCCTAAACTATACGTTTTATTCGAGATTTCTCGTTAAAATCGTAAAAATGCATTTTTAATAAAAAGGTCGAGTAAATCGTAAGAAACGCGTTTTTAATAAAAACGTCGAGTCAATCGTAAAACCTTACGATTAGCTCAAGGAATTTACTAAAAACGGCATTAGATCAGGAAACGATCCCGTACAAAGTCGGAAAACGGATTTATCGCATAACGGCCCGAAAGGTCCTAAAACGCGATAAAAACCCATCTCGCGATCTTAACGGAATCTAACCCGAAGATACGATAACGTTTTGGAGGTTTACTCGCAGGAGGAAAATAAATGTCAAGTTTGAAGATAAAAGGCAGGTTTGAAGAAAAATAGAAGATTTCCGCGGAAGAAAAGGAAGGATCGAGAAAAATGGAAAATTCCCGATATAGTCAAATCTGGGCGAAATGAAAAGACCGAATGGCCAAGGCAAGGAGTATATAAATAAGAGGTCTAGGGCAGAAGCAAGGGACACGATTTTCAGAGATCTCACCACCAAAATTAGCATTTAGGAATATTTCCGTTTTCTGTTAGCGAGCTGCGTCTCAATTAGGGTTTTTCGTTCTTAAGTCTTCGGCTACTCTCTTTGTACCAATTCTACGCAGATTCGGAATAAGAACCTCTCTGCTCTTTATTTTCGTTTATTCATTTAAAGTTTCTAAGTTTTTTGTTATCTTAATCTTCGTTGTGCGGTTCTGCAGATAGCCGGTTCCTCTGGAAACTTAAGGTTTTCCCAAAGTTTCCTTATTTACGATTATTTGACAGTAGGTGGATTTCGGTTCCCACAACCCACCCGATTGTATCGATCGACAACCATGGTTGGATGAACTGCCTAATTCTGAAGCCTCACACATTACTGTCCCTAAACATCAGAGACCACCTATTTGGACAGATGAAGCTGATGGGTTTCACAAAAGAGTGAAAAGGATACATGATCATGTTAAGATTATGGTTCCAAATGCGGTGTTTGAGGCTGAATCTCCTATGCCACCAGATATAAGTATGGAGTTAAGTTCCTATAGTGGAGTATTAGATGATCATCAGCACGTCAGAGTTTCACAGAGAGGGTTGAGATTTAGAAATGAAGTCGATAAAGCCCTAGAAGAAGCATCGATCGACACTGACCAAACACCATCGATCGACACGATCAATCCACCATCGAACGACACTATCATTGGTACATCGATCGACACCAGACGCGAATCAGAGCGGAATGAGTATGAAGTGTGTGGAAATATTTTTAAAGGAGATACCACCACGCATTCAGACAAGTCTGGGGGAAAGAAGAGGATGAATTGGAAGAAGAGAAAAAGAATCAATAGAGGTTCTCAGTTATCATTGATTTTTCACTTCTCAGATGATGTCAGGCAATCCAAAGTGAAATTACACAAGTCTTTGAGAAAGAAAGGGAGAAATTGGAAGAAGCGGAAACGAACCAAAGGAGGTTCTCAATTACCATTGACTCCTTACTTTTCAGATGGTATCAGAAAATCAAGAGTGCGCAGCAGATGCTTCTCACATCCATATGCAAAGCTTAAAGCACTCCTTATTGCTGAGATGATAGACAAAGGAGAAGGGTCTATGGAAGAGGCTTTCACACAAGAATGATAAAGCTTCGGCGATTGGACAATGAGACTTGAATTGGAGCAAGTTCTCATTCTCATCCGAACTGAATCAGATCTCCAGAAGTCAAGATAATGACTAAAAATAAGCGCTGAGTGGGAGGCAACCCACAGTTAGGTAATTTTAAATATGCTTTTATTTTCATTTATTACTGATATTTTGTTTTCTAAGGATTTCAGGTACTGTAGCAGAGTCACTGTAGCAAGATCACTATGCATATAAAAAAATGTGGTATTAGTGTTTTATTTATGTCAGGTATTAGGAAAAAGATTCAAGGAAGATGAGTTTGCATAAGAATCGACGATGACTAGCTAGCATCGATCAACAGAGCATCAATAATATCGATCGCCACTTAACTGTGTTGATCGATATTCAGATCCAAGCAGGTATACAGTCTTTCTTTGTTAAATATTTCCTCATGGTTTATTGTCCACCAATCTTAGGCTGTATAACATTGGTCATAGTGTTATTTAAGTCTGGGGGAGGTTCTACTAATATTGTGTGTTTAGTTAGCTATTTAGTAAAGTAGACCCGAGTAGATGATTACCATGATAATCAACCGACGAGAAACAGTCGATATCGATCGACAGTACATCACTTGCATCGATCGATGGTAACCCATTTTCATCGATCGATACTTAATCCGGTCAGGTATATCGTTCATACTTGTTAAATTTTGTACTTCTGCTTTATGATTTTCACCTTACCACCGACTGTGTTACACTGGGGACAGTGTAATTTAAGTCTGGGGGGATTACTAACGTTTATCTACCTTTATGAGTCTTATTTAAAATGTTTTCAAAAATTTTTATTAAAAGAAAAAAAAAAAATTTCAAAGTCTTACTTTTTATCTTACCACTCTTTAGCACCCTTCTTAGATTTGTTGATTCCAGAAAGTACTATAGATGCTAAAGTGGATCACTGATCACCTATGACAACACTTTCATGATTGTCTGGAAGAACCAAAGCTGATTTCCAACCTAACCTGACATCTATTGCTTGTCTTGGGGCTTGGTATACAAGGGATCGGAATCCTCCTGCAAGTCCGGAAGGTAAAAGTTTCAAAAATTTTGGTTTCCTTCTCTCCTTCCTTTGGCATCCGCAGGAAATAAAAGATTGAGATGATTTCCTGAGAGGCAGAGGGAGAGGTACATTACCCATGACCCCATTATTCTAAATCAAAGGAATGATCACACATTGTGGAAGCGAGGGAGAGGTAAATTACCTATGACCCCACTATTCGCCCACACTTTGTCAAAAGAGCTACAAAAAGTAGAAAGATCAATAAGATGAACATTAGTTGTTCATTGGGATTGATATATAAAAAAAAGAGAAAGAAAGAATTGAGATTCAGAGAAGGGAGATAAAGAGAGAAAGGGAACCAGAATGAGACTGCCTGAAACTTGTTTGAGTTGAATCCAAGTGTTCTTTGATCGATACCCCCAAGGTAAAGCCTACACCTTTATTTTTATGCATAAATTAAATCAGTAGAGGGGATAGACAGACAAGGAATGTTTAAGTTGATTGGCTAGATGTATTTGGTTGCTAAGCTAGGATATGGTATAATGTACATTATGGTATAATGTTTCCTTTTTTACAAAATCGGTACGACGGAATCAATAGCCAAAATTCCCCGCAAACGCGTCAACGCAACAGTTTTATGAATCTCGAGAATCATTTTATAAAACTAGAGAATCGTTTTATTAAACTCGAGAATCATTTTATAAAACTTGAGAAACGTTTTATAAAACTCGAGAGATCGTTTTATAAAACTCGAAGATCCTTTTTTTAAAAAAACTCGAGAGATCATTTTATAAAACTCGAGAATCGTTTTATAAAACTCGAGAGATCGTTTTATAAAACTCAAAGATCGTTTTATAAAACTCGAGAGATCGTTTTATAAAACTCGAGAGATCATTTTATAAAACTCGAAGATCGTTTTATAAAACTCGAGAGATCGTTTTATAAAACTCGAGAGATCGTTTTATAAAACTCGAAGATCGTTTTATAAAACTCGAGAGATCATTTTATAAAACTCGAGAGATCGTCTTATAAAACTCGAAGATCGTTTTATAAAACGCGAGAGATCGTTTTGTAAAACTCGAGAGATCGTTTTATAAAACTCGAAGATCGTTTTATAAAACTCGAAGATCGTTTTATAAAACTCGAAGATCGTTTTATAAAACTCGAGAACTCGTTTTGCAAAACCGCGAAAAACCGAAACCGCCGCAGAACGCGAACTAGACTCCCTCGACAGCAGGCGAACTAGAGACCTCCCGGAGCCTCGATTTCCCGCATCCCCGATTCGAACTTACGACACGGTCGCTTTCTGAACCACGGCCGAAATGTCTCTCGTTTCGTCTCGATCCGACTTACCGTTCGAGTTTTACGATAAAAACCGTAAAACTCTGTTTTCTCGAAAAGAACTCGAAGAAATCGTATAAAACGGCAGC